>OU343048.1:53987634-54587634 GCA_910593695.2 Ocypus olens
AGAACATTCTTCGTATAAATGAATATGTGAATAGGTGTCGGTTCCTTATATGAATTTCACTGTAGTGTTTTATACATAAGAAAAATCAAAAATCGCTTAATGAATTTTAATAAATTTATCAGGAAATATTCTAGACATATGCAGTTATAAAAAAACTCAAAAAGACGTAATCACTAGCTTTTTTGTCGGATTTTTTATCAAAATCTCTGTTTTGGAAATGTAAACTTTGGACTAGATTTTCTTAATTTTCTAAAAAAAAAACCCGTTACGAATTTTACTAAATTGTAGCTGTAAAACAAAAGAAAAAATCTAAACAGACATTATCACTAATTTTTTCAGATTTTTTATCAAAATCACTGTACTGAAAAATGCGGACATACGACTAGATTTTCTTAATTTTCTCAAAAATCCCTTGATGAATTTTTATAAAGTTTTAAGGAAATATTCCAAAGATATGTGGCTATAAAACAAAAGAAAAATCTAAAAAGATGGTATTACTAGTTTTTCCGAAATTTTCTATCAAAATCTCTACTTTGCAAACACAAACATTCGACTGAATTTTCTTAATTTTTGCAGAAACCAGGGGCGGCTCGTTATGTAGAGCCAAGGAGCCATGGCACTATTTACAGTTTCAAATGAAACAAGATTTTTTTTTAAATTCTAAAAACACTGATTTGTCATTTTAAATATTAAAACGATGCCTGCGAAAGTTTCATAAGACGAGAAAAATGGCAATGCATTTATTTGAGAATATGTCTCTTGAACAAATTAGCAGATTTCAAAAATTCTTCCAGAATTGTGTTGTTATCTTGAAAACCAGTGATGGGGTATTGTGAGTTTTTTGGGGATTTATTAAGATTAATGTATTTTGATTAAAAGTGTGTTACAGTTGTTTTTGTATTTTTCTTTTCACTCCGAAGAAGTGAAACTTAAAAAAATCTTCTGGGCTGTTCTCGGTCGGTTATCCTGAAAACTTGTGATGGGGTATTATAGGATGTTTAGAGGATTATTAATATTAATGTATTTTGAGTAAATTTTAAAAGTTTCAAGTGTGTTGCAGTTGTTTTTATATTTTTTTTTCACTCGGAAGAAATGAAACTTATAATCTTGAAAACCAGTGATGGGATTTTTTAAGTTTTTTGGCGGGTTGTTAAGATTAGTGTATTTTGAGTAAATTTGGAAAATTTCAAGTGTGTGTTGCAGTTGTTTTTTAATTTTTTTTTCACTCGGAAGAAGTACAAATTAAAAAAATCTGAAGCGCTGTTGTCAGTCGGTTATCTTAAAAACCTATGATGGGAGTTTTTATAAGATTATTAAGTTTATTGCATTTTAAGTAAATTTAGAAAGTTTCAAATATTTTACAGCTATTTCTATGTTTTTTTCGCGTCAGCAAACAATGATTATAATTTTTCGACGGAATGTATTTGAATTTTCTTCCTAATCACTTTTGAATTAATATTGAATGATTTTGTGAAGTTTCAAGTCGATGGCAATTGTTTTTATATTTTTTTCGCGTCGACGACTTTATTGCAATTTTGTTTATTTCATCTGCGTTCACATAGAAATATTCTAAAATTTAGAAACAACGCATTTCTAATTTTTACGGAAATGTAGAATCACATGTGTTGTCAGTTGTTTTGGAAAGTTTCAAGTGGATGGTAATTGTTTTTATATTTTTTTCGCGTTCACGAATTTATTGCATTTTTTTTTTAATTTCATCTTCGTTCACTTTGAAATATTCTCAAATTCAGAAATAATGCATTTCCAATTTTTACGGAAATGTAGAATCACATGTGTTGTCAGTTGTTTTGGAAAATTTCAAGTCGATGGCAATTGTTTTTATATTTTTTTCGCGTCGACGACTTTATTGCAATTTTGTTTATTTCATCTGCGTTCACATTGAAATATTCTAAAATTTAGAAACAACGCATTTCCAATTTTTACGGAAATGTAGAATCACATGTGTTGTCAGTTATTTTGGAAAATTTCAAATCGATGGCAATTGTTTTTATATTTTTTTCGCGTCAAAAAAAAAGATTATAATTTTTCATAAATTTACATGAAAAATCGCCAAAGCAATCGACGGAATGTATTGGAATTTTCTACCAAATCACTCTTGAATTAATATTGAGTGATTTTGCGAAGCTTCAAGTGGATGAAAATTGTTTTTACATTTTTTTTTCGCTTCAGCAAAAAATTATGATTTATATATGAAGGCTACTTTTCTCTTAATAATAATTTTGCAACAATAATCGTAGTTTTTTTTTTCTCAAAAAGTATATTATATGGTAAGTGGCTCTACCATCAAAATGTTTCACGAGCCGCCACTGGCAGAAACCATGCAATGTATTTTAATTATTTTTTCAGGAAATATATGTAGCTATAAAATAAAGGAAAAATCCAAAAAGACGTCATCACTAGTTTTATCCGCAATTTTTCATCAAAACCTCTGCATTGAAAAAAGCGAACATTCTAGTAGATTTTCTTAATTTTCTCAAAAACCGCCTAATGAATTTTAATAAATTTATCAGGAAATATTCCAAATATTTGTAGCTATAGTTCAAAAGAAAAATTTAACAAAGCGTTATCACTATCTTTTTCGGATTTCTTCATCAAAATCTCTGCTCTGGAAATGTAAATATTCCACTGGATTTTCCTCATTTTCTCAAAAACCCTGTAACGATTTTTTATAAATTTTCCAGACATATGCAGCTATAAAACAAAGTAAAAAACCTAAAAAGACGTTATTACTAATTTTGCCAGATTTGTTTTTTATCAAAATCGCTACATTGTCAAATACAAGCATTCTACTAGATTTTCTTCATTTTTTTTATTTTATAAATATAAAGGAAACATATAAAAAGACGTTATCAGTAGTTTTTCCGGAATTCTTTTATTAAAATCGTTGTTTTGCAGAATGCGAACATTCGACTGGATTTTTTCATTTTTTCAAAAATCTTGCAACGAATTAAAAAATAAAAACAGATAATATTCCAGACATATGTAACTATAAAACGAAAGGAAAACCGAAAAGACGGCATCACTAGTTTTTCCGGAATTTTTCATCTAAATCGCTGCAAAATGCGTTTGACTAGATTTTCTTAATTTTCTCAAAAACCCCTTGGTGAATTTTTATAAAATTTTCAGAAAATATTCTAAACATATGTAGCTATTAAACAAATGATGCTATTACTAGTTTTCCCGGATTTTTTCATAAAACTCTGTTTTGTAAAATACGAACATACGATTACATTTTCTGTTTTTTTTTAAACCCTGTAATGAATATTATTGAAATTTTTCAGAAAATATTCCAGACATATGTAGCTATAAAACGAAAGAAAAATCCAAAAAAAAACGAACACTCGTTTCTCCGAAATTTTTTTATCAAAATCTCTGAATTGAAAAATGGGACCATTCGCCTAGATTTTCTTAATTTCTCAAAAATCCCTTGATGAATTTAAATAAAATTTTCAGGAAATTTTACAAACATATGTATCTATAAAATAAAACAAAGAAAAATCCAAAAAGTGATAACAAACTAGCTTTTCCGGAATTTTTCATCAAAATCGTTGTTTTGAAAAATTGCTAACAATCGAATATAATTTCTTCATTTTTTCAAAAATTTTGCAAAGAATTTTAATAAATATTTCTGCAAATATTCCGGCTGTAAAATAAAACAAAAATCTAAAAATAAAGTTATTACTTACTTTTCCGGTTTTTTTTAACAAAGTCGCTATATTTCGACTGGATTTTTTTAATTTTCTTAAAAACCCCTTGACGAATTTTAATAAATTTTCCAGGAAATGTTCCGGACATATGTAGCTGTACAATAAAGGAAAAATCTAAAAAGACGTTATCTCTAGTTTTTCCGGAATTTTTCATCAAAATCGCTTCATTGAAAAACGTTAAACATTCGACTAGATTTTGTTCATTGTCTCAAAAACCCTACAAGAAATTTTGACATTATCTAACACATTGTCTATTCACTTTGTTAATACGCGAAAAACAAAAACGGACACCTGTTGCAAACACAACAGAATGGCGGGCTTTCCTGAAAAATCAAAATACGTGAGCGAAAGAAAATTATGAGTGCCCTTGGTGCATTACAGCTGGAAATAAAGAAACAGTATTCGGAGAAATCGGAAAAATTTT
Source organism: Ocypus olens (assembly GCA_910593695.2). NCBI lineage: Eukaryota > Metazoa > Arthropoda > Insecta > Coleoptera > Staphylinidae > Ocypus > Ocypus olens. The sequence goes on from OU343048.1 coordinate 53,991,787, forward strand.
AACGGTGATAAAATTTCATACACTAATAACAAACGCGTACTAATGAAAATGAATATTTAATTGGTCAAGCGAATAATAACAAAAAACGAGTTTCGACTTGACCGTTTAATCGCAAGCCGATTAAAATTGGAATGCGGTGTTTTGCTCCTTTTCGCGTCAGTCGTTAGTGCGTTGTTGTTAGTAGTGTGCGAAAATCTTCGCACTTCCAGTTAAATTAATTATTTTGTCGTTGATGTTTTCTTTGGGTTTTTAAAAGTGCTTTAAAACCAAGTGAGTGTATGTCAAGTGCGATTATAACTGGATTATTTACTTCAGAAAATTGGCTCTACTAATTTACAGCACCGTTTAGAAAACCAAGTGAGTTTCTGTCAAATTGGATTATAACCACCTCAGAGGATTTGCTCTACCATCTAAGGTAAATAAGTTTTCATTTTACAGATCTTCTGGTCAGAAGTTGACTATTCAGGTGAGAATCATAGCATTTTTTTAGTCAAATGTGCTTTAGAACTAAGTAAGTGTATCAACCAGATTAGTTACTTCAGAAGATTGCCTTTACCACTTAGCAGCACTATTTCAAAAATAAAGAATTTTCAATCGAGTCGCCTAAGGAAAAGAAATTTTCGTTTGCACATCTGCAGGTTAAAAATTGAGGGCTGATATTTATTTTAGGGTAAGTCCTTGAGGGGGCGAAAATATTTTTTTCGACGTATTTTTTTGAGCCGTGACCAAAAATGTGTGTCAACTTTATAACACGTAAATGATAAACTTATGTCCCTTTAACGTTCCCCACTTCACTCGCTAAAAACTCGATTTTTTGTGTTCCTATTTTGGGAAACAAACAATTACAATCGACTTATAACGATGTAAACTTTTATAACTACGTCAACAAATTTAATGCAGTTTTAATTAGTGAATATAATTATTTGGGAATGGTTTAAATACCTGAATCCGGGATTGTGATTAAATCTTGCCTTATAATGTATTTGTTTTTCCTCTTGACATCGAATTTAATACAATTTTTCGAAAATTTGTACTCTGCTTATTATACCAAAATCTTATTACTTCATATGTATGTTGCGCCATCATCGTTTATCAAATTAAGTTTAGAGATGGGGGGCCGCGGAGCCTAGTGAGTAAAGCTCTTGCCTCGTGGTCGTGGGTTCGAATCCTATCCGTGCGGTCACTTTTTCGGAACGAAGAAGTGGCCGTGCGGGTCCATAGATGTCTAGTGTATGTCCCATTCATTATTAAATGAAATCTCAACGTAATTATCGTTATTGGCCGAATAGTACATGCTTACGCCAATTCCAAATCATCTGCACTTCCTCAGCCCAAATTTCCGTCAACCATCCTTCCTTAAAAAAAAAATAAAAAAAAAAAAGTTTAGAGATGTTTCATGACCTGTGTAAAACGCTCAGTTAAATAGCAATCAATTAGAAAAAAAAAAATTTAAAAAAAGAAAAAAAAATTATAGGGTCTTACGAAATTATAACTTCAATGAATGCAAATGGTTCACGACAATGGCAATTTTATATTTATAGTTTTCGGGTCACTTAAGCTATTAAAATTTTGTACAATATTTCGCATGAAATTATTCCAAATTGTAGTGATGGTTTGATCGAATAATTTTAAATTAGTTTGGTGTAAATAAAATAGAAACAACCTTACTTATTGCAGAGAGTATTAAATAAATTCAAAAAAACGAAATATAGCCTGAATATATAAATATTCAACCTGTTCGTAACTCTGCAAGCAAAATTAAGTCTTACTAAGACTATAAACAAATAACTTATTGAAACAACTACTTCCCTGGCTGATGCCACGCCGGATATTGAATGATACAAAAGAAATTTGCATGTTATTACTAGTACTACTAGTGAAATAACATTGGTTTAAGATCCCTTATTTCTACCCACAGGACTAACTTGAAAAATGAAACTAAATTGAATTTGAAAACTTTAAATTATAAAACTGAACCCAAAAGTATGTAAAAATTAAGTAAATAGCCATCTGCAGACGCGTTTCGAGATTTATCTCTCATCAGTGCAGCTTCGTAGTTTGGTGTAAATTTGAAAAATCATTTTCAATCCTTTTCAATCCATTCTTGGCTAAAAAATAGTTTTACATTTTTTCAAGACACCAAAGTCTTTACACTTTTATAGAATATTTATATTTATAGGAAATTTATTTTGATTTAAAAAAGTCAAAAAATCATAAACCCGATGATAAGTGTGTAAAAGAAATCGAAATGAAAGAAAGCTGTAGGCCACACACGAGGCTCTCATTCCCTCATTTTTTATTAATTACACCAACCTTACCGATTTTAACGACTGAACCAATAAATTTAATTCCGTGTCACGACAGTTTTGACATCGAAATTAACGCTAATATAATGTTTTTTTTTTATTAATCACGAATAGAATCCTGAAATTTAATATTTCCTGCTCACGTTCTTCCTGCATTAAAATAATCATAAATACAATTACAGCTCTTAATTACCACATGATATATTTGTACAGCAATGATTAAATGTGGGTCAACGTGTAATCCAGCAATTGGTTCTACTGTCATGTATTTGTGTATATTACCGGATATAATGAATAATTATGTGTGCTTATTAAAATTAATTAAATTAAAAGTATTCGGTTAAGTAAATATACTTGTTCTTGATATAAGTTTATTGAATTATTGCTGAGTGAATGTGATTAATATATTGCAATCAATCAAATAATCAGTTCATGTGACTTTTTGTAAATATCAGAAGTGTATCCGCGACAAAAGTCTCTAACAATTTTTCAGATTTTTCCTAGTGAAAATTTTTTCTGCCAAAAAACAAAAATCAAAAACCACCTTTGATGATAAATTAATAATTAATCTTTTTCGCATCTTATTAAATAATATAAACGTTGTTAAATCGTTTTTGATTGAGAAAGTTGTCCATTATTCGGCCGAATCATTTTCTCCACAGGTGACGTCCAATCAAATGATAGCAATTTCATTGCCCAACAGGTGACGTCCAATCAAATGATAGCGGTTTCATTGCCCAACAGTTTAGTTGTTACTATGGTTACGATTCGTTTTTTGTCAGCGAACTGCCGCAATTTTCTAATAGAAAAAAAATTGGTTATAATTTAATACAAACAGAAAAATCTTTAGATAATTATTTAATATGATGCGAAAAAGTTTAGTATTAAACTCGTGAATAAGTTGGCCATTGCCACTTGGGTGAATTGCAACACTCGCTTACGGCTCGTGTTGCAAACTTCACCCTCATGGCAATGCCCAACTTTCTCACTCGTTTAATAATATACTATTAATTACTTATATTAACAAAAATTAAAAACCCCCGTTGATGATAAATTAATAATTCATCTTTTTTTACTTACATTTTAGGATACTAAAGAAATATAGTGTTTATATTAAAAAAAAATGGTGATGTGGCCATCATGTTACTTTCTCCGACTTGATGGTATTATTTATATTTACGCTTTCATGGTTTATTTTCAATTTAAATCATATTTTAAATGTACATCGAGAGGATGACACTGACGTTTAAAACGTCAAAATTATAAAAGATGGACAAATTATACTTCAAATTCAAAAACTCAGTTTACTCAAAAACTAAAGGCATTTCAAAAAAAACTTATTCTTTAGAAATTATTCATTTTGTAATTTTCTACAATTATTATTCACATAAATTTGCTGTAACTATTATCGTTTCATAATTATAAACCAAAAATTAAAAAAAAATTAATAAATTTTTTTCTCGAATAGCAATGATTTTATGAAAAATATTTTCAAGCAAAAGATATTCATTTCTTTGTTGTCTTTAATGTTTGTTTAAAAAATTTTATGATATTTTTCATATTTAAGAAAATATTGGCAAAAAACAAAAAACAGTTAAGGTAAACACCCACTTCCGGTGTACGAAATTTTACCAAAAGCTTTTCAGTTCTTCAGATTATCAAATAAGACGTATGTTCAAAGTTTCATATCAATTGCTCTGTTAGTTTTTGAGATACAGCGCACACAGACAGACACACACACACACACACACAGACACACACACACACACAGACACACACACACACACAGACACACACACACACAGACACAAAAAAATTTTTTCCAGAAATTGTTGAAATGGTATCTAGGGACCCCAAAACGGATATTTCCGCAAAAAAAATTTTTGAAAAAAAAATCACGATCACAATACTTTCTCGTACTTCGTAACGGAGAAAGTAAAAATGTAAAAAACAGGAACTATGGGTACGAACGAAACTTTCAATATCTGGTGTTTCCACCACGAGCCCTAATAACACAGTCCAAACGTCTAGACATACTGTTAATCAACGTTGCAACGTTTTCTTGCGACAGTCTGTCCCACTCTTCAACCAAACATGCTGTAAGGTCACTTAAGGTCCGAGGGCGATCAGGGCGAGCTCAAATGGCTCTTCCCAGTTGGTCCCACATGTGCTCGATAGGGTTCAGATCAGATGAATAAGCCGGCCAATCCAAACACCTAAATCCGACTTCGTTTAAATATTGGAGGGTAACGTTCGCCACATGAGGGCGAGCATTATCCTACATTAATCGAAAGTTTTCTCCATTAAAGTGGCTATATGGTACAACATGTTCCTCTACAATATCCCTAATGTACGTATCTGCGTTAAGGGCTGCTCTATCACAAATATAGAGTTCTGTACGGGCTTCTACAGAAATCCATCCCCATACCATTACAGAGCCTCCGAAAAAATTGGATCTAGGAGCCATGGTACATGCAGCGTATCGTTCTCCTGGTCTCCTCCATACCCGAGCACGACCGTCTGGAGCATCCAAGGTAAAACGGGATTCATCAGACCATAAGACTTGTCGCCACTCGGCAGTCCCCCAGTTCTGATAAGTTCTAGCAAAATTCAATCGATTTTGTTTGTGACGAACCGTAAGTTTTGGACCAGTGGCAGCCCGATATGACTTTAGATTATTTTCTTGAAGTCGGCGCTGAACTGTACGTGCCGATATTTGAACATTTCTGACAGCAACAAGCTCATTAGCTGTAATTGATGCAGTAAAAGTGCGATTTCCCAAAGATTGTAACAACATAAATCGGTCATCTTGACCATTCGTTTTTCTTGCCAAATTCTTCGAACCCCGTTTTGAGAAACTCCATACCTACGGCCTGCTTCTCTTTGGCTAAGTCCTTCTTCAATGTGGGTAATTATCCGTGCATCTTACTGGAGATATCGGCATTTTGATCACAAACATTTTGATCAGCAAACACTGACACTTGTCAGAAACAATTAAAGCATGATAAACAAATCTCGTTCGGAAGGGGTCGTATAGTTGAAAATGCATATATCATAGATGATCATCTGTTAAGCAAGTTAAAGATCTTGGTGTGTTATTTGACTGTAATTTCTCCTTCTCGAAACACATTGACTGCATTTGTTCGAAAGCTTTACAGATGCTTGGATATATTAATCGATTTGCCAGAAACTTTTCTATCAGTACCCAGAAAATACTATTCACATCTTTAGTAAGACCACAACTTGAATATGCCTCTTGCATTTTGTCGCCGGCATATAATAATAAGATTGATCAACTAGAACGTGTTCAAACCAAATTCTTAATGTCAATTTCTTTTAGAATTGGGATTAGTAGAATTGAATATAGTCGCAGCAATATGCTTTCTTTTCTAAACCTACCAAATTTACGTGATAGACGAATACATGCAGATTTGTGTGTAGTTTATAAATTAGTGAACGGTTTTATAAATTGTTGTGAGCTTCTCGCATATTTGAATTTTAACATCCCCTTCAGAACAAGAAACATTACTGTTTTTAAAGAATCTTTTCACAGATCAAATTTTGCCAGAAATAATGCATTGTGCTTAATGTTCAGATTATGCAATCTGGTTTGTGTTTCCCCTAATTTTTTTCTATACGATACATCTTACATTAAATTTAAACGCCATCTAAAATATATTGATGTATCACCATATGTTGTTGGTATATAATGTTTTTATTATTTACTAAATCTTTATAGTTTATATAATAGTAATTCTACTTGTAATATATCGTTATTGTTATGTATTAGTTATATTGTGCAATATTTTATTTTGATTTCTTTATTGTATTCTTTATTATTTTAAATTTTTTCTTGTAAAAAGGTTCGTCCGTCAATAAATAAATAATAAATCCCTGACAACACCAACTTAATTGTTAACCAAATCCCAAAAATCTGAATGTCACGTTGGAAAGAAAAAAATAAGTATATTAAAAATTGTACGGCTATAGATTATGCGACTACGGCATTAAATTTGTTTTTTGATAAATAAATATTAACATTTGGTGTTAATTGGCTAAAAAAATTGCCAGTACGAAAAATCAGAAAAATTGTTTGTGAACCCAGACTTTTGTCGCGGAGTGTAATTAATTGTTACAATATTCACGGATTATTGGTTCATAATATTAATAGATAATATGAAATAGATATGGTTTCTACCAAATATTAAGACAGTTTATAGTTATTAAATTTCTCGAAAGTATTGCAAACTCAAGCTCTTTCTCTATCTCTTTGCATATTATATTTATTAAAAAAAATAACAATACTACATATGCTTTGAGTGAACAAATCAATAGAGCAGTAGAAAACGTAATTATAAGGTAATTCTCAAACAATGACCGAATAAGTCATTCGCAGCTCATAGGAATATTTTTATCAAACATCATCCCGATTGTATTACCTACATGTAACTCTATTTACGTATACAGGGTGTCCTAAATAGAGTAGGATTGCATGAGTATCTTTCTTATTCTTAAAGCTAGAGATCTGGTTAAATGGGAAATGTTGTGCAGTTTTATATGCTGCTTCAGATTATGTTGAGAAATTTTCAAAATTCCGAGCAGTTTAGAAAATATTAAAAAAAAACTGAAAATCGCGATTTTCAAAAAAATCAAATATCTCAATAATTATTAAAGATGCGAAAAAAAGTTTTAAATAAAAGTTACTTGGTTAATTAGGCAAACATAGAAATCAAGTCAAAATAAAATTCAAGATGGCGGTTTCCGAGATATTAATACCAACTTTCTTATTTCAAATGGCCGCCATATTTGATTTTAATACGCATAAATAGACTTTTTTTCTCTTTTCAACGATGTACAACAACCTATGTCAAAATAAAAAATAATGGAAATATTAATTGTTTAAATTTTAATTTTAATTTTTTAAATTATTTTAAAGCAAATGTAACAAAACAAAAAGAGGTAATACAACCAAGTAGTAAAATAACAATAAATCATAAAAAATGTTTAAAATGTTGACCGTTATTGGCCAAACACAATTGACAGCGTTTTACAACACTGCCAGTTACTTTTCGCAATGTGTTGCGATTAATGCCGTTTATTGCCTCTGTCACTGCTTCGCGAAGTTCATCCACATTGTTATAATTGAAGTTACTTCCATAAACTTTGTTTTTTAAAGTGCCCCACAAATAAAAGTCAAGAGGCGTCAAGTCTGCAGATCTGGCTGGCCACTGTACAGGTGTATTAGTCGCTATTACTTTATTATTAAAACGTCCATTTAGATAAGTAATAACATCTCTGGCATTGTGTGCTGGAGCGCCATCTTGCTGGTACCATATTTGCATATTTTGTGCCAAAGGTAAATCATCCAATAAATCTTCTAAGGTTGTTTGAAGAATTTCCAAATAACGTTGTGCAGTTAGAGTTCCTTCAAAAATTATAGGACCAAGTAAACGATTTCCCATTATGCCACAAAAAATACTAAAGCCGAACCGTAATTGGTTTCGCCGTGGAATAACTATGTGTGGATTTTCTTGAGCCCAATAGTGCTCGTTATGATGATTAAATAATCCACAATAAAATTAGAAAAGTAAGATTCGTCAGTCCATAAAATTGTGTTTATAAAATCACCATTTTCCGTAATTTTGTTGATGAACAACCTGCAAAATGTTAATCTACGGATGTTATCATCTGGTTGTAAAGTCTGAGATAGGTGCAATTTATAAGGGTGAAACTTGTGCTTTTTTTAAATTGTTGATGCTTTAGACTTAGATACGTTAACTTAATTTTCTATCTGCCGACATGAAATGTTCGGATTAGCTGCCACACAAGCCAATGTTAATTCTTCATCATCAACGATCATATTTCTATTTCTCTTAGGTTTTTTTAAACTTCCATACAATTGTGTATTTTCATCCAATCTTTTAAATACCTTAATGTCCGGCTGCCTTCTTTCAGGAAAGTTTGCTTGATATATTTGTGATGCAAGGTGGGGGTTTTTGTAACACTTGATGTAATTACAAAACATATCGTATTGTTCAGATATTGAATAATTCGCCATTTCAAGTAATTAATATTTATCGATATTACAACAACTTAAGACAATACACATGTATGAATGATTAAGGGTAGGGTATTGGTTAAAATGTTCCACTCATTCTCGCTAGGCGGCGATAGTGCATACCGCGACTGTTCTTTCCTTTTTCAACTGCGCGGCGGAAACGCCCGAAGAGCCGCTAAAAATGACAGGTCCGCAAGAATTTGTCACCAAGCCCTCCGGCGGCCCACCCCAGAGAACTCCAGGGTGTTAATCACCCATATCGAATTTTGAGAATACCAAAAAAAGGGAAATTTACAATGAACGAGGGTTGGGTTTGATTACCTGCAACACCATTGAGGAGTGTATATGTAATAGTTTAAATAATCGCAATACTGACTATACTTATTTGATTAAATAATTAGCAATTATTAGTAAACACTCTATTTTATTTTAAATATGGATATTTATATACAGAATGGTGAAAAAGTTCAGAAAAAAATTCATAACAGCTTAGCAGGTCGATTTTTGTTCATTATTGCGCACTTTTTGACGTGCTCAAAAATATTGTGACGTTACTAGTGTTTGACGAGCAACTTTTGCAGAGCTCTTACTGTGGATTTTGAAATTTTAACTCTTTCGTGGTGTTATTGATTGAACAAATCGCATGATTCCTCACAAGTTCTTAGCCTATCGCCATATTCCATCATCATTCATAACTATTATTTCTTGTTCAGTCAAATGCACCATTTTGAGTTAATTTTAGAAGTAAAAACTTTTTAATTTAAACTTAAACTTGTTAACATGAGTGCGTTTTTGCATTCGCAGTCGGCACGAGTCAAAGACGACCGATTGCAATCGCAAAAATTGATGCATGTGGGATATTCGGAAGAATATCGCTCGATTTTAGAAGAATGTAATGGAAGTAATATTTATGAAATTTATAAATTCAATTTTGAAGAAGTAAGCTGTGTAACTATGACATAACCAAAAAGAAACGTCAAATAATTTTATAACTAATCGGTTATTATTACAATCTCGCAACACTTTGACAAAAAAAATAATAGAAGCGAGTTACCTTAGCAATAAAAAGTTGAAACTATCAGTTTAAAATAAACTAGTCTTAGCTTTGACAGAAGTGAAAATTTGCCGTAGTGCTTATACCCGGTATTTTTAGTGTTGCATAATTTAATATTCTTTATAATACTGCAGTCAAAGATATAAGCGGGTTGTTTTTATTAATAGCTTTGACACCAGAAGAACAAGACAATTATTTTCTAAAATCACCCAGAAGTAAAATGCCACAAATGGTCTATTTGTAAGCCTGTCTCAATAAAATGCCTAAATGTAAAGAGAGCACGTGCTGTTTTTACATGCATTTACAGATTGTGACATCATTCATCATCATCGTTCTATAATAAATGTAAAATTACATTTGCTAAAAAAATTGAGGAACAAGAACATTTGGATAATTTTTCAAGACAGCAAATCAAGTTATAGATGTCATGTATCCAGCTGGTATAAGTATTCTTTCTTCCAACCGTGTTCCAAAATCTGCAGTAGATTTAAATCTATTCCAATATCAATATTTTACAAAAAAATGGTGATGTGGCCATCATGTTACTTTCTCCGACAAGATAATATCATTTATATTTACGTTTTCATGGTTCATTTTCAATTGAAATCATATTTTAAATATACATCGAGCGTTGCGTAAACTTGGATGAAACTGACGTTTAAAACGTCAAAATTATGAAACGGAAAAAATATACTTCAAATTCAAAAACTCGGTTTACTCAAAAACTAACGAGATTTCGAAAAAAAATTATTCTTTAGAAGTTGTTCATTTTGCTATTCTCTACAATTATTATTCACACAAATTTGCTGTAACTATCATCGTTTCATAATTATAAACCAAAAGTTAAAAAAAATTAATAAATTTTTTTCTCGAATAGCAATGATTTTATGAAAAATATTTTCAAGCAAAAGATGTTCATTTCTTTGTTGTCTTCAATGTTTGTTTAAATGTTTTTGTGATATTTTTCATATTTAAGAAAATATTTGGCAAAAAACAAAAAACAGTTAAGGTAAACACCCACTTTCGGTGTACGAAATTTTACCAAAAACTTTTCAGTTCTTCAGATTATCAAATAAGACGTATGTTGAAAGTTTCATATCAATTGCTCTATTAGTTTTTGAGATACAGCGCACACAGACAGACAGACACACACACACACAGACACAATTTTTTTTTTCCAGAAATTGTTGAAATGGCATCTATGGACCCCAAAACGGATATTTCCGTAAAAAAATTTTTTGAAAAAAAAAATCACGATCACAATACTTTCTCGTGCTTCGTAACGGAGAAAGTAAAAATACCAAAAGATTCCTATGTGCAACCAATTGAATATTTATTACCAATTGAATGGGTCAGGAATTATCAGAAATATATACAGGGTATAGTCAGTAGTGGAACAAAATAGAACATAGGATTTTCACTGTTAATTTTTTTATATTGGAATATTATCTTCCCTGATCATTTTAGAGTAAAAACCCGAAATAAATAATAAAATACAAATGATAATATTCGCGAAAATAAAGGTTGCCATGAAAATTAAAAAATAGTACTTAATTTTTAATTTTTAATTTTTAATTTTTAATTTTTGATTTTTAATTTTTAATTTTTAATTTTTAATTTTTAATTTTTAATTTTTAATTTTCAATTTTTAATTTTTAATTTTTAATTTTTAATTTTTAATTTTTAATTTTTAATTTTTAATTTTTAATTTTTAATTTTTAATTTTTAATTTTTAATTTTTAATTTTTAATTTTTAATTTTTAATTTTTAATTTTTAATTTTTAATTTTTAATTTTTAATTTTTAGTTTTTAATTTTTAATTTTTAATTTTTAATTTTTAATTTTTAATTTTTAATTTTTAATTTTTAATTTTTAAGTTCATATGTTGTGCCATCATCGTTAATGTTTATACCTTTTATGACCTGTGTAAGACGCTCCGTTAATAGCACCAATAAATTATTATTATTACTAATAAAAAAGCAGGCGAAAAGGTCCGACCGCTGTAAAACTACCCCATTAAAATTCCTATCCGGCCGAGTGTTGCGGTAAACACAGTCATGTATTTTTTTCGTTTTCCGTGCCGATGCGTTTTTAGGTGATCTCGATTATTCGTTTAAATTCCGTCTATCCCCACTGAAAATAGTCTCCAGATGTATTTTGCCAGATGTATTATTCGGCCGATGTCGGGACGAAAGCGTAAATTGTGTCTATCTTTCTCTACTGCAGTCCTAGTAATTCCGAAAAAAACGAAAATTTGTATGTTTATTATTGCTCTTATTAATTATGCAATTTTCATGAACTTGGTCTCAGAAAAAAGCTGCTAACATTTTCAAGGTATCTCTAACATTTTTTTTTATATTCTGGTAGAGATATTAGCAAAAATGAGAGATGACTCATTTATTTCCATACATTACAACACATAACACTGTATTTCTCCTATATTTTTCACTCAATATTCATGAAAATATACAACGACCTATGAAATACTATGACAATTAACTATTGAAAAAAAAAATTCTATAATTGCTATATTTTTTCTGATTACTAACATAAATCTAACTTTTTTATTAATGGACAAAAAAATTTTTTTTAAACATTTATATATTGTTCATACATTTCAGAGTAACATACATTTACGACGTAAATAAATTTAAATAGCAAATGACTAAAAATTACGTTTTCCCAACAACAGAATAGAGCCTATACCCTACCGTTAATACAACTGATAAACTAATGTAAGATGACAGTTAGTCGTTATAACAAATTTTGTTTTATTTTTATTTATGCCTACTTGTTTTAAACTTACAACAATTAATATTTCCATTATTTTTTATTTTGACATAGGTTGTTGTACATCGTTGAAAAGAAAAAAAAAAGTCTATTTATGCGTGTAAAAATCAAATATGGCAGCCATTTGAAATAAGAAAGTTGGTATTAATATCTCGGAAACCGCCATCTTGAATTTTATTTTGTCTTGATTTCTATGTTTGCCTAATTAAACCAAGTAACTTTTATTTAAAACTTTTTTTCGCATCTTATTAATTATTGAGATATTTGATTTTTTTGAAAATCGCGATTTTCAGTTTTTTTTAAATATTTTCTAAACTGCTCGGAATTTTGAAAATTTCTCAACATAATCTGAATCAGCATAGAAAACTGCACAACATTGCCTATTTAACCAGATCTCTAGCTTTAAGAATAAGAAAGATACCCATGCAATCCTACTCTATTTAGGACACCCTGTATATTTCCGACATACATTTCTAAATATTGACAAATAAGTCATTCCCAGCTCTTGTTGGCTTTACTCTAGTGTCTAGTATTTTATACGTAAAATTGTAGCTATTTATTTTTGTGTCAATAAATTAATTTTCAAGAGATTTTTTAAATAAATTAAGTCACACAAAATTACATAGCACTAACTTTTTATTAGATTAGGATTAGGCTAATAAGAGTTCGTTTAAAAATCGAGCTGATGCCTTGGTGAGTGGAAATAAATGCAGTCGTGTCAAAATCATAATAGTTGCAGGTAATTTTCCAAACAATGTGTATATTTTTACTTTCGTTTTATTGTGATCGTGAAAATGTTTTCAAAAATTTTATACCGGAAATACCCGTTGTTAGGTCGCTTGAGGCGATTACAACAATTTCTGGAAAAAAAATGTGTATGTGTGTGTCTGCTTGGACTTGCACCCTTCCTTTTTTTCAAGTATAAAATTTTAATGCAGAAATGTATTAGCTTCAAATTTTGAAAAGCACTTAAGACCGAATCAGTTTTAGTAAATCCTAAAATAAAATTTAAAATTTACAATTCATGTATATTTTTTATGTATTAAAAAAATTGATGCTGACGTTCGCACGTTTGTTTTTTTTTAATTTGGAATATATTTTCCATGCGGAAATATATTTGCTTAGAATTAAGACCAAATAATTTTTGATAAATCCTAAAATGAATTTTAAAATTTTTGGTCACCTAGATTTTTTATGTACACTGTTGGAAAAAAGTGAAACACTTGAAATTCGTGAAATTTCGACCATTTTTAAACCGCCATTACTCATTGTTTTTTCAATCGATTTTGATGAATCTTTGAGGGCGAAAAACTTTGAAGTGTCTTCTTTAAAGTCATGCATGCGAACTTAACCGTAAGCACTTCCGCTCCCCTCTAGTTTTTTTCTGAAAACCATGTCCAACTTTGACAATGTCTACGGAGTTGAAATTTTTTTTCGACTCGATCCACTATAAAGGCATTAAAATTTGATCAATTCCATATGCATAACTGAAAGGACGAAGTTCCTACGACGATTTGGCACCAAGTTATAGGTGTTTGAAAAAAAAGTGCATTTTGAGGTTTTTCACACATGACTCAGTGACTTTTCAACAAAATTTGATGATTCTTTCTGGAAAAAATCCTATTTTGGCTCTACTTTAAAAGGGTAAAGTAAATGATCTCTTTTGAAACCCTTCAACCCCCAAACAAACAAAAAACACGTTTTTGGGAAAAAAAAAACGCCCAACTTTGGCAACGTGTACCGAGTTGGAAAAAATGTGTCGACTCGATCCACCAAAAGGGCATTGAAATGTGTTCAATTACCTGCGCAGGACTCAAATAACGAAGTTCCTACGACGATTTGGTGTAAGTTATGAGTATTTGAAAAAAGCGAATTTAGTGGCTTTTTGACTCATAAAGTTCGATGTTTTTCGAGTTTTCGTTTTTACGAATGAAATTTTCTTTGCGTGTTCTTTGAGGTATGCATAAAAATTCATTGTTTGCGCGAAATCATGAATACAAACAAATTACACTGACGGAAAAAAAATGAAACACTAGATATTTGTAAAAATTTAGGTAATTTTCAAATGGCCATTACTCGCCTTCTATCCAACCGATTTCGACGATCTTTTGAGAAATTGAAAGCAAAATGTGTCCTCTTTGAGAGGGGTTATCCTCCACTCAAAGATAGAGCACTATGCACCTCCAAACGAAAAAATAAAAAGACCATAAAATGCACTTTTTTTCAAACACCCATACCTTTGTGCCAAATCGCCGTAGGAACTTTGTTTTTTGAGTCCTGTGCAGGTAATTGAACACATTTCAATGCCCTTTTGGTGGATCGAGTGGACACATTTTTTTCAAGTCGGTACACGTTGCCAAAGTAGGACTTTTTTACCCAAAAACGTGTTTTTTTTTTGTTCGGGGGTTGAAGGGTTCGAAAAGGGATCATTCCAATCTGAATTTACCCCCTTTAAGTAATGCCAAAATGGATTTTTTTTCCCGAAATAATCATCAAATTTGGTTAAAAAGTCACTGAGTTATGTGCGAAAAACCTCAAAATGCACTTTTTTTTAATCATCGTAGGAACTTCGTTCTTTGAGTCCAGCATAGGGAATTGATCAAATCTTAATGCCTTTATGGTGGATCGTGTCGACAAAATTTTTCCAACTCCGTATACATCGTCAAAGTTGGACATGGTTTCCTGAAAAAAACCTTTTTATTTTCACAGGGATGCTAGATGGGGGCGAAAGGGGTTACGCTTAAGTTCGCCTGCATGACTTTAAAGGAGACACTTCAAAGTTTTTCGCCCTCAAAGATTCATCAATATCTATTGAAAATACGCCGGGTTATGGCAGTTTGCAAATGGTCAAAATTTCATGAATTTCAAGTGTTTAATTTTTTTCCTTCAGTATATTTACAAAAATCATAAATACTTGCGCGTTTTTTTAAGAATGAAACAAATGCTGTAGTATATTCTGATTGTTTAATTGTGTTGCAGATATCATTTATAAAGATATTAAACAATATTGGGCCAATGTGAGAGCCTTGTGGCACCCCCGATGTGACTGAAATTTCTTTGGAAATGGAATTACCAATTTTGACATATTGCTTGCGGTTAGACAGATAGCTATAAATCCAAATTAATTACGGAGTCGTTGCAACCCAAGCAATCCAACTTTTTTAATAAAATTTGATGGGACACTCTATCAAACGGCTTGGAGAAGTCAATGTGAACAGCATCGATACGTTTACTGTTCTCCAAGGCATCTAACAAATACCCACCATAAGAAATTAAATTGGTAGTAGTCGAGCGGCCTCTGTGAAACCCATGCTATTCATCTACAATTATGGATCTAAATAACCACTCCAACTGATCTGCCAAGATACTATCAAGTAATTTAGGTATTGCTGATTGTAAACACACACCTCGGTAGTAACTTATGTTATGGCAGTTTCCAGCTTTGAAAATTGGAGAAATAAAGGTTTCTTTCCAGATATCTGGAATTGTTTGTTCATCAATAAATCTTTGAAATAAACTTGTTAGAGGATGTGTAATTGTAAACATGAAATTTATTAGGAAATGATTAGGAATTAGATCAGGTCCATAAGTTGATTGCATATGAAAAAAGTAAAAAAAATACTGACCAAATGCATCAAGTGTAAAGCTTGACAAACGACGGTAATGCCATCTTTATGCAAATATTTTATTCGATCCTTCACACCACCGAAATATTCTAATTCGTAAAGGGTAAATTTATGCTGTTTGGCATAACATTAACCGAATTACAAAAAAAGGAAAGTAATTTCCATTCCAATTAATTTTATAGCTTTCCCATGATTGATTTTAGTGAATAAAACATTTAAAAGTAATCATTCAGAAAATTGAATTAAAATTCCATTAAATATCAATTATTGGCCGTCATAATAGAGAAAAATAATTCCCGGCACTAAAAAAAAAAATGGTGTACGTCCTTTGGTTTACTGTTTGATTCACTATGATTAATTACCAAAAAAAAATAACCCAATAACATGCTAGAAAAAAAACTATACGTTATAATTTCACTTTCGATTCCTATCGAATATTTATTCAACGTGTCTTGAATAAATATTCAAATGCACCTTTAATTCTTTTTTGTCTAGGCGAATGCCTTTAGGGTTTCGAACCAACAGTAGCCTTTTTCATATTTACCATTCTAATTACACGGGTCTTCTCACTTTGCATACCTAATGTTATTAGTGCTTATAATAAGTTTCGGGTCGGTAATTTCCATAAATTATTATTTTTCAAACGAGATCTTCGTGATTTCTTACACTTGTCGTTTCTGGCTGTATATCTTTCTACACGCGATTACCATGCAAAGTATTAGAAATTCTGAAACGATGTAACAAATGACTTAATTTCATTTTATTTATTTAATTAACGGAAAACTCTTTTATACAGATTTATTTAAAGGTAACTTTATTTTACCTTAACGGTAGAGTTTTTTATTTTGTAAATAATTTTCTTCAGAGTAATAAAATTTTTGATGTTTCTTATCGGCAGTTTATTATTCTGCATCCGACAATGTAATAATATACTGGGTGTTCCATTAAAAATATATATACAGGGTGTTTCAGAGCTCTGGGGACGGTGCTTATTTGTCAAAATTTTGAAAAATGTTTTATATAAAAGTTGTGCAGAATAGTGAGCTGGACGCCTTAAACAGATTTAAATTTATACAGGGCGTCTCATAACAAAGTTACAGACTAAACTTATGTTTTTTTTTAATGGAACACCCTTTATGTTTTAGCATTTTTGGATTCCTCGTTACTTGGAGATTAAAATGACCTAGGTTGTGGGGGTTGAAACCGGGCGGTTTTTGTGTTATTCAGTTGTTTATACAAAAATTTGAACAAAATTGTTAAAGTGCTCCCCTGAAACTAATAAAGATAATTCATTCTAATTTAGTGGTAAAGTTTAGTTAAACTTTAGTCTTCAAAGTTACTCTATCAACCAAAACATAATTCAGCGTATTATACAGGGTGATAGCCATTCGCAAACTGCACAATTTATATTTTTTTCAAATAACACACCCTATATATTATTTCATAATTTGAAAGTTCATTAAGTAAGCTGTCGTTTCATATAAGGTTTCGTATATCTGAAGTTGATGGTTACTCTAATATTTCAAAATTCGTTGGTGTGCTCTTTTATTATTATTATCATATTAAAATATGTTTCACCAAGTGCTAAAAGAGAATCTTATTCAAGAAACAACATATTTGTGTTACATATTCTGAATACACGGTGTAAAATATTTATCCTGAAGCCATTTTAATCAACTCGAGTTTTCCATGTATTTACACACATTTAAGTAATAATTTAAATTTTTGGCAATTATGCACTTAAATAAATTGTATTTATTCGCATATTCGTGTATTTTATACATTATGCAATATGGCCTGCGGAATCTTTGCGCCCGAGGGCATTTTTTTTTGTTTTCGTTTCGGACAATTACAGCAAGTAGTCTTGCCTTTTCCCTCCAATTCTGTATGCAAAAATTTACAGCGACTAATAATACCGTGAGGTAATAATTAAGGTACCAGCTGATTAGCATAATGTCTTTCGCATATTGATTGTGATCGTCAGATTTGCAAATAGATAGAATTGGCGTTGCCAATTTCGCTTGTCAGAAGTGGAATAAATGAAGACGGTAATTCTATATGTTTAATTTTGATTAGATTTTGCTATAGAGCGCCCGCAGACGAACTCAAACGTACACTAAAATGTACAAATATTTTCGTTGATTTTTTTACCAAATATGTTCTTGTATTTCATATCAAGTAGAAAGTAATGTACAAATATTACAAGAGAAAAAAAATAATCAAAATTCATCATTTATTTCTCAAAAGTGATCTCTTGAGAAATAAATGAGTTATTCTGCAAATTTTGTTTCAACTGATAAATACACCTATTTTTTTCAACAATAAGAATTTTCAATAATTGCTATTTTATTATGAATTAAACGCAACCAACAACTTAACTTAACGCTACGAAAATTATTTATAAAAATTATAAAAGTGATGTAATCTTGTGATTTAACTAATTTTAAGTAAACATTTTTATTAACCTTGAAAAACACATACAAAATATTCGGAAACAACAGTTTCGAAATTTCACTAATAATTCAAATCGATTTTCGTTAATCCAATTCGCCGGAAGATAAACTGCCCAACTTTCAATGAAAACGGGTGTTGCATCTTTGTCTATCGTGTGTGCAGATTGAAATTAATTTGGTTCGAATCGGAGCTGCGTAGGTAAGCACTGATAACAGGCGAAGAAAGAATGTGGTTTTGCGATATCAACACCGGACGTGAATTTGCCTCCGGGGCAAAGGTGAGGTGAGATGATAAGGCTGGTCGCACCTGACAAAATTTTTAGTTGAGTACGCGAGTTCGGTGTTAAAAGAGTTTAATAATGTGGTGGAGTGTTGTTTTTGGATTATCATTTTTGAGTGAAATTTTTGAAGCATGGATGTTGGACAGTTGTCATCTTATAGACGTTATTTGATGAAGGTAAGTGCACAGAGCAGAAATGTTCTCCAACAATTAATAATCGAACCATGCGTTTGGCAGTTTTAAAAACGAACTTTAGAAAAGTGCAATAGTCTTTAAAGTTGTTTATTTCGGCATTCTCTACAATCATTATTAATATAAATCCGAAATAACTATCACCATTTGCTTATTATAAACCAACAATAACAAAACATATTTTTTTTGTGCAAAAAAACAAATTAAGCAAGATATTTTCAAACGAAAGATGTTAATTTTTTTATTATCTTCAAGATTTGTTTAAATATTTTTGTAAAATTTTTCATATTTCAAAAATTATCAAAGAAAAACAAATTTAACAGATTTGGAATATTTGGAGCTATGAGCAATTGTTTTTTTTTTATTTGGGAATTTGGTCAACTTTGAAAATTAACTATTTAAATCAAGTGCTGGATACCAAATTTTTTTCTGGATTTTTACAGACTTTGGAATTTTCCAAGATCTTAATAATAATAATATTATAACTTAAATTTTAAATATTGGATTTTGATGGTTGAATTTATAATTTTAATTTTTTGTTTTTAATTTTGAATTTTATATTTTGAATTCGGATTTTGTACTTTAAGTTTTGTGCTTTAAATTGAATTTTAGGTTCTTAATTTTATTTTAAATGTTATATCTTGTGTAATCGGATCAAGTGTGATAGGCGCACAATCTGGGAAGGATCGTTTCTGCACTTTTACAGGATTTTGAAGAATAATATATGATAAGTAAAATAATGGCTTTTTTTCTTTCTCAATTACTTCAAAAATAATGTCCGAATGAATCAAATACGATTATTGCAAAATCTGTTTTCGAAAGTTTTCTGGATTTTTGCAAAATCTTGAGTAAATTTGGAATTTAAGATTGAAAACCCTTACTTGTAGCAGAAACATTAAATAATAGCTGTTAATTTAGCAAGAATATTTTGCGATTCGTTTTTTTGGTGACTAAGCGTGAACCTAATAATTAATTATCACTAAATGTTTAACATAAAATGAACATAAGAGATGGTGTTACCATAAATTATTTAATTTCAATTTGATAAGTTTGAAAGCACCATCAATTGTTCTTCGATATTTTTTACAACTAAAAAATTGCTTAATTTCAAAAATAAACTCGAGATCAATTGTGATTTTTTCACAATTTGGGTAGGAATCTGTTTTGATTTGATTTGATTTGTACATGAAATTGAAGAATTATATACTGTTAGCAAAGGACCCCTCACAAATCAAATGGAAATTAGCTTTCGGTGAAATTGACCAAATTTTGGATATGTTGTTTCTTTCGGTGTCTAGATCAAAAGTCTCCACGGGCACAAAGCTCGAAAATCTTCCCTGCGAGCAGTACCCAGCTCCGAAGGTTAGAGATATATATATATATATATATATATATATATATATATATATATATACCGGGTGTTACAGACCACCCGTACACCCCAAATATCTCACGAAATACAAATCGTATTGACATCTGTATCGTATTGATTTGGCTTCTACTCTAAAACATATTAGGTTTTTATTCGAAACATTTTTTTCGATTAGCAAAAAATTTTTTTTGAATTATTATTATTTTTTTTAATAAAAAAACTCGTTGTCGTTACAAACATTCATACATTAGCACAATAGAAAATAATAGAATGGAATTTGATAATCAAATTGATTTTTATTCGTTTCTACGATTTTTTTTTACAAAGAATTTTTTTTTTTTGCTTATTTCTGACATAAAATTACGAATTAATTTAATCAACGCCTTATTTAAGAGATGACTACGTAAAAAATGTCGTAATCTATTATTAGATGCGAGAAATAAATATAATTCAATAAATGTTTTCGCCGAATATAGCGCCATCTGTCGCTCATCGAAAAAAATTTTTCGGATAAAAACCTAATATTTTTTAGCATAGAATACAAATCTGCAATAAAAATAAGGGTTGCCATTTAAGATTTCAAAGTTAGGGATAACCGGTCTCTAACCTTCGGAGCTGGGTACTGCTCGCATGAAAGATTTTCGAGCTTTGTGCCCGTGGAGACTTTTTATTAAAGGAACAACATATCCAAAATTTGGCCAATTTCACCGAAAGCCAATTTCCATTTGATTTGTGAGGGGTCTTTTGCAATGTTTGGAACTAGTAGCAATTGTTTTTCTTTTGGCAATTGAAAAATTGTCTCACATTTAAAATAATTTATTGAAAAATCTATTGATATTTTCTGTTTTTTTTTTAATCTTGAAAAATAATATATTTGAATGACTTTGCAAAGTTTGGAACTTGTATCACTATTTTATCTTGTTTTTATTGATTGGGGGATCAAGTGCGATTACTTCACAATCTGGAAAGAAATTGGACAGAAGATTTTTTAAGAACCTCACTCACCTTTTACGAAGCATAAGAGTTAGTGAGTAAAGTGAGTAAAGTAGTACTTTTTTTTCACGAGTAGGAAAGATTGTCACACGAGCCGAAGGCGATTATGGCAAATCCTACAAGTGAAAAAAATTTGCTTTACTCTCGAGTTTCATACAAAAATTTTTCTACGTCCGTAACTTTAAATAAATTCGATAAAACCTTAATCAATAGTTATAAGCAATAATATTTTTTTTAATGAAGGAAATAATAATCATCAAGTCTTCTTGATCGGAAACGAATGTTTGACGTTGCGTGTTGTGAAGCGTTCATGGCACACCTTGCGCAAAGAATTTTATAGTAGCGTTAAAGAATGAACCGCTACGGCACTTTTTTTCACGCAAAAGCGTGAAAAAATTAACCATTATGGCAATTTTTCACGCTTTTTGTAGGGTTAAGGAATCACATATTTTATGAACCCAAATTAATGAAAAAAACTGTACATTTTATAACGGACGTAGAAAAATATAATTTAAATTAATTAATTTGCAATTCAAATAATTTAGACTAATTCGTATAAACTGGAGTGTGAACGTGCTTTCGAGAAGAGACCGCAGTTTAGTAAACTGGAGGTCAAAAAGCATATTTGCACTTGAATTTAGTTTTTCCTAATAAGTCTAAATTATTTGCATTCTGCAAATTGATTAATTTAAATGGACTGAAAGACCGCGGGTCGATAGCCTTTTTGCAGAAATAGGAATACATGGCTGAAGGAATTATATTTTCTTACTACTGCAAACAAAGATTCAGTAATAAATTAATTTAAATAATATATTTTGAACAAATTTGTTAAATTTGAGGTAGTAGCAATGTTTTATCATTATATCAATTGTTAAATTTCTCAACCTTAAAAATGAACTCTACCCAGAGCAAGTACGATTACTGTTGGGATTTTTGTTTAATATTTTTACATAGTTTGGAATTGTTTTTATATTTTTTCTGGCAATTAATTTCAGTGCCTTAATTTTAAAAATAATTTTAACTAATGTTGTTTTAATTGCAAAATGAAACAGAATTCCGTTAAATTAAATTTGGAATGGATCCGCAGACGTTTTTAGATTGGGATGCTGTTATAAAACAAACCCATTTTAAGTAAATTTAGAAAATATTAATTTTGTGGAATTGTTTCTAACTTCAGCATGACTGTAAGCTATGCTCCAGTGTGATTATCTCGCAATATAATGAAAAGACAACTTTTTTTATTTCAGTTACAAAAGACCTAAACAGGTCCCAATCGACCCCGTCTAATCTAATCTAATCTATTCCTATAAATCACAATACCAAAATCAGATGTATGTAAAATGAAAGGGAATATGTTTCCAGCCATAAATCGAACTTTTTTTTTTACTGAAAAATGTACTACATATATATTAAAATTATATTTATCATCGCCAAAACATAGTTTTGATAAGTATTTACAAAGATTCATACGAAAAACATTATCACATCCTCTTGCTGTGTCTCTTCCCTCACTGTTCTGTTTTCTTGGACATTTTTGTACAAATCAGTTCGATGGTCCAAGGTATTCCACACATCAAATAAGCAGCTGTCAGTAAGTGTACCACCATTTTGTCACTTTGTGTAGTTTCTTTAACAAATCCTGCAACAAATTACCAGGAGGTACATAACTATTGAAGAATATTCAAATAGGATATACATTTTCCGAAAACATAGTTTTTCACTTATTAGTACTGTATTATCAATAAAAGATACCAATCAACATTTGACTTATTTAAGAAATAATTAACCCATTTGCGTTTTCATACTTAGCATTATGTTTTAGGAAAAATTACGATATGCACAATTTTTGTCTTAATTTAATCCGTTTGATTTTTATCATTAAAAAAAACATGAGCAACTAATTTATAATTTAATTTTATAATCATAACAAATATTTTTTTTTCGGTAATGACATTCATACAATAATCTGATTTGTATCCCAAAAAATTTAAATATGAAACATTTGTAAAATTTCAAAAAATAAATCTTACAGCGCCTAATAAACAAATAACTTATTTCAATAGAAGCGATTTCTATTTTGAATTCTTTTTAGGTCATTCTGCATAGTACTTAAACGCCTCTCAATCGCTTTGCTACCAAAATGTAGGATAGCTCAGTTTGTAAACATTCCGGGTTATTTTACTTTTCTATTTTAAATAAAACACCCTGTAGATTTTTACATCATCTGTCCCTAAATTCTGAGTTTTTAGATGTATCATAAATGGCCTTTGGGTTAGTTTTTTGTTTAAATTTAAACAAAAAAACAAACTTAAATTTAATTTAAACAAAAAACTAACAACCCAAGGGTTATTTATGATACATATATGAACTCAGAAATTAGAGATGAATTAAATTATGTAAAAATATACACGGTGTTCCATTTTAAATAGAAAAGTTAAGGTAATTTTCGGTTAAACCGAAACTTTTCAAAGTCAACATGTTGACATACTGTATTCTCTAAAAACGCCATACTAAATTTAATAAAGACATGTGTAAAAATGAAAATGATATTTGGGGTTTACTAAAATTCAGTTACTCCCGGTATATGTTATTTCATTTTTTTTTAATTTCCTTGATATTTTTATTATAAAAAATGGTGATGTGATGTGGCTTATGTTACTTTCTCCGATTTGATGGTATCATGACGCTTTCATGGTTTATTTTCAATTGAAATCATATTTTAAATGTACATCGAGCGTTGCGCAAACTCGGATGAAACTGCCGTTTAAAACGTCAAAATTATGGAAGATTGAAAAATTATACTTCAAATTCAAAAACTCGGTTTACTCAAAAAACTTATTCTTTAGAAGTTATTTATTTTGGCATTCTCTATAATTATTATTTACATAAATTTGCTGTAACTATTATCGTTTCATAATTATAAACCAAAAATTAAAAAATTAATAATTTTTTTTTTTCTCGAATATCAATGATTTTATGAAAAATATTTTCAAGTAAAAGATGTGCATTTGTTTGTTGTCTTCAATGTTTGTTTAAATATTTTGTGATATTTTTTATATTTAAGAAAATGTTGGCAAAAAACAAAAAATAGTTAAGGTAAACACCCACTTCCGGTGTACGAAATTTTACCAAAATCTTTTCAGTTCTTCGGATTATCAAATAAGACGTATGTTCAAAGTTTCATATCAATTGCTCCATTAGTTTTTGAGATACAGCGCACACAAACAGACACACACACAGCAGACAAACAGACAGACACACACGCGAGAGAAAATCTATTAAGAAACTTTAACATGTAAATCGTTATCATGCATTGATCAAATATTTAAAGTAAATAAATGTGTATTTCAATTTTCAATGCTCATATCTTACCAATTAGAGGTGCAAAAATTACGGAAATAACACCACACACGGCCATGTACAAGGTAAACGCTGTGCTAAATCTGTGTCCATATTGTTCAGCTACAACCAGTGGAAGTGGGGTTTGAATAAGACACCTCAGGAATCCAAGAGCGCCACAAGTGCAAGCCACCCAGATTAAGGAATCGTTCATCACAAAAGCTAAAAAGAAACAATCATTATGTATGTAATTAATAACACTGTCTTCATTAAAACAAAGATTTCTCCAAATTTGATTCAAATTTTAGGTTATTTATTTAGTGGTCTTAATAACACATATCAGGTTAAAGTTTTCTTTTTATCGGTGTATAGTAAGTAGTTTCAGCAATTTCTACAGCAGTGAAGTGATGGAAATAATCATCTTTTTTTTATTTCGTAGTAATATTTTAACTAACGTAACGTGCTAATCAAAAATTTGGAAGATATATTCACATAGAGGTGCTGTTCTTCAACTGGAACAGTGTCTTGTGTTAAATAAGGAGCCTTGTTGCTAAGATTAATTTCTAATATTAATTGTTGCATTGTTTGAGATCCACCACTTTTCTTACTGGATATGTATGCAACCAATTTTTTTTTTAAGTACAAATAACCTGAAAATTTGTTGTCTAGCCTCAATTTCCCACCGAACTGTAGTTAACTTTGAATTAAACAACTTTCGACGTTTTTTGCCACTATTTATTGGTAATAGTGGCAAAAAACGTCGAAAGTTGTTTAATTCAAAGTTACCTGACAATGGACTACCATAGAGTAACGGTCGCAACCATCATCTTCACGAACTATAGTTATTATATGGGGAGTGTTTTGGACTAACGTACTTCCAGTATTAATTTTTTTTTTATTTTCTGTACTAAATATTTTAGTACTGGAAGTACGTTAGTCCAACACACTCCCCATATATATTCACCCAGTAATTATGGATCACACCTCCAACTATATAGTTATTATGTTACCTATGTACTTAGTATATAATAGTATTTAGTTAAATTAATGTAACTTCTAAAATGTAACCGAATTTATTTCAAAACAACTTGCAAATTAGATTTAGTAAGTAAACAAGAAAATCTTACCAGTTCTGAAGAATGCCGATAATAAACTTCCGGCTAAGAACAAGTAACGATTTCTAACGCTGAACAAGCCGCTGATGACGGATAGCAAAATTCTGCAGACCAAATCCGAGCCGAAGTAAACGGTCATGACCAAAGAAGTTTCAGATGGTCCGTAGTTGGCGTTTCTCAAAATCATCGGTAACAGTGACAGGAAAGCCAAATCGGCCGTTAGAGAAAGCGATAATCCAGTGGCGATGTTCACGAAAACCGGTTCCTGGAATAGTCCAAGATCCAAAGTATCACTGATAGATTTCCTACAAGAATACATTTCATATATAAAAGTTGACGTTAATCTAGACAAAAATCTCAAATGACATTTGCCAAAAATGTGATATCGTCAATTTTATTTGACAATTTTAAATGAAAATGTAGATGTTTAGAGATGTGTTGTTTTTTTTCTGTTATTTATAGTGGGACACTGTATATGTATATAAACAAACATATTTTTAAATTATACAAAAACTCATCACAGAAAATTTAACTTGGAATATTCATCTTTGGAAAATTAATGTCAGGGAAAATTCATCGGAAAGACAATTTATCTCGGGAAAATACATAGCATTGTTAGCCTATTAAATGGCTATCGACCAAAGGCCTTTCTGCCTAGATTTGTCCGTCTTATCGCGTTAGTCACTCTGTGTTTGGGTAGTGATATGATGATATGAAATCGAATGTTGTGAATGATGGGTTTTTAAATTTAGGGCTAATGTTTGGATCTCTGCGTAAGCAATGCAGAGAGAGGATATGACGGTTAAAGAGATTTTTGGAAAAATTTTCAGTAAGAAAAAGAAGGCGTTCTTTAATAGGGATAATTAATGTGGTGTCATAAAGGAGTTCATTAGACGGGTTCTTCAAATTAACTCCGCTTAACTTACTTACCAAATTCCTTTCTTTGGATCTACTTCAACTCCAACAGTATCAATATTGCCTACTGATACGGCCATACTACCGATACTGATGACGGACGTTTTCCTTGGTCGTTCCAAAATATCGTGCAAATGGCCTTGCATCACCTGGTGTCCAGCGTTTGTCTTTTTGTTTAGCAAAGGTTCCTCACTATCGACCACCTTTTGATCTGTAACTATTACATTAACTGTTCAGGGTGTTCATAAAAATAGCGGATACTGTTTCCAGATTTGAAAAAATGTTTCGAAAATGAGTCGACATAATATGAGCTACTTGCATGATTGGACAATCAATTGTTTTCACATATGCGACGGTAAAGGAAATATTCAATATTGTATAGCAATTAATTAAACATCTTGGTGAAGTTAAAAAGTAGCCATGGAATGGACAACTGATGTCTGTTGTGCGATGTCTGATGTCTTCAAGGAAATATTTAATAGCGTAGTACCGTGACATTAAAAATAATAAGAGTTGCCATGGAATAAAAACTAATGTCTTACGATGGGAGGATCAGATATGTGACTCACCGATTTCATCCATCTTTGGCACACGTGTAGGTCATGACTAGGAGTGTAACAGGTGCAAGTAATAGGGCGCACCATCATCTTTGGCACACGTGTAGGTCATGACTAGGAGTGTAACAGGTTCAAGTAATAGGGCGCACTATTCAGCCGTTTTCGAGAAAAAAATTGATTGATTCTAAAATTAAGATATTTAAATACACATGGATTTATAAAAAACTATAAAAAGAAAATGAATGAACCCAACTTCAACAATGGGGTTCGATCCTACCTTCCGACTACGAATCGGAGGTTTTATCGTTGCGCCAAAAGGTCGGTATATGTTTGTTAACGCAAAAGGTATATAAACATACGAATGAATAACAAATTAAAAAACCATTTTTTCTCGAAAACGGCTGAATAGTGCGCTCTATTACTTGCACCTATTACACTCCTAGTTATGACCTACACGTGGGACAAAGAGGCATGAAATCGGTGAGTCACACATCTGATCCTCCCCTTGTTAGCTTCTGTCAAGTTACGTGGCATACTGACAAGTTGTATTGTAATCCTAAGCAGTTCATGAATAATGTCACATAACCTAACAAATATTTAGAGAATTATTACAAAAATATGATATAAGCTTTGACAGTCGTTTTGCATTCCATGGCTACTCTTGACCTTAATAATTTTTGATATCTCGATACTTTATACAGCTAATATACTATTTTTTTATTTATACAAGGTAGCGAACAAGTTCACTGTGCATTGTATCGTATGTTCATTAAAAAAAACCTGAAGTGTTCCATGATTTTTTATTTTTAAAAATTTAAGTTGGCACACATGTTAGGAATTGACATACAAAGCGTCAGATCTTTCTAAAAGTCCGTGGTCGCAATGGTTTACAGCAACCAGCAAAATATGTTTCTAGTTAAAAGTTATTTTCGAAATGGGACTAAAGTGGACGAAGAATATCCTAACGTTCCCATTATTTATAACGAATTTAAAAATACCTTATCATGATCTGTTATGTCTCCGTAAACCAGGAAGCGGGGGACCAGTCAAACGTACTCAGGACGCTATTAACACAGCCCAAGAAGTTTTGGAAGATGAACCTACGATTTCTCGGCGTCGATTGTCACAGCAAATGAATTTATCGGTAGGAACATAACCTCAATATGTGTTACCAACTTAAATTTTAAAAAATCAAAAATCATGGCACACTTGAGGTTTTTTTTTTAATGAACATTATTAATTTATCTATACATCAATAGCGGAATTTGTATTTTGTACATCTAGTTATTGAATAAAATGTATTATTGTTATTACTGTATTTATTTGGCCTGAGATGCAAGTTGGTTGGCTGTTCTTAAAAATGCAAACATTGTTCCTTCTAATTCAAGATTAAAATTTTTAAAAGATCCATCACCCACGGGCCACATCTAGCCCCAGCAATTAATTTATACGGTCTGCTGACGATATTTGATTCTATAAAAAAAACATTGCACTGCAATTGTATATTGTAGAGACTGTATTTATTTAACTGAAATAATATGTATCTTTGTACATTGACCCGCATGTTATTTTGTTATCAAGTCTGCGAGAAAGTTTGCTCACGCTTGGTTGATGTGTGTGGAAAGTGATATATATTAACATTTTTCAAATTAGTTTTTATAAGACTATATTTGTATTGTGTCATGTGATGCCTCAGGGTTCAGTTCTAGGTCCCCTGCTACTTTGATTTATATCATTTATATCAACAATCTACATTCTTAATTGTTCATTGACTTTATTTGCTGATAAATATCAATGATCTACCTTCTCAAACTCAGGATTCAGTTCTAGATCCCCTACTATTTTTTATTTATATCAACGATCTACCCTCTTGATTGTTCATTGGCTTTATCTGTTGATGCCACCACTGTGAAAGTCACTTCCGCTGATGGTAACCGCACTGTGTAGAAATCAGTCGTTAGTCCTGAGAATAACTGAATGGTTCAGTGCTATCAGTTTAGTAGTGAATGCAGAAAAGTCAGAAATTGTTATGTTCAGCTTGTAAACGGATGTGGAAGTAAGTTGTCTAATGGTGCAAAAATGAAAGTTTTACAGAAATTACTATAACATTCCATATTTATTCAGACAAATGCTTTTCACAAATTTCATTTACCAAAAAGGACTTTATTTGAACAAAGATTTAAAATGAGAAACGCCAAAGTGGCGGAAACTATTGCCTGAATGTTGTACCAAACCGAATCTGAGTGGAATAACCATCGACATATAGAAATATACCAACAGCGGCAAATATAACAATAATAATGTAATCATTGAATATTGTTTCCCCGGTCAGAACACCTTTAGACCGGCTTCGACCTTTCAGGTCTCATCAGTCTAGTTAGTTGCTGATGGGGAAACGGAAACTACTATTGGAATATAAATATTCCATCATCATCAATCCCAATCATCCCAACATGTACACATTTTTTTTTAATTCCTGTCTGAATCAATTCTAAGGCAGAAACGGGCTCACAAAAAATTTAATATCAATGGCTTAATTTTTTTCCAGAAATGCTTAGATAATTTCTCATTTATTTCGACAGGTGCTTGAAATTTGATATAAATGGCTGCTCTTGATGAAAAATGTGATTACCAAAAATGAATATTTTCCAGAAATTCCTTTACGAAATCCACATTTTTAATATATAAATGTGTAATTATATAGCTTAGGCTTTTTCATGGTGATCCACACCCACCTTATTTTACCGTGAGGGATTTTATTATTATAGCTTAGGTTTTATTGTATTTTATTGTATTTGACTTGTGAATATTATAATTTTAATCTACTTCACCAATAAAGAATACTGAATACATTTATTCTGAAACATGCTTGAAATTATCAGGAGAGTCATAAGAATTGACAAAAAAATTATCGAAACTTTACAATAACAGAAGTGGCTGTGCTTGAAGGCAAAGTATGTTGACCAAATATTGTCTCTGGTAATTCCACATTTATTTGCATAGTTATCTAAAAATCTTCCAGAATTATCATGAATAACGTTTATTTACAGTTACTCAATGAAAATTATTTGAATGTTGGACAAACACAAACTGTAGTAAACTTTTTCCAGGAATTCTTCTGGAAATTCCACATTCATTTCGACGGATCCTTAAAATTTGAACAAATTAATCTTATAATTTCAAAAATGGTTTACAGTAACATAAATTGCTGTGCTAGAGGACAAATTTCATTCACCAAGAATTGTATTTTGCCAAAAATATCTGTGGTATTTCCACATTTTTTTGCACAGATATCTGATTAGAAGAATAATCCTTAATAACACGTACTAGAAATATTTCAGAAATATCTAAATTTTGCAGAAAGAAAAATGGCTACACTAGAAAAGTGAACATTTTCCAGAAATTACTGTGTAGATTCCCCATATTTCTACAGATTCTTAACATTTTGTCAGAATCATAACCTTTTATATTTGCCCAAAAAATGTGAAATATTAAACTTTCACAAACAAAGAATATTATCTGAATATTCTACAATTATTCTGACAGATGTTTAAAATTTTGACACAATAACCTTGAATAACATTTCTCTAAAGGAAATAATACAAAGTTTGTACTAACGGAAATAGCTGCGCTGGAATTTAAATTTTGTTGACTAAACTTTAATTTTATAGAAGTTATTATCAATCAATTATTATTTTTATCAAATTATCTGATGTGTGCAGTAACAAAAACAGCTGAGCCAGAAGACACAATTTAATGACCATCTTTTTCTAAAAATTGCTTTAGGATATTTTTTTGACATAGGCCGTAGCCACGCGACTAGGGAGGAATTTTTTAAATACTCAAAAATTAGAAAAATAATTTTAAATAACAAATATTTAGGAAGTTTGACATATTCATTTTAAATAAGAAGTTATTTACTTCGGGAGATATCTGAAATTTTACCAAATTATACTTGAATGACGTATCTTTACATTTGCTTATAGAAAATTAAAAACTGAACCCTCACCCACTTAAGTCTAGAGTTTTTAAATCTGTTGTGAATTTGACGAAAATGTTGGTGGTGGTATTTAAAAAAATAAATCCTTCCCTTTTCTTTGATACGGCTGTAAGGGAGAACTTACAGTTACTAAGTTACTAAGAAAGAATTGGTCAAAACTGATTCTTCTCAAAACCATAAATAATTTGAAAATTTAAGCTGGTATTGTCGCTAATTACACATAATACTCGCATAAAAATAAATTGAGCTTAGTAATATAAAATAGATATTGATTCTACCAAATAAAAACTCAATAATAAAATGGTTGCGAAAATTTTAAATATTTTTAAATACCTAAACCTTGCTATTATTTAGTAGAATTATAGTTCCGATAAGAATCAGTTTCGGCCAATTCTTATTTATAATTAGTTATATTATAATATAATAATATCAACTACCGATTTGTTAACGTTAAAGCAATTAATTACAAGGAAGATAAATTACTTACCGGAATTCATTTCGACGTTTATCAAATAATTTTTCTTCATGTGCCATTTGACGGGTTGTAAAGTCAACATAGCGACAAAACAGTGTAGACTTAAAGCTGAGAAGATTAGTTGCGTTCCCCTCCATCCAAATTCGTTGATGAGTTTTTCGGTGAATATTGGCCAAGCCATAGTGATGGCCACGATCAAGGCTTGGGCAAGACCCATCATGACGTTTTGTCGTTTTGAAAAATATCCATTGAAGGCAGTAAATCCAGCCGGCATCAATAATCCAAAACCTAAACCTAGAGATAGGGTGGAATGTATTAACCCTAAGCTAACAAGCTACTTTATAATAGTCGCAACTAAAATTAGCTCATTTCTGCGCTGTTGCGGTGGATGCGCCAGGAACTTAAAATGTATGGCATGCGCTTGCCTATCTTACAAGAATATTTTTATTGTCGTGAATACGGCGGCATTATATCTGACCGGAATATTTTTTGTAACCATGAATATTCGTTAGGTAAGGGTTAATATGATATTTAATAATTACATAATGTTCAATGATGTGAATAATGTGAACATTAAATATTGTTTAATGTTCACATTAATATTGTTATACTTGCCGCCGCTGGCAATGTCCATATGTTGTTGGTGTTAAAGTCACCCGGATTTGGTTCAGTACAGTATTCAGGCAATAGATTCCGCCACTTTGGCATTTCTACCTTTAACGGTGTTTGGAATACTTATATTCCAATAATAATCTCCGTTTCCCCATCAACAACTAACTACACTGATGAGACCTGAAAGGTCGAAACCGGTCTGTAGGTGTTCTGATGGGGGAACAATATTTAATGTTTACATAATATACATTCCCGTGATTGGCTCGAGCAAGCCTTACTGGTAATTTTAACACGAGCGACTATAATATTAACTCCAAAACAATTAATTTGTTTATTCCCATTGAGAAATAGTTATTTCTATACTTTTAAGTGTGAATTCACTTTTTTAGCAAATAACTCAAAATACTTTGTGTTTTGCGGGGTTAAAATACTAGCGGGATTATTAATGATTGGATGGTTTCATTTTACCTTTCCATTAAAATCAGAAGCATAAAATGAATTAAATAAAGACGAATAGTAGAATGAATATTTGAATATTGAACCTGTCCATAACTCTGCAAAATTAGGTCCCACCAAGACTATAAACAAATAACTGAAATGAAACAACTACTTTTCTGACTAATGCCACGCTGGAAATTGAAGCATTTTTTTAGCATTCAATATCCGGCGTGGCATTAGCCAGTAGTCTTTTCAATAAGTTATTTGTTTATAGTTATTTGGTCATCATAAAACAAAACAGTATATTTTTCTAAAGCCAAGCTTTTTAATAGTTATTTATTATACGGGTGTGGAAAGTACGTAATTAGTCCCGTAAAAAAAAGATTTTTCATCTGTAATTGCATTACATATTAAAATAATGTTTAAAAAATTTTGACGTATGTGGTGCCAATTTGCTTTATTTCAAAAATCTTATGAAGGATCTATACCGGGTGTGGCACTTAAGACGCCTCGGACCATAGCTCCTTTACGATAAAAGCTATCGAAAAAAATCTAAGAACAAAGTGGTGCATAGTTACCGTCGCTATGTTTTAAAAATATTTCTAATCATCAGTGGCGTGCCGTACTCCAGTGGCGTACCAAACTTATGTTTTTTTAAATGGAATGCCCTATTTTTTATTGCATATTTGGAAAGTGCTCGACGAGTACTTATTTTTTTATCTAACATGTTATACCCTTCACTTTAGCGGTTTCGCTGTTATAACCCCTTCTTTCAAAATTGCGCCCCATTTTTGAGATTTTTTTATAGAGAAACTAATTGACGCCGGCGCCTAAATTTTGAATTGAGGTATAGGTTAAGACCTCGTATACCTTCACATAATTTTTTTTCGGGTAATTTATGGCAAAAAAATAATTTTTGATTGATCTTCGCATGTTGTCATTTTTTCCGAAAATTTCAAATGGCACCCCCCTAAAAAAATTACGGCGTTGTACAGCCAAAACTCTAAATTTTTCATTGGTGTAAAAAAAATACACATTGCATAACAAAATTTCGGAGAAAAAAGGAATTTCATCGCAAATGTCGGGAAACGTTTTCCGTTCCCAAGTGTGCCATGAGAAAACAAAAGATTGGTAATTGTCAAAGTAAATTATTAGACGTCAGTAGCAGCCATAAGTCATTTTTGATAAACGTTCTAAAAATGTTCCGAACTCAAGAGGAAATGGTTGACATGATATTTATTCTTGGAGAATGTAACAAGAATTGTTTCTTGGCATCACGAGTGTACGCTGCGAGATATCCGCACAGGGCACATCCAAATGAACGTGCGTTTCAAAAAGTGTTGGAGAGATTTACTACTACGGGAAGTGTGAAACGGCCAAGGAGAGTTAGAAAGAAGGCAGTTATTACCGAAAATAATGAACTGCGGTATATCACCAGAAGTTGCGGTTATGCCTCCAGCAGGAAGGTCGTCATTTCGAACATTTAGTTTAAGTTGTTAAATTTTCTTAATCTGCATTTTTCATATCATGTTGAATAAATAGGTACATACTATTATGTTGACCGTATTTGTGTATTTGTTTTGGTACTTTGACAATTACCAATCTTTTGTTTTCTCATGGCACACTTGGGAACGGAAAACGTTTCCCGACATTTGCGATGAAATTCCTTTTTTCTCCGAAATTTTGTTATGCAATGTGTAATTTTTTTTACACCAATGAAAAATTTAGAGTTTTGGCTGTACAACGCCGTAATTTTTTTAGGGGGGTGCCATTTGAAATTTTCGGAAAAAATGACAACATACGAAGATCAATCAAAAATTATTTTTTTTCCATAAATTACCCGAAAAAAAATTATGTGAAGGTATACGAGGTCTTAACCTGTACCTCAATTCAAAATTTAGGCGCCGGCGTCAATTAGTTTCTCTACAAAAAAATCTCAAAAATGGGGCGCAATTTTGAAAGAAGGGGTTATAACAGCGAAACCGCTAAAGTGAAGGGTATAACATGTTAGATAAAAAAATAAGTACTCGTCGAGCACTTTCCAAATCTGCAATAAAAAATAGGGCATTCCATTTAAAAAAACATAAGTTTGGTACGCCACTGGAGTACGGCACGCCACTGATGATTAGAAATATTTTTAAAACATAGCGACGGTAACTATGCACCACTTTGTTCTTAGATTTTTTTCGATAGCTTTTATCGTAAAGGAGCTATGGTCCGAGGCGTCTTAAGTGCCACACCCGGTATATTCCGTGAGTCCGCGTTATTCTCTCACTCAGTGGGGAATGAATAACATTACATCCTTGAAATGACCACAGTAATTCGCTTATTACACCAAATTTTGGATAAAATTATATATTTAAAATTTTTCATTTTACAAACAAAATTACACATCTGGAAGCCAAGACATCATAATCTTTTGGGCCTATAGGTTTTGCCTTAAAAAATAATTTATAAAAAAAAATTGAATATGTTACCTTGTAGAACTCCAAAAGTAATGATCAACTGGAACAAACTCTTCACGAACGCCGTTCCAAACGAACCGCAGAAGAACAGGAACCCTCCGAGCAATCCTACTTTTCTACACGAGTATTTCTGGAGTAAGAAATTGGCAACGATCCCTACAAGTTGGCTTTAATTAGAATACATAATTTAGCCAAATTTTGGAATCAGTAAATAGTTACCTGTGAAAGATAATACCGTATTGAAGATTCCATTAGCCAACGTTGTTCCGTACGTTTCATCACCAACGGACTGCAAGAATTTCCCAAAGACTTGCCCAAAAACACAAATCGGCACCACAGTTACACTCTAAAATTAAAAATTATTAAATTAATTATAAACCAGTATCTGAAGCCAAAAAGCACCAAAAAGCACCCAACCATATGGTTGGGATGGCTTAAAGAAGCGGTTCAAAGTTTTTAATTAATTAAACATAAAAATATCATAGGTGACTCTAATTGAGACATTTTTAAGTAATTGAGTTTGTAATGATTTTAAAAAATCTTTGGTAACACTTATTTTTTCTTCATTGGTGTAAGTATAAATATAAAGGAGAAATAATAAATGTCACTTTGACCGTTAATGGTTACCCTACTATTAAATTAGCTGCTCAAGAAATCTAATATATTTTTGTACATATAAACTATTTCAAATAAATATCTCTCATTATTTCCATCTTTAAGTTTTAGTTTGATCTTTATCATTAAACAAGTTTAACCAATCTAGATAATGAGGTAATTTGAAGGCAAAATCATAATTCATCAAAAAACTATGAACGAATTAGGTAACAAATGAATAATAAAATGATATTTTTTGGGTATATTTCCATTACTATTGGTCAGAAAATGGTAAAACTTCGTTACTGTCTAGACAAGAATATAATTGACACATGTGCAAAAATTTTAAATAATCCTGTGGCAACTATGTGGGCATTTGACACACTTCTGAAGGGGTATCCCAACGTTAATCAATTATTAAGTGTGTACATAAATAATTTCATATCAAAATGGTTTTAGCATCAGTCTATAAACTTCTCTTAAAATGTGTGACGTTTGATATTACAAACCTAACCTTACTTTTAGATCATTTCTTTCTTAACTTTTAAAGTTCGAGTCGGCAATTTTGTATCTAGCGGTATAGAGGTGTCATCTGGTGTTCCGCAAGGTAGCCACTGTGGTCTCATATTATTTCTTGTATTAATTACACTAGGCAACAAATTTTTTGTTGCATTGATAAAAGAACTTGTTCTGACCTAATGTGGGCATGCTGGATCCAAATTTGCGTAATTTTTTCTCCCTAAGCTACCATTTTTATGCAATTCAAAATGAACATTTTTCGAAATTTGCCTGTTTATTATACATATTACATGCGTAACAAGTCATAAATCGCATATGATCGTAGTAACATAGTCATAATATGAGTTGGGTAAAGTAAAACGCTTGTTTTGTTCCATAATTTTATTTTCAGTTGCCTGACACATGTTTCGATCGGTTAGGATCATTTTCAAAGTTAACTTAAAGTTTAACTTTGAAAATGATCCTAACCGATCGAAACACGTGTCAGGCAACTGAAAATAAAATTATGGAACAAAACAAGCGTTTTACTTTACCCAACTTGAAAATATGGTTCCATCAAGAAAGTAGCACAACAAGTTTTCAATATGTCATAATATGAGGCTGGAATGAAGGTTAATACCTTACAGTGTAGCTATGTTCTATTCTATTCTATTCTGGCAATAATTTGTGCTTGTAGCTGTTGCGGTTGTTCACTTGCTCAGGGCAATCTCGTTTTATACTACAGCAGTAGTCCGCCATTATATTCCTATCCCATCGCTCTTGATAGAGCTCTTCCGTGATCATCAGGTCACCTTGTTCGTCATGGTAACCGTAGCTTTTAGAAGAAAACTGATTTCAGATTTGAAATCAGCATTGCCAAAATACTCAGAATAAGTTGAAAACTGCAACTGGAAATGTATTTTTTTTGTTGCTCAGTGTTATTGATATTTCTGAATATTTGAACCTCTTTGTGGGGACTGGTGGCGTGACTACTGGTAGGTGTAGGGTAGTAGAGGTGACAATAAAGATGGCTGATAGATGATTGGCTCATTCAATCAGTTAGTGCAGTAGAGATGGGTTGTCTTGACAATCTCTATTTCCGCACCACCTGCCGTCACTGACCTCTATGCTGACGATATGAAAAGTATGTTGAAAGTTGTATCTGATCACGACTGTCAAAAATTTCAGGATGGTCTTGATGTAATTGATGTGATGTAAATGATGCAAGTCTTGATATAGGAAAATGTAAGGTTATGTTATTTATGTATTTAATAATAGCCCCCCCCCCCCCATAAAAGGGTGAATTTTATTAAATATGTAGTGATAATTCTTCAAAGTTCTCTATTTACTAAACACTTAATGTTACAACAAGGCTATGTGTGAATTGGGCTTATTATACGTACAGGAAAATATTTTAATGTCTAGGCGTTATTGATTTTATATAAGTTAAACTTTCGTTCTCATTTTGAGTATGGTTCAATAGTTTGGTTTCCATTTTTATGATGTTCACATTGCTAACAATAAGTTACAAAAAAATCCAAAATAAATTTGTTAGATATTTATCCTACAGATTCGACATTGAAATAAATTCATGGTCGTCATAAAACTGCATTCCATAAACTTATAAATGGTGAAAATATGTTGATTTTTATTTTCTATTCGCAGCATAATTCGCAGTGCATTTTTGTTTCGTTCAAATTTTCATCGAGCTAATTTAATTATAAGAAATATAAACAGACTCAATTTGGTTCATGAGTTTGATATTTCTAATAATTGTTTAGCTTCATGCAAGTCAGCTAAACAAGTCATTACTTCAAATTATATTAAATTTGTAAATTTATTATTTGATTATTTCTTGTTTGATATTAATTCAGGCCAGAGCTCTGCAGAAGCAGATTTTTGAAAGCCCGGCCCGGCCCGGCACGAGAGTGAAAATTTAAAACCCGGCCCGATGAAATGAAAATGTGCTGCGGGCCCGGCCCGGCCGGGCCCGGAGCTGAGTATTCAAAGCCCGGCCCAGCCCGGCCCGGCTCCGAAAAAAATTGAATTAAAAAATAAAATTACTGGACCCATCTACTCTTTACAATTCTTAAAATACATTGAATTTATGTTGATAACAATAATCCAATTTATTTTTTTGTTACTTTCCAAACTATAATAAAATTAAATTTATCTAAGCCCGGGCCGGCCCGGCCAGGCCCGGCCCGTTCTAAATTATCAATCGGAAAGTCCGGCCCGGAGTTTAAAAAATACGACTCGACCCGGCCCGGTCCGACATCGGGCCTTTTGACTCAGGCCTTAATCAGTGTGTATAAAACTTAATCTAAGTGTTAGTTTTAGATTTTATTTTAGGGTCAACCCAATATTTTCTTGTACAATAATTAATATAACCACTATTTGTAATAATTTATAAAAAAAGGGATTCCGCCTGTAAACGTATCATTATTTTTATGATTACGTTAAATTTCAGATGCTATTTTTTTTTAAATTAGTAAAAATGTACACATTATAAACATCGTAAAAATCTGGCCCAAGAAAAGGAGTAGTTTTGCTCTAAAAACTGAATACAAAAAACCAACAAAAATTTAAACACCACATTATCTCCTTAATAAGCCATTCTGAGCACCAGAAAATAAAACATTACAAAATTTAGTTTCGTAATAAAAACAAGAATAACGTTTTATTTAACTTATTTTTCTTAAATCAGCAATTCCTGGTATACATTGTGTCCACTTAAGTTTGCAACACATGCAAAACTTTCTTATTCGTATTTTAAATCAATTTTTCATGAAATTCTTCATTTAAATACTTTGCCACGGTACGAGCACTATGTGCAGATGCTCCATCCTGTATAAAACAGAGAGATTCTTTTGTAGGTAATGGTAGATTATCAAATTTATTTAGTTAAGAATTTTTCAATTTAAGCTTTGTCGAGAAATGTAAGGTGTTAAAATAATTTTTTCAGAATTCCACACCAAAGATAATACACTGGCGGAAATAAATGAAACTCTTGAAATTCGTGAATGGGATTTTTTCCCGAAAGAATCATCAAATTTGGTTGAAAAGTCGCTGAGTTATGTGCGAAAAACCTCAAAATGCACTTTTTTTCAAACACTAATAACTTGGTGCCAAATCGTTGTAGGAACTTCGTTCTTTGAGTACTGCATAGGAAATTGATCAAATTTTAATGCCTTTATGGTGGAGTCGATAAAACTTTTCCAACTCCGTATACATCGTCAAAGTTGGACATGGTTTCCTGAAAAAACTTTTT
Source organism: Ocypus olens (assembly GCA_910593695.2). Lineage (NCBI taxonomy): Eukaryota > Metazoa > Arthropoda > Insecta > Coleoptera > Staphylinidae > Ocypus > Ocypus olens. The sequence goes on from OU343048.1 coordinate 54,031,190, forward strand.
TTTTCACAGGGATACTAGAGAGGGGCGGAAGGGGTTACGCTTAAGTTTGCATGCATGTATTTAAAGAAGACACTTCAAAGTTTTTCGCCCTTAAAGATTCATCAAAATCGATTGAAAATACGCCGAGTTATGGCGGTTTAAAAATGGTCGAAATTTCACGAATTTCACGTGTTTAATTTTTTTTTCCTTTAGTATATTTATTTTTACAGTGGATTCGGAAATTTTGATATTACATTGCCATGTTTAGTGAAGTTTATAACCTATAAACGTAATAAAAATTGATGACAGTGTCAAAAATATAAATCATTATTTCTAACATTGTCATTAAAATTCACACAGAGGATTGTATGAATTATAAGAAATTGCTTATATCTTTGCGATTTATGCCATTTGTTTATTTCTTTTGTTTTTTTTTGTTGGTTTTTGAACGAAGCACAAACATGTATAAAGAAGAACATTTTCTGAGAAGTCACAAATAAGTTTCCCATGTGTTACATTCTTAAGTGGTCACGTTGTATAAAAAAGTCTTCTTTAAACAACCATTTTTCAGTAAGGTTTTACGATATTCATTTTTTACTCTTTGAAATAAGTCGTATATATCGACTAATAAAAAAGTCCGAAATTTTTAGTCTTAAGACACTAAGAAATAAAATTATAAAATTATTAAAAGTCGATGCCCGAATAAAAATACCCCCTTAATATATGAATATTAAACCTATTCATAAATCTGCATAATAAGAGCTTTCAAACGGTAAAAACAAAAATTGGTGATTGAAATAACTGATTTTGTAGATTTACGAACAGTTTGAATATTCATATAATATGATTGTTTTAATTCGTGTATAAAATGCGTCTACAACTAGAGGAGGTTTATAATTTCTCCAGAACACTAACACTACAATATCAATCTGGTAAAACTGATACCGAAACCTGGATGGATGCAAATAATTACTAGAGGGGTCATGCCTAGTCAGAAATTTTAAAATATCGATTTTTGGGTTTTGACATTTTCAGTACAACATTTGGAGAATTTTCCCTGAAAAGTTGGAATTGGAAAATACGTGCTACCACATAGACTCAATTTTAAATAAGTTTTATATTTTATGCAAAATAAAAATGGTGAAAATCACCTATTTTTCATACAAACAAAACCTCTAACTCAAAAATAAAAATTAAATTGGATTTGTCATTGTGAACATTTGTTCTCAAAATTAATTAGTGTTTGCTAGACATTAAGAATCCGTAAACGTGTTCTTGATTTTAAATCGGTAATTACAGTTTATCATTCAACGTTTAAATCTTAAAATTAACTTGAGACAACCTCACTTATTGCAGATTTATTAAATACAAATAATAAAGACACTATTTTTTGTCTTTATTATTTGAATTTAAATATTTAGGTATGGTCTGACCTATTATGGCTCTTCTTGTTGGTTTAATAAAGTTTTCACTGTCCAAAAGAAAGCCTAAATTACAATAGAAAAACTTGCAATATGTTTGCGGATTATTTATTTATTAGTGAAACACTAACATTCAATTTTAAATACAAACAGAAATTTAATCAATTGAAAAGTGATCACCGATATAATACAAGAAATTTAAATGCATATATGTATTCACCCAAAAGACCGATTAACAATGTATGGAAAATCCACGGAATACAACTCTTTAAAGTTTTTTTTAATAGTGTAAGTACAAAAAATACGATGGACAATTTAAAAAAGGACTTAAAATGTTTGAATATTTATCCTTTTATTATTTTATACAGCTAATATTCTACTTGTTGAATAAACTGTGTTATCATTATTAATAATAAATATGAAATTATTTTCTACAATTTTTTTGTAAATTCCAGAATCGTTAAATTTAACACATAACACTCAATACTTACAAAGAATAAACTAATAGATATCGTGACAATGTACCCCCATCCTCCCTCCGGTGGCACCAACTCGTATTTCCTCCCCCGTTTATCCTTCAACACCTTGGCCCCAGTCATCCCAAAACCCACAATGGCCCACGACTGAATTTCCACATTTTACTACAGACAGTAAAAAACTATTTTGCTCCCAGATTCTTCGCCTTATCTCTATCTAACATTATTTACTGCCGTAAATTTAAACTCCTGTGTTAATATTTATACATATGACAAACTCATTTTATTTATCACTCGTGTCTCCCCGGATACATCGTCACAAATAACTTGGATACTGGGGAAAATTGATATTGAAAATTGTCAGACAGTTTCTTGATTGATTGATTGATTGATTGCTCGCTTCCTATTAAGGAGATGCACTTAGAATTAAACGGATTACCCAATTAAGTGGAGCTAATTTTGACATAATTAATGTCCTACGGTTAGCGGCAAATGTGTTTGTCATCAGCTGTAAATTATTGTTTATTTGCAATAACCACAGTACGAATAGATTCCTAAAATTATTTTGAATCGATAATTAGTAATTTTGAAATAAATTAGTCGTTTTAGAAGAAATGACATTAATATTTTTGAATTACTGATTCGTTCTTTTGAAGTATCTGGTTTAAGTCTGTAACATTCTTTCATTATAAACATTCATCTTTTAAAATATTATAATCGATAGTGGCTGAATGGCTATAGCCCTTTCTCTGGAATCTGGCGGCTCTGGTCGTAAAAAAGGGTCGGTAGGGGACGTAATATTTTTTATCTCAAAGCAATCTTTGTTGAGAAGTACTGGTGTAAAAATGCGTATACCAATAGGAGCGAAGGACAGTAGTAAATATATGGGATGCAATTAGACGAATCACCAATGCCTTTTCTTCGAGGGTGCGTCGATTCTCAGGGCGGACCGACCGTTTTACGACCTCAGCCGCCAGATTCCAGCGAACAGACCATATAAGCCAAAGCCAAAAAAATTAGGCGGATCGGTTCGCGCACCTATAAAAAAAATGTTATCGAGTCCTCCAAGTTAACGGCACCTTATTGATCGATTGATTCCCTAGAAGGCCAAGGTTTAAGCTTTCATATCATTTGAAGTAGAAGATTCTAGGACCTCCGGTTGTTTTTCTGCAGGTGATCAAAAATAACCTAAATCGCGTTTTGTTGCTCATTTGACCGATTTACTCAAAAACTCAATTTGGCATTTTTAGGATCAGATTTACGTTCAGCGCACCCAAATTAGTAAAAACCAACCATTCAATCAAAGGCAACCAGAAAATGATCAGATTTTGTTAATCAGTTTAATTTTCAAGTTTCAGACGTCAGAGTAATCCGATCCTGCAAAACTTTTGAAGTACATTTAAAATATCATTTGAAATTGAAATAAACCATGAAAGTATAAATATATACAATGCGCGCCTAAAGTATGGAATAAATTCAGTAAAACCGGAAAAAAAAAATTAATCCGGTCGATTTTCTTTGATAAAAATACACATTTTTGCATGAAGTAGATTTTTTAATAACAAAATTATAATTATCAACTTGAGCAACGTGGAGCCCATCATCTGAAAAAAAAACGCTTATTTAATCCGCATGCATTAATTTTTAAACATGAAAATCGAGCAGATTTATTAAATATTATGCAAATTCTAACCACAGACGGAAAGATAAATCACCATCCCTGATAAACACTATGGAAATCTATTCGGTTTCCAGCGAAAATGCAAATGGATTTTCAAGGAATCAATTTAACCCAACTGGATTTAGGGATGATTATGCAAAGAGATTGAAATCACCATTAACAAAAAAAGAACAAACTCAATCTGTCGGTGTGTTCCTCTTCTTCATATCGATGCTTGTAGGTGTTGGCGGTACATTTAATTAGGTATTGCTGGAAGAGTGAAAATAAAAAGGTGTGAACGCCTTAGAAGAGATATACTGTTGGAATATTATAGAGGGCGTTCAAATTGGGGTACCATTATTTATCAACTGATGATAGCTTCTTTGGTGCAATATCTGATCGAATCCTAAATGGACTACTATTTAGATCGTGTTCGATAACTTTAAAAAATAACCATCTCGTACATAAATCAACACCTTTGAGGTGTTAACAGACTGAAGTTTATGTGTGTGTATGTGTGTATCGTTGAGCAGACAAAATTTAATCTAATCTAGCTAGCTATTATATATTTGTTAGTATGTTTTGTTTCCCTTTGCCGTGCTGATTAATTTATGGACCTTTTAACAACTGGAAATTACACACACGTATCGCGCGTTTTTCGTTATTTACGATGCAGTGCGGAAATTTTGTTTCTTGTTGATTTATTTATTGGTTTGCTTTCCTTTTGAATCAACAGTTATATAAAACGTTTTTTTGCATTTTGCCCTAGAAACAATTTAATAATTGAAGTGAAAAAATAATATACATAAATTGATAATTTCTGCGAGGTTTTTCATATTTAACGTAGAAGACGATATATCAATATTTTTTTACTTCCGAAGTACAGGAAACCAGTGGCGGCTCGTAGAACATTTGGATGGTAGAGCCACTTAGCATATAATATACTTTTTGAGAAAAAGAAAACGATTATTGTTGCAAAATTATTCAGTAAATTAAATAAAGAGAAAAGTAGCCTTCATATATAAATATTCAAGCAGTACAAAAATTAAGTCTTACAAACAAATAAATTATTGAAACAAGGCACTAGAAAAAAAAATGTTTATTGTTATTTGTATCTATTCGATGGAATTTTCTGGAAGAATTTGACTTTGGTCGCCCGTTATCTTCTGTAAACCAAAAACAATTGAACAACGAATTCAATTCTTTGCTCCTCTATATATCTTTTAGACGAATGAAAGACTTTGCTGAAAGAGTCTTAGAAATCCGATCATAAGTTCAAAAGTTTAAAAAAAATAATTTAACAATTTAATTTTTTAACCTGTCTATTAAGAACAATACTTTGCTGACACTTTTCGTTTAAGAGTTATCCTCAATAATAATAAAATATTTTCTGATCTTATCTGTCCAATGAGCACAACACTTTGTTGAAAGAATTTTCGAAATCTCTCCTCACGTTCATGAATTGAACTATAAATTACATGTGTTGAGTCTTATCTGCGTCTATTCGATGGAAGAATTTGCCAAATTAGGTCATCCGTTAAAGAGTTATCCTTAAACAACAAAAAACCAATTAAAGACGAATTAATTTTTTGGCCCTATTTACATTTATCCGATGAGTACTTTATTGACTCGAAAAAATATAAAAACATTTTCATTTGAAACTTCTCAAAATCACTCAATATTAATTCAAGAGTGATTTGGTAGTAAATTCCAATACATTCCGTCGATTGCTTTGGCGATTTTTCGTGTAAATTTATGAAAAATTATAATCATTTTTTTTTGGCGCGCAAAAATTATAAAAACAATTGCCTTCGACTTGAAACTTTCCAAAACAACTGACGACATATGTGATTCTACATTTCCGGAAAAATTAGAAATACATTGTTTCTAAATTTTAGAATATTTCAATGTGAAAGGAGATGAAATTTAAAAAAAATTGCAACAAATTCGTCAACGCGAAAAAAATATAAAATCAATGGCCATCGACTTAAAACTTTCCAAAACAATTGACAACACATGTGATTCTACATTTCTAATGCATTGTTTCTAAATTTTAGAATATTTCAATATGAACGGAGATGAAATTTAAAAAAAATTGCAACAAATTCGTCAACGCGAAAAAAATATAAAAACAATTGCCATCGACTTAAAACTTTCCAAAACAACTGACAACACATGTGATTCTACATTTCTAATGTATTGTTTCTAAATTTTAGAATATTTCAATGTGAACGGAGATGAAATTTAAAAAAAATGCAGTAAATTCGTCGACGCGAAAAAAATATAAAAACAATTGCCATCGACTTGAAACTTTTCAAAACAACTGACAATACATGTGATTCTACATTTCCGTAAAAATTAGAAATGCATTGTTTCTAAATTTTAGAATATTTCAATGTGAACGCAGATAAAATTTAGAAAAAAAATTCAATAAATTCGTCGATGCGAAAAAAACATAAAAAGAATTGCCATCCACTTGAAACTTTTCAAATTTACTCAAAATACATTGATCTTAATAAACCTCCAAAAAACTCAAAATACACCATCACTGATTTTCAAGATAACAACACAAAACACAATTCCGGAAGAATTTTTCAAATCTGCTAATTTGTTTAGGAGATATATTCTCAAATAAATGCATTGCCATTTTTCTCGTCTCAAGAAACTTTCGCAGGCATCGTTTTAACATTTAAAATGACAAATCAGTGTTTTTAGATTTAATAAAAAAATCTTGTTTCGTTTAAAATTAGAGGTAGTGCCATGGCTCCTTCGCTCTACATAACGAGCCGCTCCTGCATGAAACTATTGTGATCGTGACAATTAAAAAAATTGAACGGAAATATCGGTTTTCTGAAAACATTTCTGTGACGTATGTTTGTGCCTCGAAAACTAATACAGGCATCAACATGAAACTTTGGACATGAGACTTATTTAATAATCTGAAGTACTGAAAAGTTTTTGGTTAAATTTTGTACACCGGAAGTGGGTGTTTTTTTTTTCTCATAAGTTTTGAAATATGAAAAATATTACAAAAACAAACAAATATTGAAGATTGTCGTATGTAGATACTATTTTTGGGATTCATCCTGTCTGCATCTCTTTTTGTTCAATAAATAAATAATGAAGAAATAAATATCTTTTGTTTAAAAATAGTAGTAATGATCTTTATTCAGACTACAATTTACATTTATAGTGACTATACATAACATACATAACAAAAGTGGTGTTAGTCCGTCTGGGCTATCGACCTGCGGTCTTTCCGCCCTTGTTTAAAAATATTTTTCATAAATTATTTGAAAAACAAAATTATTTAAAATTTTTGTCATTTTTGGTGTCTAATTATGAAATGATAATAGTTACATCGAATTTATAACAATTATAGAGGATGCTATTTTTGTTCTTTTTTCGAAATCTCATTAGTTTTTGAGTAAACAGGCGGTAAAAAATATTAGAATTTGAAGAATAATTTATCATTTTTATTTGGCATAATTTTTGTTTTTCAAGCGTCTGTATCATCCACACCTAAAAAACGCTTGCTTGATGCACTTTTAGAAAGACAATAAACGATGAAAGTATAAATATAAATAATATACCGTCAAATCGGAGAAGGTAACTTGATGGCCACATCACATTTTTTTGTAATTGGTAAGTCAAAGAAATCTCGTGAACTTGGAAACTTGAACAAGTCATTTCTTTCGGTTAACTATAAGACTAGGATAAATAGATTTTTGTACAAATAGTGGTTTGCATGTGAGTTTGTTCCTTAAGTGAAAAAAACAATTTTGCTAATGGAAAGAGAAAATTTAATGTAATGACAGTATCTCCAAGCAAGGTTTCTTATAAAGGACTCGTCCCCACTCCTTTATAATATATATACAGTTCGTTTTTTATCAATGCAATTTACATATTATAATTTGTGTGTCTGTTGGTTTACATTGCGAATTTCACCATAATTTTTGGCTGACTTCAAGTTTACGCCTTCCTGAACAACTTTCAAATGAAAATGTTCAAAATCAAACTACTGAAAAAATATTCAATAAATTAACGAAATTAATTATGTATGTACTGTTGCCTAAAATTATCACCTAAATATTCTTTTTCGGACCATTATATGCGAATCAAATTAGCCGAATCAGTTGTTATAAAGGAAAGAAAATGAATGTGAATTAATGGGCAGATTAAACCGAAATGCAAATGTTGTAAACTGGATTACTGACGAAAAAATAAAGTTTATGATGAATGAAGGCGTTATAAATATACAGAACACAAGTGTATGGACTAAAGGAAATCCGAAGGAGGTTGAAATAAAAACAAATTCGATTTGATGGAATAAAAATGATTTTTATGATTTTCATATTTAACGATTTTTTTTTCAGAATTTAATGGGTTTTAGAAAAATATTTCTTGTTGGCCAATATGAAATTTTCAGTTCAAATTTTATTTATTGCCGCATATTACGATTTGTTTTAACATGTTTGTTTTCGTACTCAGTTATTACTTTATCTGTTTTAATCTGTATTATCAATTTAACAACTTTGTTTTTTAACTTTGTCTATTTATAATTTGGTCGTTTTACCACTGATTAATAGAAATTTTAAATGTGTTTGTTTGTATTATCTATTTAATTATTTATTTTATCTATTGTTTATATACAATTTATACGCCTATTTATTTACTACTAGTGTGATATATTATATCTATTATTTAATTTTACGCTATTTGCCCTTATGTTACCACATCGCCAACTGATATCTTGTTTCCATATTTTGACCTGTGTAAACTATTTTTGTTAAACACCAATAAAGATGAAATGAAAAAATAATCGACACAGTCCGCCTGCGAATAAAATTTCATCACTCTGAACTTGAATTTGAGTGAGTGATAAGTGCACATCACGTTTAAAATGTTTTTAAAAATATCATCGCACTCAAAAATCTGCTCAGAAATTACATATTTTTGACATATCAAATAATAATTGATGCAACAATATGGCGACACTATTAACCTGAATTTGAGTGAGTAAAATGTGCACCTCGCGATTAAAAAAATTCTAAAAATATTATCGCACTTCGAATTGCCTTCAAATTTTTCAAATGCACTCAGAAATAACATATTTTTGACATCACAAAAAATAATTGACCCTCTTTGCTTAGACACAAATTGGCAGCACTCTGAACTTGAATTTGAGTGAGTGAAAAGTGCACATCGCGATTAAATTTTTTTTTAAATATCATCGCACGTGGAATTACCTAAAATTTTTTCAAATGCTCTCAAAAATTACATTTTTTGACATATCTTAAAATAATTGACGCACCTGGCCTGTAAACAAAATAGCGGCACTCTGAACTTGAATTTGAGTGACTGAAATGTGCACCTCGTGATTAAAAAAATTCTAAAAATATCATCCTACGCGGAATTACCTTCAAATTTTCCAAATGTGCTCAGAAATAACATGTATCTTGCATACCAAAAGATAATTGACGTAGCTTGCTTGTAAACAAAATGGTAGCACTCCGAACTTGAATTTGAGTAAGTGAAATGTGCAACTCGTGATTAAAAAAAATCTAAAAATATCATCCCACGCGGAATTACCTTCAAATTTTCCAAATGCGCTCAGAAATGACATATATCTTACATACCAAAAAATAATTGACGTACCTTGCTTGTAAACAAAATGGCAGCACTCTGAACTGGAATTTGAGTGAGTGAAGTGGGCACCACCTGATAAAGGAATTCTAAAAATATTATCGCACTCGGAATTTGCTTCAAACTTTCCAAATTTGCTTTAAAATAACATTGTTTTGACATACGGAAAGATAATTGATGCACCTTGTTTGTATACAAAATGGCAGCACTCTGAACTGGAATTTGAGTGAGTGAAATGTGCACCATTTGATTTAAAAAATTCTAAAAAAAATATCGCCTGCAGGATCTGCTTCAAAATTTCCAAATTTGCTTAGAAATAACATATTTTTGACATACCGAAAGATAATTGACGCACCTTGCCTGTATACAAAATGGTAGCACTCTGAACTGGAATTTGAGTGAGTGAAATGTGCACCATTTGATTTAAAAAATTCTAAAAAAAATATCGCCTGCAGAATTTGCTTCAAAATTTCCAAATTTGCTTAGAAATAATATATTTTGACATACCGAAAAATAATTGACGCACTTTACATGTAAATAAAATGGCAGCACTCTGAACTGGAATTTGAGTGTGCGAAATGTGCACCACCTGATTAAAAAGATTCTAGAAAATTTATCGCACGCGGAATTTGCTCAAAATTTCCAAATTGACTTAGAAATAACATTTTTTGACATCCCAATAGATAACTGACGCACTTTGCTTGTAAATAAAAAAATGGCAGCACTCTGAACTGGAATGTCAGTGAGTGAAATGTGTGATTAAAAAAAAATCTAAAATATTATTCATATTCTCTACAAGTATCGTTAATGTAAATTTGTATCATTTTTGTTAAATTATATACCAAAAATGATACATTTTTATTTTTAATATTTTCAAATTTTCTTATTATAGAAATTTTTCGAAGCTATTCAGGAAGGTATAAACTTAAAGTCTGCCAAAAATAATGCTGAAATTTGCAAGAGAAAAACCTTTAAAAAAATTTAAGTCCGTCGACATCATTTAAATTCAAGTCAAACCAAGTTTTAGGTTATTAAATATCACTCATAATATTTTTTATACAGGGTGGGGCACCTCATACGACGCGGTCATTTTATGGAAAACCATGCAACTTCGTGTTATTCTTTTCAAACGGATAGATGTAGAATCATTGTATGCACAATTTAAAATTATTAGTACCAGTACAGGGTGTCCCATAAAAGAGATACACATCAAAGTTATGTTTTTTTTTAATGGAACGCCCTGTATTTTTTGTCATTTTTGAATTCTAGGGAACAAATAAGGGTGAGTTACTTCAATATTCCCTATGCCTTTCGTTTACCGTTTTCGAAATATTTAAAGATTTGTTGAAATGAAGGGTACAGCTGAAATTTTATATTTGCCCCAGTGATTGACGCTGAATCATTACAATCATTTCTATTGTTTAGTTGAAGGTTCGAACTACAGCGCCAACTATGATTTCATATAAACAATTATACAGGGTGATAAAAAAAATGTGCTAGAAAATCTTAACTTATAAAGTTAAATAATTTCATTTTTGCATATCCACACAATGTATTTAGTAACGTATGTAGCTGGTTCCTATTGTCCTTGCTAACAATTGTTTAAAACAATATAATTCGTATAGTATATGAACTTGTTAGTGAAAGATTTATTCAAAAGCTTCATCTGCTTTGTTCCACACTTCCTCTGTTTCTTCTTCTTCGGGTTCTTCTTTTTCAGTGATATTATCTATATCCTCCTCGGTCTTCATCTATGAGTAATTTCCACATCTCCTGCTCTTCTGGTTTCTTGCTTCGTTGTGGTCTCTCTGAAAGAAGTCTTGACTCAGCAGTTTGACTCCTGTGTAAATGTCCCAACTCAATTTGAGTTAAGAAATTGGAGAAGTGATGAGTACATTGAGAATTTAGAAGTGCTCTTCACTATGTTTTCAGAGGGTACATTGCAAAAAATGAGGACCATTTTTTCAGTCATTTCAAAACAGAGTCACTTCAAGAATCGACTCTTTTCAGTCGACTCACAAAAATGAGTCATATCGCCCATCTCTGCTTCGAACTAACCGTATCCGCATTAATCGGATTGTCGCAAATAGGTCTTCAGCAGCTCAGTTGAAATACAGGAATTTAAGTTTTGTACTACCTGCTTAATTAATATTTAAAACATTTAAAATCTTTAATGGTTTATCGATATAATTTTGTCCATGACTGTATATACAACCGAAATCCAAAAACTTTTAATAAACGATTTGCCTGAGGCAATCGCTAGAATATGTTTCAAAATCAGACCAAAATGGCAATGTATAAATATTTTCTTGAATAGAAATTCTGATCTTAAAATAAATTGTTTTCTATTGTTACAGTAGAAAGTATTCTGCAATGCTTAGAAAGTTACAATTTTAATTGTTTACTTATCAATAAAATATATAATGGCTTGATTGAATACAACAAAAAGTTTGGATGGAAGTCAATGTTTTTTTTTCAGTGCAGTAAATCTCCTTTAATACATATTAATTTCTAAGAACTTCTTTATTTAAAAACAAAGTAATTATTAAAATTTAAAAATACGTTTTCTATGATTTTTAATTTGTGAGATTTGCACTGATCCAGTCTTGCTTGTTACGATATTTATCAATCTGGCAACCCTACACCAAACGCAACTTTAAACACATACATTAAAATAGTGACGGTTTGCAAAGCGACTCATGGTAGGGTCGGTTGCAGAGGCGGCTAGCGGCATGACCGCACCTATCTGTATTACCACCTCTGCTACTTTGGCGCTACCATGGGTCACCCCACGAGCCGTCACTGAACTGCAAGGTTTAAGAAGCAAACATAAAGTCTGGTTTTAAAATATACAATAATAGTGAAGTAAATGCAGAATACATGCACCATTAGTACTTGAGAAGATATTAGAAGTTTTATTTGTAAATAAATTCGCTCGCAGCTTGGTTATCTTTTTGAGTTAACAAAAACAGAAAATTTTATATTTAGAGTAATATTGGATTGATGAAGCTGTTACTTGGTGAAATTCCATAATATATGTGGTAAGTAAAACACGTGTGTTCATATTAATCATCTGCCTGATGAAGCCACTGTGTGGCGAAACATATGTCGCAGTGTTTCGACATTAAAAATTTGTGAAAATTCTCAACACACGTGTTTTACTTACCACATATTTAGAGTAATGTTCCAAGCTGCAGCCAAATTATTACTAAGGATAAAGAAAGGATGATTTGTTAAATAAAACACGACTTCCTCATCAATCGATTAATTATCTCATTTATTTATTTGATCCTTTTTTTATAAAACCATGTACTTTCAAGAATCTTCCTGTATTTTTTTGTTTGTTCAAATATACACACCTCTTACTCTCGGCATCCTAAATTACTTACAATAAACTATTTACAATGAAAACTGCTAAAAATATCAATATTAGTTATTAGGTACATGTATAATTTTCATCATATCATCTTTCTTCATTTAATATATATAGATTCTATGTATATATATGTATATATATAGTTAGAACACTTTCTCACAGATTCAGTCTTGTAACAGCTACTTAATATCACACATAGGGTGTTTTTTCTTCGAAAAAAAAAATCAACCACAATGAGGTCCGTCTGATATAAAAACATCGTTTCGTTATAGTTCCTTCCTCTTTATTACATTCTAATCACGCAATGAATTAATACTTTCAAAAAATGTGTACCCTGTAAAGATGTTGAAGATGATGATGAAGAATGTGCCGTGAGTCTTTCAGGATGGAAGAAGGTATCATTTCTTTTTTTGGAATTAAGTAGGGACTAAAAAATTTTAAGCTAATGATTTCTTTTTTCAACTAAAAATATGAATTGGCTAACTATACCATCGAATGAAAGGAAGTTAAAATGTATATTTTTGTAATCATTATTGTAATTTAATGAAATTTAGTTGGGTATTGTTGTGCGTGGTACTGTTTGGTTTTCGCCATCTTTTCAAGATTGTATAATTTAAATAAATAAATATAAAAAACTTGATTGTAAATACATTACATAATACATTTAGTCTTGCAGATTTACAAATTTCATTAAATTCCAATAAGTTGTAAATTTTCAAAACATAATCTTTAATTCAGTGTTACACTTAACTAATTCGTATTATTAGTCCAAATCCTAATACGTAAATGTTTAAACAATTAATTATTGTTTTTTTTTTGTTTCGTTTATACACTAGCCTCTATTTAGCCGCCGTTTTATTTCTAAGTTTCCTCCAAATTGATTATTATTTTTATATCTTCATAACATCAGTAGAACTGTTCGATTTGAGCTTGTTTTTTTTTTGTAGGGCACACATTGTTCTACTGCATGGATTATTATTATTTTTGTTTTTTTTTTTATTATTTTGGTTAACAAACACTCGAAAATTACGATTTTGGTTTATTTTGGTTTTTTTTCTTGGTTTTCTTCGTGTTTCCGTAAAATTAAATATCCGTGTGTCATGTGGTCGTATCCGAGTCTGTTTCTTCGTTCTTTCTGGATCTCAAATAAAGGATGATGTATTCGATGCTCCATGCGATGACGCACAACATTATCAGGAAGGTTTGAGAGTGTAAGCAGATCGGGTAACTCTTTGTTTGATCTCTTATTATACCTGAAATAGAATAAAATATTAAAGAAAGTGTACTGGTGAATGCTACTTGTGGTGGATTTATAAGACTTTAAATATGTAAGGTGCAGTGAGTATCGTTTAGCATTTAATGTTTAAGGGAAAGATAATAAGCAGTAACGGCTCGCGGGGTGACTTATGGTACGGCCGAGGTGGCAGAATAGTACAGATAGGTAGAGTCGCTTGCAGAGACGGCTGGTGATCGCACCTCTCTGTATTGCCACCTCTGCTACCTCGGCCGTACCATGAGTCACCCCGCGAGCCGTCAGTTATAATAACGCAAATTTTATACATGTGTAAGCAAGTTTATAAAATGTAGGAGTTGATTTGGTCCAATTTTATAATAGTAATAAAATATCGATACAAGAGTATATAGAATAATAAAGTACTACTTTACCTAATACTGGTCCAATCATAACAACGAACAGCCCCTTGCCGACCATGTGCAGCCCGAAAGCCGCCGGTAACTTTTCCAATGACGAATACTCCGAAATGGTGATCGTAAAGTTAATCAACGCCGCGCCCCTGAAGAATCCGCAAATGATCAACCAAATCAAGATCATCGTCCAATCCGTTTGCTGGGCCATGACTGGAATCAATAGAGATATGAATCAGAATTGCGCCGAACACAACGAGTGACTCGATTCTTCCAAACAAAATTAACGTAAGCAATCAAGAAACAGAAAAACAAAAAAAAATAACGTAATCCTTTGACAATAATGAAGATAACAATAAATAAGATGCCTGTCGTTATTATCTTATTATAAACTTATCGTTAAAGCTTACAACTCTATTTGTATTTTTTGTTTGTTTACCTATTCAAGGCTCCTTTGGCTGCCAACAAAAAGTCATACAGGTATTAGAAAGACATGACCAATAAATGTTTGAAAAATAATCAAAAATAAAAGTAGAACGTAAATAATGGTAAACAATAACGTTGGTTTTGTTTTCTTCATCTTCTCGATAGAATAACGGCTTGAATTGAAACAAATTGCAGCCCCCAAAAAATTCTTTCTGTAAAAATTTTTGTTGATTTTTTTCGCAAGTTTTAAAATTTGTTAATTAACTTTTATACATCTAACGTTTCCATTTGATCAGTAAGTATGTGAATGCATTGAGCTAAATATTGTAAGGAAATACCCTTAATATAAGATCAGCAGAAAGCAGAAAGTTTTGAAAGATTGACGAAATCAAGGATACAGATGTCCATCTACCTGATGAAGCCACTGTGTTGTGAAACAATTGTTGTAGAGCAATGACATATTTTGAAATCTTACACTACATCAGTGTTTTATTAAGTGGTACTATGCGGTTTCCTTAAGTAACAGCGCCATTGATTCAATATTAAGGATAGAAACTCCAGGATTAGTTCTATTATTTTTGATCTTGATCCACATACTATCAGTTGGGTTGTGGTTCCTTTTATATGTGAAATTGCTGATGAACCAGAAGAACCTCAAGGGTTGGCTTAGGTGCTTCCTAAACTTCGATGTAATAATGAAGCACATATTTAATTTGAACAAAGCCAATCTGTTATATTTTCAGATGTCAAGAGGTGCGAAGGCTTTTAAAGTTGCATAATCAGAATTTGAATGCAATAAGCTGCTCTTGCGAACAAGGATTTTCTACTAATAAACGTAAAGCAAACCACATGAAGCCCTTGGACCCTGAAGAAAGTGTCCAAATTGCTTTGACATCATTATGCCTCAATTATGAAGCAACATCATTTCTCCAATACTTGAAGTGAAAAAGTTTTTGAAGGAATCCTTTTGTTTTATAATGAGGATGTTAATTTTTTCATTGCATTGGTTTGTACTTTTTTTATTCTTCGTATAAATAGATTCAATAAACCTCTGGAATTGCAATAATTAAATTTTTCTCTTCCAAATCAAGGAAGTAATGTTGCGTATCTAAATATATTTTGGTGTAAAATAGATAAAAGAGGTCTCCGATCTCGAGATTATATGACTCTTCTGAACATAGCTTGCTCCGCATAAGAATTTACAATTTATTTTTTTCTTAATGATTATATGCCAAAAACATTCAAATTTGAAGCAGTATATAATAAATAGATATTCTTCTATCAAAAAAAATATAACAGCGTAATGATAAATATCAGGGACTGAAAACTGAACGAAATAACGAAATTAACCGAAATATTTATAAGAACTAAAACAAAAACGAAAACGAATTTTAAATTTTTCGTTCAAGATCGAAAAATAAATATATAATTTTATTATATAATAACGGTTTGTACCGTTATTAGTAATGTTTAAAACACCTCGTAGCTTATGCCGGAAACTGAAAGTTAAAAAAGCATTCCTCATAAATAAATTTGAAAATTATAATTATATTTTTCTCACTAAAATTATTACATGTTTTCAAAACTTAACGTTCTCTTCACATTAAATTATTCTAAAATTTAGGGATGTGGTATTAATAGCTTTCATAGAAACGTAATTTAGCATTTATTCTAAGTAAATTTGAAAACTTTCATTGTTTTTATATTTTTTCAGGTCACTTAAATTATTACATTTTTCAAAAATTAAAGTTCTGTTCACATTAAATTATTCCAAAATTTAGAGATGGAGTATTAATTATTTTAACTGAAACGTAATTTGGCATAAATTCTAAGTAAATTTGAGTAAGTTTCAAGTCGATGGAAATTGTTTTTATATTTTTTCTAAGTTGCTAAAATTATTGCATTTTTTTAAAAACTTCAAGCTATGTTCTCATTAAATTATTTCAAAATGCAGGGATGGCGTGTGAATAGTTTTCACAGAAACATAATTTGGCATTCACTATAAGCAAATGTAGAAGTTTCAAGCCAATGGAAATTGTTTTTATATTTTTTCTAAGTCAGTAAAATTATTACTTTTTTTTCCAATATTAACGTTTTGTTCACAATGAATTATTTCAAAATTTAGGGATGAAGTATTGATCATTTTGGCAGCAACGTAATTTTTCATTCATTCTAAGGAAATTTGAGTTTTTAGTTTTAAGTCGATGGAAATTGTTTCTAAATTTTTTCCAAGTTACTAAAATTATTACATTTTAAATAAATCTGAAGAATCTATTATTAAGATAATCAGTTTTGTTTTCGTTCCCATCAGAAACGAACGAAATATTTTTCTTTTTTAGTCCTTGATAAATATTACTGACAAAGAACGTTATAGTGTTACAATAATATGTTAACCAGTGGATATTTGTGTTTCTTGAATACTATGCTTTGATTGGCAGTCGGAAATTGTGTTCAGTCTGCACTCTGTGGTAGAAACGTAGAAGTGAGTGCCTTGTTTGAATTGCCAATGAAGATGTTGCATTCTTTACTTTTCCAAAATAATCTGTCGCTAGAAACTACCATAATTTTCTTTCAAAATCACAATAACTATCAATTCAATAGCGTTTTTCGTCTCTAAAGTCATTCAAATGTCGATAAATTGCCGAACCCTGCTCTAAATATCTGGAATTGAGTATACACAAGGGCAGAGTGATAAGTGTGACAAAATTGTAACAGAGAATTTGCAACAATTACAAATTCCAGATGACATTTGCTAACGCCATAACATTTACTAGGCCACATTAAAATTTTTAGACAGGACTCTTTTAGTTCAGTTTAGATATAGCCATTTAAAACAAACAGATCTGCCATTTAGTGCCAGTATTTTTACAAACATGGAAAAAAGTAAATTTCGTGACACAAACCAAAACAAAGCTTGATAAATACTAAGGAAACTTCCGCAATGATTCACAAGTGGTTTAATGATTATCGTTGCGGTCGGTTTTATTTGCCGCCAAGGTTGTGGCCACAGCTTTTTATGCGATGCACACAGCACAATCTATGTAAAATACCTTGAAAAAAAGGAAAAAACAATCAACGACATAATATTGCAACTTATTGGACCGTATCAACGACGGCTTGAAAGAAAAACGACAGAGTTTGGCAAAGAAAAAGTTATCTTCTATCAAGACAAAATGCACCTGAACGTGTATGCAGTTTTCAAGGCAAAAATTTATTAATTTCGCTTCTTACAAAGACATTATAACTTGTTTCCGAACTTGAAGAAATGGCTAGGAGGACAGAAATTCAGCCCTAATGAGTGTCTGAGAAATCGTATTGTTCGAACGGTATCGTAACATTAGAAATACGTCAGAGACTAATTGTTTCTAGTTAAAAGATAAAAACTGGATATTTTTTTGCTGAAACAATGATTACATGGAAACCAAAAGATCAATAACTTTTTTGTTTTTGCGTGAAGAAATGCGCAATTGACTTCTATGTATATCGGATCGAAACTTTTAGGTGTAGTTTTAGGTAAACTAAGAAATATGTTTGATAGGTTTTTTTTTTAATTCTAACCAGATATTTTTCCTGCTGAATGATGCAAGTACAGCGGCCTTGCTAAATTCTATCGGCCAGTTTTGGAGCGTTGGCCCAAAATATGGGATTTCTGGCGTGTGCGACAGCGCCGCCCCTGACCCGTTAGTGGTCTGTTCCATTCACAAATTATCATCCTACAATATTTATATCGTCACAATTTTCTATTTGAAGATCCCTTAACAGATAAACCTTCTCAAAATTTGACCAAGATGCTTCCACCCGTCCTGATGCTTCTTTCAAGGACATAGTTTTTCCTTTATAGACAAAGAACCAAAAATTTCAGGGTTAACTGAGGACGAGCTTGTTTTCTTATCAATATTAAAAGCACTCTTATCAGTTCACAAAGAACTCCCTTTAATATTTGTATCGGCATATTTACCATATAGTGCCCCAATAATGAGATATGATTTTTAAAAATGTGACCAAATTGCTTTCTGTCTTGATGCTTCTTTCAAAGACGTATTTTTGCATCTAAAGTGGGAGAGTTTAAATCGTCAAAGTTACTGGAAGGTACGACTAGCTTTTGTTTGTATTTTTTTCTAAATTTTGGAACACCCTCTACGATTCTAGGGTGCTTTATTTGGTACCTGTTGTAAGACATTTTTCGGGATGCGGTTTTACCCTCAACTTTATGTGGAAATTAACGCAAAAGTCATCTAATCTGTTCACAAAGAACCCCTCTACAAGTTTCTTAGAAATATGTTTTTTTGATTTAGCGGCGAGTTTTCGCAAATTCTCCACCTTTTTAATAAGGATAAACAACAAAAAATAACGCTTTTTATAGTTTTTGCAAACTATTTTGGCCAGTCAGCCGGATGTAAGACCATCTTGCTTACGATTATTAATGATCCGTTATTTTTTAATTCGACAACCCCGAAGTTTCTCAGCGGGGGTGCACAATGGAAAAAGTTTAATTCGGGTCGGATGAAAAAATTTCATATAGCTTTTCTAAAGTCGAAAACATATACAACATCTTGTACAAAATACATACTTTTTAAAATGTTATTTTCCCCTATTGTAAACTGTGTAAAACGATTAAAAATATTATTTTACGAGTGTATAACAATTCTTTTCATATTTTTTTCACGTCAACAAAACTATCACAATTTTTCATAAATTTACACCGAGTTTGCGTGAAATATCGCAAAAGCTATCGATGGAATGTATTGTAATTTAACACAAAATCAATCTTGAATTAATATTGAGTGATATTAAGTAAGAAGTTTGAAGTAAGTAGAAATTGTTGAAATTTTTTTCTCGTCAGCAAAATGATTACAATTTTTCATAAATTTATATCGTGTTTGCATGAAATGGCGCAAGCGCTATTGATGAAATGTATTTTAAGTTTCCATCAAATCATTCTTGAATTAATACTGAGTGTTTTTGAGAAGCTTCAAGTGGATAGCAATTGTTTTTATATTTTTTACGAGTCAAGAAAGTTTATACAGTTTTTTTAATTATTTTCGCCGCGTTTGCATGAAATATCGCAAACGCTATTGACGGAATGTATTGTAAATTTCACAAAACCACATTTGAATTAACATTTGGTGATTTTGACAAGCTTGGATAGCAATTGTTTTTATATTATTTACAAGTGAACAAAATCATTACAATTTTTCATAAACTTAGAGCGTTTTTGCATGACATATCCAATAGAAAATCAGGTAGCCTACTACGTCTACTAGGATTTTTTTTTTATAAATTAGGCGTTAAATATTTATACTTTAATTTCTCTATATTTTCAATGGTATGTTCTCTCTTTTATGATATAAAAAATAAGTTAATAAAAATGAACTCGTGGGTCAGTATGTGACCCGCCAGTCATAGGTTCACCACCACTGTTATAAAACGTGGATTGATAAGAAA
This sequence comes from Ocypus olens, assembly GCA_910593695.2. Classification (NCBI taxonomy): domain Eukaryota; kingdom Metazoa; phylum Arthropoda; class Insecta; order Coleoptera; family Staphylinidae; genus Ocypus; species Ocypus olens. The sequence goes on from OU343048.1 coordinate 54,051,263, forward strand.
GAAAGAAGTTTATTTGAGCTGGAGGGTGGTGGGTGCGCCCTATCCAAAAGTCAATCGAAAACTGACACGGTAGACTTGTAGAAATTTGGTGCTTTTTTTTCTAGGTCTCACCGTTTCTGTCTTGATTTTTCAAACCTTACAATGTATAATTTGTACAAGGTTTGAGAAATCATGACAAAAGTAGCACCTACAACAAAAATTAAGAAACGGGTTTCCAAAACCATCTATTTTCTTTCCATGTACATACTTTAGATTCTTCTCGAATTTACCCTATAGAAAGACTACAAAAATTACGCCATTTTCACATTTCTAACGCAGTATCACGCCAACAATTTGACTGTTTTGAACAAAAGTTGTAGAAAATTTGATCTGTTAGATTATTAACAATGATATTTTTCACAGTGTCAACCGTTTCCGAGATTCAAATTTAATTCCTTTTAGGAATGAACCCACCGACCAACTTCACTACTGTTTCTGTTGCCAACCTTTTAAAGTAAAAGATACTCATCGAAAAGAACGCAATTACAATACCCAAATTTCATGTCGGCATTATTTGATTGTGAATATAAAATAGAATCGAAATATGGTTTCCCTTCCTGTCAAAAAATAACAATTAGTTTTTATTATTTAGAGCTGTATTGCCCCCCAATTCAGCCTTCTTCTTCAAAATTCGTCGACGATGTTGCGGCCCCGAAAATAAATAACAAAAAATCCAGCTGAAATAAATGGTTGTTTTGTTTTATTTAGCACTACCGGAAACAAACTCGAAATGGGAGGTTGTAAATAAGTATCTGGCTTATTTTAAATGTCCTTGAAAGACATGTGCCTATAACACTGTACACTTTGGAGGTTGAAATAGAATCAAAAAGTGCTAGCTTCTTCTATCAAGCATTAAAATTATCAAAAAAATGGAATTTTCTTAGTATGGTCAAGAATGCTTTTAACCACTGCGATCGCAATAGGTATGTGAATTTACTTTACAGATGCAGAAAACAAAATTGCATTAGAGACAAAAAATATAAAATATGACACTATGCAAGCTATTTTCGCACGCATAGGGTAAACAATTGTAAAAATATGAGCTTCTTGCTTGACTATAGACCACTTGCTTAACAATGGCAACCAAACAAATTATGTCAAAAATTCAAGTACTTTTTCAGATGAGTCTGATAAGCAAAAGTTGCAAAAATATTTTTTTTAGTAAATAGATGGCCGACAATGGACCACTTGCTGAACACTGATTGACAAACAAATTATGCCAAAAAAATCTGTTGCTTCTTTGCACACAAAATTTGATCACAGTGGTTGGAGTCCTTCTTAAGCATTCTAATTGTAAAACTTTGACGCTCAATGAAGTCGAAATGAAGCAGTTTTGGAAAGTGATAAGATGGGTCAATCACTCTATTTCGGCATCCCAAATGTGGACAGGCATTTCAGGCACACTCTGTATAACCCATTCTAAATTGAAAATAAATATCCTTGGAAAATTATATTCTCTAGTCTCTATGGCAGGATTTTGAATTTTAAGTAAATTGAAGGTTTGATCGAAACTGCAGTCACTAATAAATAAACAGTGTGATATTAACTAAATAAAAGTGTGTTTTATTTAATTAAAAATGTATCACGAAGTAAGTGCCGCCAACCTCAATCAGTTAAATTGAAGGTGTTGAAAGGACTTAACCAGATAAAAATGGCTCGATTGTAATGGTTAATTTAAATATTTATTAAAGCCTCATTGTAATACAATGAAGGACTTCTATTTTATAACTGAAAAGAAAACAAATTCACCTTTATTTTACTGAGCTTTTTTTTTCTTTTTATGACTTAGGTTTTATTCAAATAGTCACAAGAAAAAGATTAGTTTATACTTCAGAATATAAAAACATAGTTCTCTGTTTTGCTTTTTTTGTAAATTATTCTTTAATTTGAATTAGATTTGGATGGAAATCAAAAGAATAATATTTGCCAGAGACTACTCTATTTTTGTTATTCCTCAATTTGGATTGGATTCTAAATTAAAACAAGACAATTATGATCTTGCAATTCAATTACTCCCAAATCCGTCGAATTTGTTTCCCGTAAATTCCGAAAGAGTCAAAAGTCGTATCTACCTGATCGACAAATTCCCAGTATGAAAATCCCGATCATGAACAGCGTCCTCTTCGAAATGGTCAGACGGTCGCAAATCGGCGGCAGGATCAGCCTGGCCAGGATGTCCGTCAGCGCCTGCACCGACAGGAAGAGCGCTTGGTCCGTCTTGTCGTAGCCGATGCTGGCGAAGAAGAACGGCGTCACCATCTTGAAGTTCTGCTCGGCCACATAGAATATGGAGAGTCCGAAGAGGAGATTTAGGTAGATCGGATCTTTCAGCAGGTCCAGATCCATGAAGGCGACGATTTTCCTCCAGAACGATTCCTTCTTTTTGATGGGGATTTCGAGAGGCTCGCGAGCAAATTCCTTGTAGAGTTTCGATTGCGACAGCTGAACGCCGGGGTAGCTCATGTTTCTGCGCATGTGCAGGCCTTCCGTTGCGCTCGCTCTTCTTTCGTTTTCAGGCTAGAAAGAAACATGAGCTTTACTTATTTCCTTTTAAGTTTTTTTTTTTTGGCATTTAAGATTAATTGTAAATGTTTCATCAAAACCCAGAGTTATGAACAGGATAAATTTTCAGATTTGGAAACCAAGAAAAACCCTGAATTTTGGGGTTTGGTTCAGAAATTAGATAAGAATTTAAATTTAAAAAAAAACCTACCTGATAATGCAGCTGTAAACTGGAGCCAGTAAAATCTAATCTGGAGTAACTCGACATTATCGAGTCTTGGGAATCCTTCCTCTTCTTTGGCGTTACGAAACTCATGGTTGAAAAGTTACGCGGAAATGTTGACTTCCTCGTCAAATTCGGATTGACCGTCTGTTTTTCCAAATCTTCCAGCGTCTTCACGATATTGTTCTTGATCAAATTTTGACCTTCTTGCAACTCGCTCTCCTCGTCATCTGTCTCCTTAATGGTCTCCATTTCCTACCGAAGAAATAACTTTACAAAAAATTCTAGCTGGATAGTTATTCAAAAAAGGACAGATATTGTGAACGAACAATTATTTCTTACTTTGAAGCGAAGAAAAAAATATCAAATAGTATGAAAGAATACGAATTAAAACATTTAGAACATCAAATAGTATGCAAAAAAGAAACACAGATTTTTGAAATTAATTTTGTATTGAAATCAAATACATTTTCTTGTTTACATTTAAATCGAATGTATATTTTTAAATTCCAAATATAAGAAATGTCAGATTTTAAAATAAAATTATTTTCTTATTTTATAATGAATGAAAAGTACCAGAATATCAATACAACAAAAAAAAACAATTTTATAAAAAAATATCCCCATTATGCCAATTATTTATGGATTAATGCGAGAAAGTGCTATGATGTGATTTGTGTTTTTCTACAGAAGAATTTTTCTTATATTTTTTTTATTATTTACCTCAGTCGATGAAAAGTAGAAAGAAATCCCTTGCAGCTTCAAAAACATTAACCCGTTACAACCTAATCCCATTTTACAGTTTTTTGTTTTCTTAATTCATTAAAACGTTCGCTTACCTGATGGTATACACCTTCCTCTTCATTCTTTTCTTCGGGTATGTAGTGCCATTTGGCCGGTTGGAGCAAAACTGAGCCGACAAGGCCGTTCAGAGCTACCGCGCCTAAGATTAGGATTGTGCCTCTGAAGTTGTAGGCGTCGAGCAGCAGACGGACCGCTTGGGGCATCAGCATCATGCCGAAGGCCGTGCCGGCCAACGAGAAGCCCACGGCTTGGCCTCTTCGTCTTACAAAGTAATGATTTAGTGCTACGAATGTGGAGGATGCTGTTAAACCAACGCCTAAACCTGAAAATCAAACAAAAACACTATATATTTCTTTGCAAAACCCTAGGGATGCGAGCTTATAATATCCCCTTAGTGTCGTAAAAGGCGACAAAAAGGCCTTCTGATCGAAGACCTTCTCTTTTCTCTTATCACTATTATGCACAGCGATATTCCGTCTCTTAAGATAAATTTGAGACAGGCCTCAGTGCAGAAATAGTGTAGAGGAGTAGTTTTAGACGAAAGACACGTTCCCTCAGAATATGAAACCTATACTGTCCTCTTTTCATCACCAAAGAAAATATTTCTGTAACTTGAAGATTTAAAATTGCGGTTGATTAGAAATCTTAGATTTGTATTACACTATTTATGTGGTTTTTTAACACAGTCTTTAACTCAAAGTTTTGAGTAGTGGACCAGCTGGTTCTCTCTCTCTGGCTCAAGTGGAGAATTTAGCCTTTTGACGGGGGCGCCCCTTGCGGACGAATTTCGAACTAATACAGATCCAGTAGTCGTCAAACTGTTTATCGTTTACGTTGTTTTTTTTTGTGTGCATTTCTAAATGTCAAGCGGTCATCACCTACCAATTAGCGGTTGCGGCGATTCTGCTAAGGTTAAGGTTAAGTTTGGACCAACTAGTAGTTGTACCCGCGTAGCTTATTTTCATTTACGTTTGGTTACCACTGCTCTTTCGCTGCATTGTCGTTGTGGCCAGTGTTACCAAGTCAGAGGAAAATCCGTTATATCTGGCGGATTTTGAATCCGAATTTCAGAATAATTTTCGTTTTAGCGGCTGGCGGATTTTCTAACGGAAATATGTTAGATTGTTGAAAAAACTAGCGTAATTTAATTTTAATTTAAACTTGCTTTTTAAAAGAGAAAAGGCAAAACAAAATATTAATTTTAAAAAATTCATAACTGACCAAAAAATTAACAGATTTTCAAAAATTAAAGTTACCTTTAAGGGTAGATGTTCTGTGAATATGCTAAAATATTTTAGAAATTTTATCACATCAGTATTTATTTTTTTGTCGATTTTTGTTTTGTTTAAACAACTTGAAACATTAATTTTAAAAAATTCATAACTTATTGAAAAAGTATCATAGTTTAAGTTTTGTGATTGTGTCATTTTTTTAGAGTTTTTGTTCGTCTTTAAAACTTTAAATTTTTATTTTCAAAAATTCAACTCATGCAAAAATTGAAACATTTTCAAAACTCCTAGTTAACTCTAAAGGCAGACGTTTTATAAATATACTAACATTTTTGAGAAATTCTATCAGTATTTGTTTTTTTTTTAATTTTCTTGTCAACTGTTCGACAATTTAAAACATTAATATTCAAAAGTTCATAACTTACGGAAAAACTGGCACATTTTCAAAAATTAAAGTTAGTTTTAAAGGTACATGTTTTGTGATTATATTTTTTTAGATTGTTTTGTTCTGGTCTTCAGCAAATTTAAATGTTAATTTTAAAAAAATCATAACTCACGCAAAAACTTACACATTTTGAAAAATTGAAGTTAATTCCAAAAGCAGATGTTTTCTAAATGATCTAACATTTTTGAGACATTCTATCATATCTGTATTTATTTTTTTATATTTTTTTGTGGTGTTCAACAACTTAAAACATTAATTTTCAAAAATTCACAATTTACGGAAAAAATGACACATTTTTAAAAATTAAAGTTTTGAAGGTAGATGTTTTGAGATTATATAAAAAAAATGATTTTTCTGTTCGTCTTAAACTATTTGAAATATTAATTTAAAAAAATTCACAACTTACGGAAAAGTGACACATTTTCAAAAATTCAAGTTAGTTTTAAAAGTAGATGTTTTGTGATTGTATTAAAAAATAAATAGATTGTTTTGTTCAAGTCTTTGACAACTTTCAATATTAATTTTCAAAAATTTATAACTTTCGCAACAATTGACACATTTTCAAAAATCGAAGTTTACTGTAAAGGCAAATATTTCGTGAATATACTAAAATTTTTGAGAAACTCTAGCATATCAGTATTTATTTTTTATATTTTTTTGTGAAGTGTTCAACAACTTAAAACATTAATTTTTCAAAAATTCATAATTTACGGAAAAAGTGACACATTTTCAAAAACTAAAGTTTTAACGGTAGACGTTTTGAGATTATATTTAAAAAAATGATTTTTTTTTCAAGTCTTCAGCAATTTTAAATATTAATTTTCAAAAATTCACAACATTGACACATTTTTAAAAATAAAAGTAAAGGGATATGTTTTGTGAATATACTAAAATTTTTGGGAAATTCTATCATACCAGTATTTATTTTTTTATATTTTTTGTGATGTTCAACAACTTGAAACATTCATTTTCAAAAATTCACAACTTAAGGAAAAGTGACACATTTTCAAAAATTCAAGTTAGTTTTAAAAATAGATGTTTTGTGATTGTATTAAAAAATAAATATATTGTTTTGTTCAAGTCTTTGACAACTTTAAATATTAATTTTCAAAAATTTATAACTTTCGCAACAATTGACATATTTAAAAAAATCGGATTAATTGTAAAGACAGATGTTTTGTAAATATTCTAAAACTTTTGAGAAATTAAATCAAGCCGGTATTTATTTTTTGTATTTTTTCTTATGTTTAACAAGTTAAAACTTTCATTTTCAAAAATTCACAATTTACGGAAAATGTGACACATTTTCAAAAAGTCAAGTTAGTTTTAAAAGTAGATGTTTTGTGATTATATTATAAAAAAAATATATTTTTTTGTTTTTGAAAGATTAATTTTCAAAAATTCATAATTACGAAAAAAGTGACACAACTTAAAGTTGATCTTAAAAGTTGATGTTTTGTGATTATAATAAAAAGAAATTATTTTTTTGTTCAAGTGTTCTACAATTTTCAAAAATTCATGACCCGCGCAAAAATTGACACATTTTCAAAATTCGAAGTTAATTCTAAACGCAGATGTTTTGCGAATGAACTAAAATATTTGATACCAGTATTTTATTTTTCATTTTTTTTGTGATGTTCAACAACTTAAAACATTAATTTTCAAAGATTCAAAACTTAGGCAATAATTGACACATTAAAAAAAACGAAGTTTACTGTAAAGGCAGATGTTTTGTGAATATACTAAACTTTTTGAGAATCATATCAGTATTTATTTTTTATATTTTTGTGAAGTGTTCAACAACTTAAAAAATTGATTTTAAAAAATTCATAACTTACGGAAAAAGTGACACATTTTCAGAAATTCCAGTTAGTTTTAAAGGTTGATGTTTTGTGATTATGATAAAAAGAAATGTTTTTTTTTGTTCAAGTTTTCGACAACTTTAAATATTAATTTTCAAAAATTCATAACTTTCGTAAAAATTGACACATTTTAAAAAAATCGAAGTAACTGTAAAGGCAGATGTTTTCTCAACCTACAAAATTTTTTAAGAAATCCTTTCATATCAGTATTTATTCTTTTAGATTTTTTTGTCGAATATTCAACAACTTAAAAGATTTTAGTCTTCAGCAACTTTAAATATTAATTTTCAAAATTTTCATAACCTAAAAAATGAACAAATTTTCAAAAATCAAAGTTGTCGGTCTGTGTATATATTAAAATATTTGAGGAACTAAATTTTGTTTTCGATTTTTGTTTTGTTTAAGAATTCAACAACTTAAAACATTAATTTTCAAAAATTCACAATTCGGGAAGAAATTGGCAGATTATAAAAAAATTAAAGTTAGTTGTTTTGTAAAAATATTAAAAAAAATTGAGAAACTCTATTGCATTAATTTTGATTTTTTTAGATTTTTTTTGTTCGTTTTCAACAATTATTAATTTTCAAAAATTCATAACTTTCGAAAAATTGACACATTTTCAAAAATCGAAGTTAACTGTAAAGGCAGATGTTTTGTCAACCTACCAAAATTTTTGAGAAACTTTTTCATATCGGTATTTATTTTTTTAGATTTTTTTGTCAAATGTTCAACAACTTAAAATATTTTAGTCTTCAGCAACTTTAAATATTAGTTTTCAAAATTTTCATAACCTAAAAAATGAACATATTTTCAAAAACCAAAGTTTTCGGTCTGTGTATATATTAAAATATTTGATGAACTAAATTTTGTTTTCGATTTTTGTTTTGTTTAAGAATTCCACAACTTAAAACATTCATTTCGAAAAATTAATAATTCAGGAAGAAATTGGCAGATTTAAAAAATAAAGTCAGTTTTAAAGGTAGATGTTTTGTAAAAATATTAAAATTTTTGAGAAACTCTATTGCATCAATTTCTATTTTTCAAGATTTTTTTTGTTCGTTTTCAACAATTATTAATTTTCAAAAGTTCATAACACATGAAAATTGAATATATTCAAATTTTTAAGGAATTCAATCATATGTGTGTTTATTCATCTTTCGATTTCTTCATGTTCTATTTAATATACAATCTTATTTGTATGTATTTTTTTTGTGATAGCATTTTATTCTGTGTCCAAAAATTGTAAATTTTTGGTATTAAATTTTATTTTAGATTAAGCATTAAAATAGTTAATTTTGAAGTAAGGTTTAAGAATAAGAATAAGAATTTATTGGTCTTTTTCATTGTGAACACAATATTGGACAAGTCAAGATTTAGCTTTAGATTTTGGATTTTAAATGCAAGTTAAGACTGGAAACAAAAAAAAAACAAGTAGCTGTAAGCTGCAGGTTCAAACTGTAGTGATTTTTCAAATTAAGCAATATAAATTTTATTTTAAATCAAGCAACTGAAAAAATAACGATTAGGTTATTTACTATATTCCTCAGAAAGGCAGCGTAATAGTTTTGACATTTCAGAAAATGGTTCATAAATCATCGCAGCACATTAAGCATTTGACATCTGAATATGTTTTCTGGTGTTAACCGTAATTGTAGTTTTTATGCTGTAAATGGCGCGTAATAAAAATAATTATTTTTCCGAGCAGTCATAAATATAAAACCAAGTTTGTAGGTCATGGTATGTTTACATAATCAATAGGTCACGGTTTCTTGAGCTTTAGCAAAAACAATGCAATTGACAATGGGTAATTACATGCTCTATAAACTCACTAGTGGCAGAGAAATAATCTTCTAGAAAATTTAAAACAATTAAAACACAACTTGAATTGAATATTTCACCACTTAAACGGCAATTACAAATTGCATTATTTTGATTCGAGAACATTGAAAAGTTTTCAGACCAAGACCAATTGATAAAATTACAATATGGATTTCAAGCAAAAACGAAAATTGTACTCAACTAAAATGAAACAATTTGCTTCCAAACAAAAATTGCAAATTCTAACAATGAATGGTTTTGTTCGATGCCTGTGTGCAGAACTTTAGTTAGCGCCCCTATATATCCCCCAAGACCTAATTTTTAAATTGCAGTTTATTTATTGCTATAGTTTGATTACTGCATCTTTGCGTGCACGTCATAGATAGCGGAATCTAATTCCGATTTTCATACGTTTACTCCGTCTACCATACGTTAAATTAGACGCAATAATTTGTTTACGTATGTCGCCCAATGCGACGACATAGCAGTTAAGCGGACGTGTTCACATATAATTTAGTGTACATACTTTAGTTTGTTGTCTAACAAGACATGGCTGTTTTGCAATATTTTTACTGCGCCCATAGCAGAATCACTAGCGTTGATTGTAGAGGATAATTGTCAGTAATGACGCAGATGCAAAGATCCATTGACCAAACTATAGTCATTCATCAATTAAAATGATTCACTAAACTCAAAGCAGTAAATCTAGAATCTGAACATTGCCTACGAAAATCCTCAAAACCCATCAAATATTTGTATAACTGGAATCTGAAATACGTTGATACTAATAAAGAGGATGATTGCGACCATTACTACGTAGTCATCTATTAACATAACTTAAATTTAAATCCTAAATCTAAAATCTTGAAGCTCTTAAAGTTGATTGAAAAAATAACTATGTTTTAAACACAACTAATTAATTTTGGTTAAAAGATTCAGTGAATTTTTCAATTTAGTTTAATTATTTATTACCATTTACTAACGGTCGCAACCAGCCTCTTCAGTAACTGTTAAAGGTAAATCGTGAGTACAAAAATACAAATATAGAACCTAAATAAATGACAAAACCTTAACATCAAACGTTGTGAGTGAATTAATAATATCGGAGCTAAACTTTGAGTATCAAACCGAAGTTTCTAACTAAAATCTAAATAGAAATTTTCAGTTGCAAGCCCAATGCCTAGACTGCAGCCTAAACCTAATTTGAATCAAGAATATTTACCTGTATCTAAAAATTATTGTTATACAGGAAAAACACGAAACTTTGATCTTAAGCCTCAAGAACTTTTTTCAAAACATTTTTCTTCAGAACTGTTTTCTACGTCCGTTCTAAACTGTACAGTTTTTTTCATTAATTTGCGTTCATAAAATAAGTGATTCCTGAACCCTTCCAAAAGCGTGAAAAGAAGTGCCATAACGGTTCACTTTTTCACTTTTTTGCGCGAAGTGCTGTAGCGGTTCATTTTTTAACGCAACTAAAAAAATTGTTTGCGCAAAGTGTGCCATGAACGCTTCGCAACATGCAGCGAGTTCCGCCGATAAACGTCAAATATTCGTTTCCGATCAAGTAAACTTGATGATTGTTATTATTTTCTTCACTTAAAAGAAGTATTATTACTTATAAAAGTTGATTAAGGTTTTATGGAATTCATTTAAAGTTGCGGACGTAGAAAATAGTTATTTACGCAACAAGTGAGTAAAGTAGTACTTTTTTTCACGAGTAGGAAAGATTGCCGCACGAGCCAAAGGCAATTCCTACTAGTGAAAAAAATTGCGTTACTCTCGAGTTTCATACAAAATTATTTCTACGTCCGTAGAAAACTTCAGCTCGTGTGGTAATCTTTCCTACTCGTAAAAAAAGTACTACTTTACTCACTTGTTGCATAAATAACTATTTAGGACTTCTTTTGGGACTCTTTAAGGAACTTTTTCTTTTTTCTCAGAATGTTTTATGACATATTAGGAATTTTTTCACGTTTTTATTTTAGTGGATTTTTTCAGGTCTTTTTTCGGGATTTTTTCAGAACTGTTTAAGAATTTTTTTCCATGAGTTTTGAGGATTTGTTCAAGACTTTTTTAAGACTTTCTTTCAAGACTCTTTTTTCAAATATTTTTGTTACGGTTTTTTTTTCGGCACTATTTTTAGGATTGTATTTTCAAGGACTTTTTTTATTATTCTATTTTTAAGACTTTTTATAATAATAATATAATAATAATAATAATAATAATAATAATAATAATAATAATATTTATTTATTGACGTATACTTTTTAACACGAATACATTAAACATACAATTTCAGTGAAGGTATTCTATATGACATATATCACATATTTCTAAGTAGACTAAATTAAATTAAATCAATTGTGGGTAAAAAAAAAACATTTTCTAGGAATTTTTTTCAGGCCGTTTTAGGCCCAACACGGGCATTTAAAAAAAATTCAGGTCATTTAATTATCCTTCATTTCATTTATTCACTTTAGCCACATATTTATACAATGAAGAAAGAAATAGACATTGGTACAGTGGACGTGGGCTTTTTTTGGGACTATTTTCAGATTTTTGCAAAGACTTTTTTATAGGACTTTCTGTAGAAGTCTTTTCTTCAGGACTTTTTGGGCATTTATCAAATTTTTCTCAATTTTTTTATGCCTTTTTCAGGATTATTTTAATAAGGCTTTTTCAAAACAAAAAGAAAGATAAAAAGTCCAGTTCAGGCCTTTTTTGGGACTAAAGAACTGTTTTTTCAGGACTATTATCAAGACCGTTTCTTCAAGACTTTTAAGGATTTTTTTTTAAATTTTGTTACAGGACCTTTAGAGGCTTTTTTCCGGTATTTTCTCGAGATTTTTCAGAACTGTTTCAGGATTTTTTTTTCATGATTTTAAAGGACTTTTTTCAGGATTTGTTTAAGACTTTTTTAGGACTTTCTTTCAAGATTATTTTTTCAAATATTTTTGTTCGGATTTTTTTTGGGACTATTTTAAGGACTTTTTTAGAATTCTATTTTCAACAACTTTTTTTATGATTCTATTTTGAAGACTTTTTCAAGAAATTTTTTTCGGGCCGTTGTAGGCCCATTTCGGGGCTTTTTTGAATTTTTTTTCAGGTCATTTAATTATCTTTCATTTCATTTCATTTATTCACTTTAGCCACATAAACATTTAGAAACATTAATATATCATTTTCATTTTCAGGACTTTTAGATTTTTTTTTTAAGATTTCTTATCAGAACTTTTTTAGAAATTTGTTTTCTTTTTATTTCCTGTCAGGAAATATTTTCCGGGCTTTTTTTTGAGACTACTTTCAGGTTTTTTCAAAGACTTTTTTATAGGACTTTCTGTTGAGGTTTCTTCAGGACTTGTTGGGCATTTATCAATTTTTTTTTCAAGGTATTTTAGGGCCTTTTTTCAGTATTATTTTAATAGGGCTTTTTCAATACAAAAAGAAAGAGAAAAAGTCCTGTTTAGGACTTTTCTTGGGACTGAAGAACTGTTTTTTTTTTCAGAACTATTATCAAGACCGTTTCTTCAAGACTTTGAATTTTGTTACAGGACCTTATTCAGGGCTTTTTTATGACTGCTTTTTAAGAACTTTTTAACACTGTTTTTAGGACTATTTTTATGACTGTTTTTTCAGAACAGTTTTATTTATAGACTCTTATTTTAGGACTTTTTTAGGACTTTCTTTTCACAACTTTCCTTTTCAGTAAATATTTTCAGCGTTTTTCGGGTCTTTGGATTTTTTTACTGATAATTTTGAAAAACCAAGAGCACTTTCGTAAGACACTTTTGTAAGTTCTTCCAGAAAATAATTTAATTGTCAATACGACGTTTCGTTATTTAGATACCCACATCAACTTTATTTTTTTAATGCGGACCTGGATTTTTTATTTAATTTTTCAGTAGCTTTTTGCCTCCCAAAACTAATATGTCACACTTGTCACAAAATTGTTTGAGGTAGCATAAAATAAAATATGAAATATATTCAGTAAAACCGAAATAAATTTTTTTTGGAAAAAATCCTCGGTCGATTTTCTTTTATAAAAATACACATTTTTGCATGAATTTCGATTTTCAGTCGTCATTTGTTTTCGAGTAATGACGTCAGCCATTTTGTTTTTAAATAAAAACCCCCTATTTTTGTTCTTGATTTTGAGAGATCTTTTCACTCTCGAACCGGCAGTATAAAAATGTTGCTATCTTACATCACAAATGTTTCGAATAAATAACAATTGAAGGTGAGAACCCGATATTTAGAGTTTTTACAAAATGACCTTGTTCCAGCGCTTGTAGCAATTTTTCTAAACAAAAATGATCTTGAACTTCCATAAAATATAATATGGTTTCAGCAAGACGGCACTAAACGCGTTTTTTGGTTTTTTTGTTTCATTTTTGTTTTGTTTTTTTCTTAATTTCGAATATGTATAAATTCTTCTTGAACATTTTGAATATTATCCACGCTAATTCTGGGCATTCATCTCTCTTGCGGGCTATTCTATCCGTCCTCGCCTGCTAATCCACCTCTTCGTAGAGCAGGTTTCAAAAATAGGAAGGTCAAGATTATTTCTGTTTGGAAAAAAGCGCTGGAACAGGGTCCTTTTGCAAAAACTCTAAATATCAAGTTCACACTTTCAATTGTCATTTACTCGAAAAATTTCTTATGTAAGATGGCAACATTTTTATACTGGCAGTTCGACAATGAAAACATCTCTAAAAATCAAAAACAAAAATAGAGGGTTGCCATTTAAATACAAAATGGATGACGCCATTACTCAAAAACAAATGACGACGACGCAAACATGTGTATTTTTACAAAAGAAAATCGACCTGTTCGAGGAATTTTTCCAATATATTCCATACTTTAGGGGCGCACTGTATAAATAAAGTTAATCACCCAACAACAGATGAGTGTTTCTTAGCTTTGCCCTTTTAAAAGTGTGCTTTGCTAACAGAGGAAAACACGAATGCTTAATTTGCTACGTATGCCATTTATACACAAAAAATGCAGCGAAAATGTATTTTCATAAATATCCGAAAAAAATTTTCAGGATTTTTTTATGAAACTTTTTTCAAGTCTTTTTTCGGAACTTTTTAAGGACTCTTTTTTCAAGACTTTTTCAGGAATATTTTTCAGGAATTTTTCAGGAATATTTTTCAGGCATTTTTGCAGGACTTTTTTAAGGCCTTTTCATCGGAACTTTTTACAGGGATTCCTTTTAGGACTTTATTTTCGGGAGTTTTTTTAAGGACTTTATTCAGAAAAATTTTGTGTCAGGACTCTTTTTCATGACTTTTTATCAAGTCTTTTTATTGGGACTATTTCCAGCTCTTTTTGAAGGACCTGCTTATCGAGACATTTTCTATCAGGACTTTTCTATCAGGACTTTTTTGTTCAGGTCTTTTTTCAAGCTTTTTTTATGAATATTTTCAGCTTTTTTATGACTATTTTCAGCTCTTTTTGGGGACCTGTTTATCGAGACATTTTTTTGTCAGGACTCTTTTTCGGGACTTTTCTATCAGGAATTTTTTGTTCAGGCCTTTTTGTCAAGTTTTTTTTTATGACTTTGTATTTTTATCAGTTTCTCTTGTTGTTAGCTAGCTTGTATAGTGTACATGATTTTTTGTCGTTTAGACTCTAAGTTGACCTTGAGTAAGGTCGACTTTAATTTCTGTTCTTTCATTTAATATTCACATTTTAAATCTTTTATCAAATTTTCTATTTAAATACAAACGGTTAACTTTGGTGTAAGGTTCAGCTTTAGATTTTAAATGCAAGTTAGGACCCGAAACAAAAAAAACAAGTATCTGCAGCCTGTAGATTCAAATTGTAATGATTTTTGAAATTAAGCTCTTGTTTTATTTCATGTTTTTCTATTTAGTTTACTGATATTTTTTCGGTTCTGACAACAATTTTTGAAGAATTAACATGTTTAACATAAACCTAAACATCTAGCAGTGAAAACAAAACGTGAATAGGAACAACAGAAAAGATTTAATTTATCTGGAAGAGATCGAAAAAAAATTGTCAAAGCAGGTCATGAAAAAAAAAGCGCGTGGCTTAGTGTCTCCTAAATTTTAACATAATTATTGACTAACAAAGTTAAACTTGAAGGTTGAAGTTTTTAAGGAACCAAGAAAAGACATGCGGCTTTTTGTTCATGACCTGATTTGGCTATTTTTTTTTATCGATTTCACGGTATTTTATACATAATTTGAACTACATTTCTGACCCGCTTTTTGAAATGTTATATACGATCGATTAAAGACTTACCATTAATAATACTGTATGTGGCTAGGATGTGTGCCATACTATTGGCCGGAAATGTGAGAATGAGGCCCAGGCCGCATAGTAGGGATCCGACGAGGGACACTTTGCGGTAGGAGAAGGCACGAATCAGGGGACCCACGAAGAGACCCGAAAAGTTGATGAGGGCGTCCAACGTGCTCATTATCAGTGCTGCGCCCGTCGTCTTCACCTCCAACCTGTCCAGCAGATCGCCGAACAGCAAACCAAATGATGGTTCTATTGATCTCGTACATAACTACAAAAGAAAAATATATTTATTTATTTTAGTGCTCTTGCTTACAAATTTTGATTAATACTAACTGCACCAATTACACTTGAAGCTTACAAATAATTTATGGTACAATAATCGCGATCGGATCGGGTTTTAATTTTCCCGTGGAGTCAAAAAATCGAGCATATGTCAAGAGACTTGCAAGATTGTATAAGAAACGAAATTACCAATATATCTATTAAAATTCGAGCGATGTTCAGTTGTGATTTAATTAATTTATGTTTCAAAATGAAACTATAGTCACAAAGTTAAAAGTGTTTTATTCCAAGTTAATTATTCTAAAACGAGCATTGACGCCCCGGAAAATTTTCTGTGATGTCCTTGACAAATTTGGTCTATTACGTTAACCTTCTCTTAATTCCCAATATGTATCACATATAACGAAGATAATTTGTAATTTTTACAGAAAATTTGACATTTTTGTCTAATTTTTGTGATTTTTTTAAAAGCATAATTTCATATTGTGCGCATTGGATAATGTTGAAATGTTACAAAATATATATTTCTTTAGAGAAGTATTTTGTGTATAAATAACTACATTTTTTTTTGTTTATTACAAATAACCACCTAAGCCGACTGAAAAATGATTTGGTATAGTCTGTTCGCTGGAATCTGGCGGCTGAAACGTAAAACAATCTGCCCTGAGGATCGAGACGCACCCTCGAAGAAATACACATTCATTACTATCTTTCACTCCTATTGGTATTAACACTTTTACACCAGTACTTCTCAACAAAGATTGGATTGAGATAAAAAATATTATGTCCCCTAATACCGAGCTCCAGCCCTTTTTTACGACCACAGCCGCCAGATTCCAGAGAACAGGCTATAATAGCAATAACAATAAGACGAAAAGTATAGTATGTATTTCTCATTTTATTGTATTTATCTACAAGAAGTCAAAGAATTTGTATTTAACCTTTTTACAAAACACTTAAAAAATAGTGCTCGATAATCCCATACGGGCCATCGATCACGTTATCATAGCTTCTTGTAATTGTGCATGTGTGTGTAGTTTGAAATCATTCATAAAAGCAAATTGATGATTACAGAGTTTTCTATCGAACAAGAGCGCTCGTGCAAAAACACGTTATTATAGTCACGCACAGTAACTCTAACGACTTGTATATTACAAGTTATCAAACCAAGATTGATCAATACCAGACTTTTGT
Source organism: Ocypus olens (assembly GCA_910593695.2). Classification (NCBI taxonomy): domain Eukaryota; kingdom Metazoa; phylum Arthropoda; class Insecta; order Coleoptera; family Staphylinidae; genus Ocypus; species Ocypus olens. The sequence goes on from OU343048.1 coordinate 54,067,937, forward strand.
TAACTTTATTATTAACCCAATATTCCCATGCCTCCTATCCCTTTCAATCACGAGTTAATAAAAGTAATAGAAATATTTCATCATCTGATTCGGGTTATTCGAGGGAATGATCCGGGCGCCCCTTTTCATCCCTCTGTGTGGAGTTGGATTTCATAAGGCGATTCGATAACTTTGATCATGCTCACCCCTCATGTGAGGACAGAAAAAGTATACTGAATAAAGAGTGTCGCCTAATACAATACTGACGCTGTGTAAGGTTTTATTTTATTTGTTTGTTCTACAACAGATGTTTCAACAAACAGTGATCATATTGAAGGTATAATTATTTTCACCTATTTTAGAATTTACATCAATACACCATCACTGTCCACCAACTATTGTATCCCATCTTCATAAATTGTTCACTCAGTATGATTATATAAGCAGAAATTATGATTTTTCTAATAGCGTTTGGAAATGTTATACATTTCAATAATAATTCGAGTTACGAAGAGTCGAATTCTTAACTGAGAAATTGAACTACGAGACTGAAGACCGAGAACTTTAAGTGCTTGATAATGACGGTAACTAGAGTTGTAAATATTGATTGAGATTTATATAAATTATTTCTGTCTTCTCGCGTTATGTAATATTTTTATAACAATTCGTTGTCTTTAAAACATTAGTTTAATAATGAATTACCACGCACGCAGTAAAGGTCGCTACCATCCTCTGAGTCTTGGTACATGGGCAGTAATGTTAGCAAATTTGTACAATTGACGTCAGGGTGGATATGTTTAAAACATCAATGTTTTAAACAGGTGTTTTAAAGATGTCTTAAACAGTGACTTACGTTTAAGGCACGTTTCAAACGTTTGTTTAAACACGTTTTAAAAAAAAGATATTAAAAGGATAATTCATAAATAATAATACATTTCATTAAATTAAAGATCCTAATAATGCTCATGTTTTGTTGCCTTTTCGGTCAGTTGCGCAGTTTACTGTGTACTAAACCAAATGAAGAAAATAACCTTTATTTCCTGTAGGGGAAGCAAACGCTGTATGAAGCTGCGTAGTTAATTAAAGTTAGTTAATTAAAGAATTATTTATATTTTTTTAAGGGCAAGCCAATAAGAATTTTCTGAAGGGTGAAGTTTATCACTGGTATTTAATGATAAAAGGCATAGCTTCGGGATGAAATGAAGCTGCATATTCTAATGCATCCGCCAACTGGCCGTGGTTTAACTGGCCTCTAAATGATGGTCTTAGAAGTTAGGAAGGTAAAAATCTGGTGATATGGCCATATTCAACCGATTTTTAAAATAGGTTAATTCAAAATCAGATAATTCCTCTTCTTCAATATTTTGCAAAAGATTTAAACATATTTAAGTGGTCTGATTGCTTCTGAAGAAATTTATTATTTGTTTAATGTCTACTTTCAAATTTCGCACATCTATATCTTTAGCCAATAAAATTCATCTATGCGTGGAACAAGCAAAGTTTATTATATCACTTACACCTAAATCATTGCGTTATGCCAGCTGACTACGCATTTTGGCCATATTGCTTGCGTAGTGCGATGCAGCAAAATTTTTGATATGTTTTAATTGCTTTTAATTTCGAAATTTAACAAATATTCCACTATTAAATCAATACTTTTAATTAAATGAACATTGTTTTTGGCAACGTCTCTCGAGATGCACACTATTGTTCAACATGAGGATTACTCCAGCCATCTATTGCCGTACAAGCCATCTTACCTTTGAGATTAGTTTCGATGATTTTCTTCACAGAACATACATTCATCTAATAATTCATTTGCAATTTGGAATGAGTTTGATGGTTTATATCCAGGACGTAAAAGATTTAACATTTTTTTCTAAATTTTTCAAGCTCAGCAAGACAAATAAACAATTTGTGGCCTCGATAGGTTAATTGATTGAATTGCAATTATTTTATAAAAAAAAGCTCATAACGACCGGCGAATATCTTCCTAACGTAATCATATGAGCCAGATTTTTTTTTTGTATATTATAGATCTTTTTATTGACATTTTAGTTCTTGTTTTAAACGTATCTTTTATATTTAAAAATTAAAAAAAAAACTGTTTTTCTCAACCCTAGGCGAGATGATGTCTGAGTTTGTTTATTCCATTACCTTGAATGATAGCAGAAAAGTGAAACATTACTGGATGATTTTGATATTACTGGACGCTTTTGGTAAAGGCTAACTTTCCTTAAAATTTTGTGCAAAGCAACTATATTTTTCAAAGAAGGCCGCAGATAAAAAGATCTTAACCAAAAGTTTTAACCCTTCATTTCATGCTGTTGCATGTAGTTTTGCAACAAAAATGGATTATGTGTATATTCGGTACTGTAATCGGATAAGTGCGTTGTTCATGGTGTTTTATATTTTAGTAGAACCTTTCTAGTGTCTCGTCGAAAGAAAGGTCCGCTAGAAGCATTCACCCAGCAAGAATTAGAGGAGATGTAAAGATGTGTAACAATTGATGTTAGAATGATGACAGCGAAGACGATTTTCAAGATTTTTTATGGCGACAAGTAGATAGGGAGTATCAACCTGATCAAGAGGAAAATAGAGACCTGGAACCAGAAGTTGTCTCTGCATCCAAGGATTTTGATGCCTACACTGTAGAACTGAAACCATCATAACTCAACCTAAAGCAATCACAGAAGACCTAAAAGAAGAAGAGTCTGCGCCAAAATCAGTTACAGAACCGTCAATATCTTCTTCAAAAAGATGGAAGAAGTTATAAAGTCGTCACACATTTCAACAATTCACTGAAATAATGCCAAAAAAATGCTAATTTTACGCGAAAACGTTCAGTAATTGAAGAGCAAAAAAAATGAATCGATTAACTCATGAGTTACCTGTCTCTAATAAAAGCGCAATCAAATTCAAACGTGATGAACTGCTACCCCCTAATATATTGGATTTAGATATCGAATTATTTCAAATATTCTTCTATCGAAATTATTCTAAATGAAACCAATTTATACAGTACACACGGATATCCGAACAATCCTGCCAACATAACTATAAAATATGTAGAAACGTTTTTAGGAATCTGTATCTACATGTTAGTGTCAACATTTACCTAGATCTCGTTGCTACTGGAGAACAGATACAAGAATATCAAATATCGGAAACGCAATAACCATAAATGAGTTTGAACGAAGTTCACTTCAACGGCAACAATAAAAGGCTTGCAAGGAAAAATCCCGGTTTTGACAATCTTCATAAAATTAGACTAAAATTGTCTCAATTGTCTTACAAAACAATGTTCATCGGTACCCATGGTGTCCTAATTATCTATAGCTGATCAAATATGTGCTACTAAATTTAGAAATCATTTGAAACAATATAATTCCATAAAACCTCATAAATGGAGTGAAATGTTTAAAAAGGTGCTAACGCTTAGCAAGAATTATTCCGGAAATATGAATGATCAATTGTATTGTGATAATTATTATGCTTTCACGACACGGTTTACACATTTGGCAAATCGAGGAATATACAGCGTATTTATATATTGATGTAAAAAATTTTAAAGAGTGATTTTTCAGCAAAAATGAAGAGGTCTTCATATAATTTTTTGTTCAAAACTACTTCCTCTCCACATTACAGCCCTCTGAAGTTAAGAGAGAAAAAATGTTTTTATTTCATATATCCACTATTTAAGAATTTAGAATAATGAAATTTGGTAGATAACTGTTCCTAATAAAATGACACTTATTGACGATTTTTGTAACCGTGAAATGTTATTACAAGGGGTGAAAAAATCAACCCCTATAACAGAACTTTTTAATCTGCAACTTTTTTATCTCTAGACAATTTCTCCTAAAATGGTTAGTTTGATCACAAAAAAAATAAAATTTGACATAAATTCACAGATTGATTGTTATTTGTTAAGAAAAATCAAGTAGGCTGATGTCAAATGAAGTCATACTATTCTCTCAAATTTCTAGAGAGTTTTATACGTATGGACTTAAAACGTGTTGAAGTAAAAACCATTTTTTTCCCTTAATTTTAGAGGGGTGTAACTTGGAGAGGAAGGGGTTTTGTACAAAAAATTACATGGAAGGCCTCCCTTAATTTTTGCTGAAAATCAACTTTTGAAAACTTTCGCATCAAATTAGAAACACTCTTTATATGCTGGGCACGATACGACGAAATATGATACCTTGTAGAATGCTTACAGATAAAAAAAATATTCAAGAAAATACTGAGAGAAATAAAAAAATCAAGGATCCCAATATGCAATCACATGATTTCCTTCAGACCCAACCACTTGTCCTTCAATTCAGAATATTTTGAGTGACACTGCTATTAACAAAATGGATATGTTGCTCATGGTGATGGTGTTGACCTTAGCCAATAAGGTAATCAATTTGTAATCTTGCTATGGTAAATTACCTTTAGATCTTCTTAATAGATTCAACAGAAAATAGAAAAAGAATATAACAATTTCTTGTCCTAACGTTCTACTGCGCATATGGATGGCGATGATATGCTAGATATGTCGTTACAAAATACCAATAAAGTTGACAAAAAGGTACTTGAGATTACTTTACCATACTTGTAATCTCAGCCTAAAAATGAGGTGTTACCGTATGAGCAGACTCTCTGGCAATTCCGGTTGGAGCTTGCTCAAATCTTGTGTTGAAGTTCCGAAAGCAAAAAAGGTCGATCGAGCAGGAATGAATGCCTTACGCCAAAGGACCAGTGCACGGTACACCAAAAAAATATGCGGATGGATCAAACTTCCCATTGGATAAAAGAAGTAAAATAAATGGCTACAAACATTTCAAATGTGATTCCACCTTAGCCTTAAACCTAATCTGGTATCTGGGGTTTATGTTTAAAGGGACGGATGGCTATGAGGAACACTTAAGATGGGTGCAAGGAAAGGCGAGGAAAGCATGGGCATGGGGGAAATGGGGAGGGTGGATGGATAACAATCTAAGGGTGGCGTGCAAGGTGTGGGGCATAAGAACTGTTTTCAAAGTTTTCAAGAGAATTGAATTCTGATCAGTAAATCAAGTTCTGGGTCATATTGTTGTAAATTTGTACTTTTGTAATACCACACCGGGTATAACTGAATTCTGGTTGACCTCGTATTTTTGCATATGTCTTCATGAAATTTAGTATAGTGTTTTTAGGGAATAGTGTGTCAATATCTTTCAATAAAAATCCGGCTTAACCGAAAATTACCTTAACTTTTCTATTTCAAATGGAATACCCTGAATATGCTTACATAATTAAATTCATCTGTAAATTCTGAGACCAGAGATGTATCATCAGTGACCTTTTGGTTGTTAGTTTTTTGTTTAAATTTAAATTAGACTTATAATTTATAGACGAATTAAAGTATGTAAAAATATACAGGGTGTTCCATTTAAAATAGAAAAGTTAGGGTCGTTTCTGGTTAAACCGGAAGTGGAATTTATACTAAAAGTCTACATATTGACACACTTAATTTCCTAAAAACACTTTACTAAATTTCATATATGTCGAATTCCATACACAATCTGCCGTAAACGGGGTCCAAAATGAAGGGAAATAAAATTTGGTTGCAGGTTTTTTTCAAAGTTTGTATCACCAAGAATGGGCCGAAACCGGTGTACACGGAAAAAATTGCTGGAACACTACATTTTGACCATTATATGTTCATATTTGCAGTAAAATTTTTCGTGATTTCGGGAAAGACGTTTCTTGTCCAAGTCTGGTATTTGCATTAATTGAACATTTTGGTGACCAACAATGGATTGAAACTGATAACTATTTTTGATTAAATTTGATTAACCATGATTAATGGTGATTAATTAACTTTGATTTTCGTCATGATTTCCAAAAGTATCAACGCACCTGTAGTATGACTAGTTGTATTAACCACCATCAATGATGATTAATGGATGATTAATGCATGCTCGATCGGGACTTGCTGGGTGTTAATTAATGAGAGAAACTTTAAGTTTTATTGATGACGGTTGACCTTTATTAATTTATTTATTTATTTATTTGTACATTTCCCCATACATTAATGATGATTAATGCAAATTAAATTCAAATTAATACAGTAAACCAGGGTTGCTGTTGAATATTTTATGAAAATTCAAAGCAATCGCTCTCACCACTGATGGCAACGCTTACTTATATACGATTAATTATGATTAAAGCTGATTAACAAGTGATTAATGCATGGAGAGTTTGAAACAGAATTTTGATATTGTTTGATGACGAACCGCTGGAAGGATTAATTCACTCGAATTCATTTTGATTAATCGCCCATTTACATTGGGCAACACAGGTGGAGAGTTGTTAGGGAACGGTGAGATCATGTTTATCGTTAATTTGGACAATAATAGTCTCCGTGATTTCATTACCAGGTGTTTCCAAAAAGACTTACAAACGAAGTCATAGCCAGAAACGAAAGAGGACCTGTCAACAAACAATACCGAAATTCTGTGAGTTTCCAATCATTAATCACCCATTAATCATGGTTAATAAAATTTAATCAAAAATAGTTATCAGTTTCAATCCATTGTGTTCAATCCAAAATGTTCAATCAATGCAAATACCAGACTTGGGACAAGAAACGTCCTTCCCGAAATCACGAAAAATTTGACTGCAAATATGAACATATAATGGCCAAAAAAGTAGTGTTCCAGCAAATTTTTCCGTGTACATAGGTTTCGGCCAATTGGTGGTGATCCAAACTTCGAAAAAAACCGGTTCCCAAGAACCTGCAACCAAATTTTATTTCCCTTCATTTTGGACCTCGTTTACGGCAGATTGTGTATGGAATTCGATATATATGCAAAAATGCAAATGATATTTGGGACCTATCATTTCCATTTTTACATATATTTTTATGTAGTTTAGTATATTCTTTTTAGGGAATAAAGTGTGTCGATTTTTAATAAAAATTCCACTTCCGGTTCAACCGAAAATTACCTTCACTTTTCCATTTCAAATGGAGTACCCTGTATATTTTTACATAATTTAATTCTTCTCTAAATTCTGAGTTCAGAAATTTATAACAAGTGACCGTTTGGTTATTAGTTTTTTTTTGTTTATATTTAATTTAAATTTGTTTTTTATTTCATTTTAATTTAGATATAAACAAAAAACTAACCTCTCTAAACTCAGAATTTATAGACGAATGTTAAAATATATATGGTGTTCCATTTGAAATGGAAAAGTTACGGTAACTTCCGGTTAAACTTGAAATGGAATTTTTATTAAAATTCCACTTGTTGACACACTTTATTCTCTAAAAACCCCATCAAAAATTTCATAAAGATATATGTAGAAATGAAAATTATACATGGGGCTTACCAGAATTTATTTACACCCGGTATAATTGTACATTCAAAAACCTCCTTATTTTGCCCTCTCTATTAAAATTTTATGTGGCAATAATTTTAATGCAATATTTGTAAATTCATGAAATGAAGGGTTAAATCACTTGTAACAACAAATTGCCTATGCGCATTTTCATTTTTCTTCCTTGATTTCACAGGAAATAAAGATTCAATAGCCAATCTAGCTGATTCTTTAATATCAGAATATTCACTTAAATCAGACATTTTTTTTTTTACAAATTTACTCAATTTTACTTCACACACAACTTACAAACTGACTTTTACATAGTCAATTATTAAAATTAGAATTCTTGATTCGTTTATCAATTTATAAATGTCAAAACAAACTGGTACCATCGCATGGTAACGTACAAAATAAAGATGGATGACATGACTCTTTTTTGTAAGTCGATTCATTGTAAAGAGTCGATTCTTTAAGTTTTCGCTCGATGCTTTAATTTCACTATTTACCCATCTGCGGTCTGTTTTATTCGGGCTTTTTCTTTTTCTTTTTATACAAGCAAGGTGGAAATAATGTAGAAAGTGTTCACAGAATAACTCAAAGGCAAAATGCACGTTTCCAGTTTTAATAAACCGCCAGTTTGTTTATTGCAGATAGTCCTTAATTTCCCTTATATTATTATCCTTGATATTTCTAGTATTTACCACGAAAATAAAATAGAGTCACTTCACCCCTCGACTCATTTGTAAGAGTCGAGTCACTCATGAGTTACCCATCACTAGTACAAAAGTAAAGCAAATTGTCATCAATTGTATTCTACTTTGAATGTGGTGTCAATTGTTAACTGTGGGATCAAAAACTTATATTTATGGTTACAACTGACGTAAAATACACTTAAATATCACTAATACATTAATCCGTAACTGAAAATCAATGCATTAATCCTGTCATACAAATTCAATAATGCGTCGCAGCCTGTAAAATAATATTGTATTATTATACAAGTTTAATAAGAGGACCTATTATGGCATCAGTGGGATTGGTGCTCCAATAAAACGAGTGCCACAATGTCTCTTATTAAACAAGTATAATATACTATTTTTTTCTAGTTTGGAATTATTTAAAAAATTAAATGATAACTTTAACATCTAGTAAGTTTTGATTTTATTATGTGGCAGACTAAGAAACAATCAAATTAAAATTTTGTCAAAAGAGAATATTTCTACGACGATGTTGCGCACCTCCAGAAAGGATGCGATAAACAATTTAATTTCCAAGAGGGTCGAAACCCATGTATGCTTATGCTAGCCTAAATGTTTATATAAACTTATAGTTTATGTTTACACTTCACACCCGGTGTGTCGGGTAGATGTAACTCATGTAACGCATATTAACCGTAATTCGCGATCAGCTAACAATACATTATCGTACATTTTTAGTATGTAACGCATTAATTTTAATTATCCTATCAATTATCGTTAACGGCAATTTTACATTGTGATGTAGACACCTATCATGTTCTAAGTACTGCCCATCATGATAAGTAAAGTTCCACCTAAAACAATGTTTAACCTGTTTTTGCCATTATTAAGCCAAAATAGAAAAAAAAGCAAATTAATGTGCTGTTCATTAGCATCAATTATAATCATCTTGTGATAAAAATTATCACAAACCTATAAATATTAAACAATCAGTTCGCCATTTACATGATAATCAGGCATGTGTTTGAGCAATAATTGCACACAACGCGACAGTGTACGAATAGCCTTGACTTTATACGTGCAAATGATGTTAAATATCAGCACAATCACACGTGGCTGAATGAAACTTATGATAATGATTTGAACACAGTAAACAATTTCCTGAAAATGTAAAATTACATTTAGAATTTTTGGCTATTATTTTCAGTAATTACTTGCGAATTCGAAATACTAGACGCCATGAATGACTTGAACAAGCAGAATACAGTGAACAAATTAGAAACAACTTTACTTGTTGCAGAAAGCATTAGATAAATACAAGAAAACGAAATGTAGCCTGAATATATGAATATTCAACCTGTTCGTTAATCTGCAAGCAAAAAATTAAGTCTTACTAAGACTAAAAACAAATAACTTATTGAAACAACTACTTCTCTGGCTAGTGCCACGCCGGATATTGAATGATACAAAAGAAATTTGCATGTTATTACTAGTACTACTAGATAATAACATTGGTTTAAGATCATTTATTTCTACATACAAGACTAACTTAGAAAATTATTCTAAAATGAAATGTGAAACTTTAAACTGTAAATGGTATTATTAAAATGAAAAAACCAGAAAACATTTTGACAAGGACACACACTGCTAAACTTATCTAGTGTTACTAGATGAAACAAATTTGATAATAAACTAAAAATACCACTGAATTAAAAAAATATATATATATGAAAATTAAGTAATTGGCCATCTGCAGACGCGTTTCGAGATTTATCTCTCATCAGTGCAGCTTCGCATTTAAATTGAATGTTAAATAATAAAATACACTTACATTCATATATTCAGGCTACATTTCGTTTTCTTGTATTTAGAATACAGTGATGTTGATAATTTGCAGAATCTATCGCAATCTGATACTTCAAAAGCAATTCATCGGCACGCGGTAGGTCTAACAACAAGAACAAGAATTCAGTTGATTTTTTGATAAAAATACTGATATTGCGTAAAGTTTCAAAACAATATTTATTCTTTTACAACTGTTACATAATACGAAGTAGTATTTTAAATGGCCGTAGCTGCCAAACAATTTCAGTAAATACAAAACAACAAACGGATTTATGCTACCTTAAACCAGTGGCGGTATTTTGTGACTCCATACTCAAAGAAATGAATCGAGGAGTCAAGTGACTCCTGTATAAATTTGCCGCTCAAGTGACCATTTTATTGCTCATCATTTTGATTTCGTGGTAAAATATAAAATTTTTGGAGGTGAGGAGTCATTTCGCCCATCTCTAGTTTGGAGACCTGTCGATGTTTCATGTTTTAGAAAATCTTGAAATAAAGATAACAAATAATCAAAGAAACTATTATTTAATTATGAAATAAACCAAATTAGAATAAAATAAACTTGATTATTTGACTATTTATTCAAATGAATGTACTTTTCTTGTTTTATGTATTCGCAAATATTTTTTCTTAAACGGACGGAATTGTCTGTCTTTGCACGGGCGCTGTATCTGAAAAAGTACTTGATATTATTAAATTAAATTTGAGTATACGCTTTATATATGATAATCTTATGAACTTTCGTGAACGGGAAATGGGTTTCTTGTTTTTTCTCCTGATATTTTTTCAAGTATGAGAAAATATGAGAAAAACATTTTCACAAATATTAGACCCCAAAAAAGAGGAATCTTTAATAAATAACGTAGGCCAACACTGAAAACGTTTCGGACTCAAAAATAACTATTTCCGAAGTATTTTGTCTCGCTAAACACGAAAAATTCCATGAAAAGTTCGGATTAGCTTAAGCTACAGAACTGCTTGGGCCTTTTGAATGGGTCTTCTTGGGCCTTTTGTTTGACCTTTTGAACCAAGTTTCAAATGTTTAATCACCCTATCAGACCACTAAAAACGATAATTTTCTGCTTTCAGATCAGTGGATAAAGGTTCCGCGGATGCGTTTTTGACTGCGACAATCATCAGCCCAGTTGAGAAGACTTAGCTTACTTCCGTTACCTAGTTGTAAAGGTAGGTGACCAGGTTCATCAAAATTTAATCTCCATTTCAATGGAGAACGGTTTACCAGTTAATCTAATTTCAAATTTAATCTATAAAAAATGATATCAAACCACAATACGTGACATTATAATACTCATGCCAAAAATTGTTGAAATAATTATTTGTGGTTAAAATTCAGTTTAATTATGGATTCATGGGTTGGTAATTCCTCTTTAACGTTTAGCATGAAAGGTTTGGGCAGTGTGTACGAGTACCGAGACGAGAAATACTTGAAGAACTTATTATTCAGCTTAGGCTTCAAGTCATTAGTTTTTTTTTTTTATTGAAGAAGTTGATTATGAAAGTACTTGTATTAGTGACAAGAATAAAATATTTATTTAGTTACCTTAATTAGTGATAAGAATAAGAATTTTTATTTAGTTATGGCTGATTGCAAACTTTGTCAAAAACGGAGATTTATATCGCGAGATGTGGATTTCTGCGACTTACGGAGAAATTATTTTTTTCTGAGTTGAAGGAGTGCCCGTAACGTTTTTTTGACTTTTGATTATGAAAGCACCTTTATTAGTGATACGAATAAGAATTTTTATTTAGTTATGGCTAATTGCAAACTTTGTCAAAAATGGAGATTTATATCGCGAGGTGTGGATTTCTGCGATTTACGAAGAAATTATTTTTTTCTGGATTGAAGGAGTATCCGTAACGTTTTTTGACTTTTATTTATGAAAGTACCTTTATTAGTGATAAGAATAAGAATTTTAATTTAGTTATGGCTCATTGCAAACTTTGTCAAAAATGGAAATTTATATCGCGAGATGTGGATTTCTGCGACTTACGGAGAAATTTTTTTTTTCTGGGTTGAAGGAGTGCCCGTAACGTTTTTTTGACTTTTGTTTATGAAAGTACCTTAATAAGTAATAAGAATAAGAATTTTTATTTAGTTATGGCTAATTGCAAACTTTGTCAAAAATGGAGATTTATATCGTGAGATGTGGATTTCTGCGACTTACAGAGAATTTATTTTTTTCTGGGCTGAAGGAGTGCCCGTAACGTTTTTTTTTTACTCTTGATTATTAAAGTACTTGTATTAGTGATGAGAATAAGCATTTTTATTTATTTATGGCAGATTGCAAACTTAAAAAAAAAAAAAAAACTTTTTTAAAAGGGATGAAAAAATATAAAGGGTTAAAATGAAGGGTTGATTTTTTTTTGTTATTAATTTAGACCTTCCCTAATGATATGGTTTACTTTTTTTCGAATCGCTTTTCTTTTCTTCGAGATATGAATTTTTAAAATCTATTGCTGGATGTATTGCTAACTTCACACCCGTGTAAAAGGTTGCTAGGCAACATTTCGGACTGTTGTTTTGTAGGCAAAGGAAAACGTTAAAATGCAACCTTTTGGAGCAAATTTAATTAACATACAAATAACATCTTCGTTGCCTCTATCAGGGTTTTAAACTTTCACAAAATCCTTAACGTATATTTCGGAAGGGAATTAATTTAATTTAAGATATGCATGTTATCGCAGCAAGATGAAGTCATCACACATGATTAGACACTTTAATTGTCTGTGGCCAATAACATTTCGCCATAATGTTACGTGTTAAGGAAAATTCTATAAAGTTTCCTCTCATTCAAATAGACCTTAAATAGTGCATGATCTCATTGCGGTATTATTTGTGGTTGAAACAAAACCAACGGAATTAATGGAATCATTAGCGCAGAACAAAGGGACTTGCTTACATCCAGAAGGTTAATGTTATTATAAATTTAAGAATTTGTTCCATATTTTTATCTGAAATCAAAAAAATAGAATACAGTTCTATAAATAGAAAATTTAATTCCGATCTAATTATTAAAAGAATATGAAATAGGGAGTGTACTTCAAAATTAAAATAAAAAAAAAATATTAATATTACAGAAATTTAACAACATTTGAGAGTAAATCGATGTTATTACTATCCATAACCTTATTTTTAACAACAGTAAGAACTGCGATGTTAATTGTGATTTTTTTTTAACTTCGCCAACTCATTTTAAACAGTTTTTAACTACGCAGTCGATTAACTGAGCGCGAATTGGATAAATTATTTAATTTTTCTAATTTATATAACAAAAATAATTGCTTTGGTTTATTTAATATTTCATACTTTTGAGTCTAGCTGTAAGCGACATGAATTTTCCAATGTTTTTTTTTGTTTCTGATGTAATTGTACATTTGTCATTATTGTAATAAAAATTTTCTTTTTATTTATTTATCTATCTCTCAAGTTAAATAAATGAATTGAAGTGTGAAGTTAAGAGTCTGCAAGAACACAGACCATTCTGTAACTTCAGAGTGCTGAGGTTAGTTTGCGAACTTAAATTAGCTTGTTTGCGAGGCAACAGTGTATTTTCTTTAATCCTGCCATTGAAACTTTTACTTTCTTACGTGTATACGCGTAAAGAAAGCTTTACTTTTATCCAGTCAGTTGCTAAGGAAACGAGTGAGTGAAAGTACTTTTTATGTCACTTTCACTCACCCTAATGTCAGTGGAAATATTACAAAGTGTTTTTACATGTTATTTACATATTTAATGGAAATAATTAAATAAACTATCACATTAAACGTCAAAATTGGACAAATTGCTACATAATTGAGACATTTAATTTGAGGCATAACAACGACATGCCTGCATTCCATAATGAATAATATCATTAATAAATATTCTTCACGTTTTATTTTATACATTTTATGGGCAGAATTAAACAAAACTCTAAACAGCACTTGTGATGAAAGTACGAATTTCGCTCACTTGTGCAGCAATTGCACACTCGCCTACAGCTCGTGCGAAGAGCCATACAAAACAAAAGAAGAGGCATGCTGACTTCTGGAGTTGTCTTGATCCATGACAACGCCCGTCCTCACACGGCTACTCTAACACAACGGCTGCTTGAGCTATTTTAGAGGAATATTTTCGATCATCCGGCTTACAGTCCTGGCCTAGCGCCGAGTGACTTCCATATTTTCTCTGAACTAAAGAAGTGGCTAGGAGGGCAGCGCTTCCAAAATAACGAGGAGCTTCAAGACAACGCCAAGACACATTTAAATTCATTGGCGGCAACATTTTATGAAGAGGGTATTAGAAAGCTTGTTCACAGGTACGATAAATGCCTCAATCTCCAAGGTGATTATGTCGATAAATAACCATAAGTGTACATAACTTTTGGTATAAAAATCATTGTTTTATATACACTTGTCTTTTTATTATGGCCCATCGGAGGTTGAAAAAAAAACGACCCTCGTACTATTAAGTTAGTTGTAAATGTCAATATTACTGTAGAAGCTTAACCCTTAGCGAACGAATGCCTCTATATTCACGACAATGAAAATATTCCTGTAATATCCAGTGCTGTCGCAGGAATGCATGATCCAATATTCTAAGAAATCAGGTCTTATGTGTTGCTGTTACTGTATCTATATGTCCGTTGATGAATTTTTATTTTAGTAGATACATTTACTGAAAAAATCGGGAAACTTAAATACGACATTTCTAAAATAAAAAATAGCAAAAGTGTCGGTCCTATGTCGGGTCAGCCCTACCAAAGTATTGCGAGTATATTTAACTTTGATAATGAACTTCGAAATACCTAAGGTATATGCTTATAGAAATTAAATAGGACCGCAAAGCGTTAAGGCTCATTATCGAAGATTTTTTAACTTGTCTTTTATTAGTTACGATAAGCTTGGATTATTAACATTAGCAAAAATTATCACAGCTTGCTAAAATGATATACAAGCCTCCATTAGATAAAGACAAAAGTAGCCTGAATATATGAATATTCAAACTGTTCGTAACTCTGCAAAATTAAGTATTATTAGGACTACTAACAAATAACTTATTGAAACAACTACTTCCCTGGCTAATGCCACGCCGGATAATTTTGCAGAGTTACGAACAGATTGAATATTCATATATTCAGGCTACTTTCGTTTTTATCTAATGTATTTAATACTTCTGCAGCAAGTGAGGTTGCCTCTTTATTTACAAGCCTCCTTTCCTTTGTAGTATTTTTTTGTTGGCATTATAACATCATTTCACGAATGTCAGTCTCAATGAAAACCCACCATCTTTAGGCAAAGCTTTTACGAACTGCTTCATTAATCCTAGTTTAATGTGAAGTGGGGGTTGAATAATAATTTTTGGATGTACTAAAGTTTTATGCAAAATGTTCTTCTCTTCGGGTGTTAGGTTTTTCTTCCAGGCCAATGTTATGAAGACTGGTGTTGCTCTGCAATCCGACCACATGTAAAACATCGAAATTTAATAAATCCTTTTTGTTGACCAAGAAATATGCAAACAATTTTCAAATATCCACATATCGACATTAAAAATTTGTTAAAATTCTCAACACACGTGTTTTATTTACCACATATATTATGGAATTTCACCAAGTAACAGCCTCATCAATCCAATACAAACATAACAATCGTCTGAATGTTTTTTTTTTGTTCACTCCATACCATGGGTACTGCAAATCTAAAAGCTGTCTGCTGTTTTAGACCATTTTCTGAGATCTTCAATGCAAACATAGCAAATCTTGTGTGGAGCCCAATATTTTTCTTGAAGATTTACACCAAAATATACAAAGTACATCTGTAATATTTTTATGATGCTTTTTTAACTACACAATCACCCCGTATATAACAAAAATTGTTAGGATGGTTTTTACAACCACTGTTAGCCATCCTTAGAGTATATTGGAAAACAAATGAAGGGAGGTTATGTTGGCTGAAAACAACTGTAAGCGGGAAAACAAAGAGTAGTATTGCCAACACTGCCAACCTTATTAAAAGATTTACTGTATTAAAAATGCACAGATTGGATAAAAATGAATTTCTCATATTTCGTGTATTCAAATGTGAAAATAGTTTTATTATTATGTTCGTACTCAGCACACCCAAAAACTTACGAATCAGGCAAGATCATCAAACAAGTATTTTTTTTATCATTTGCCTGTGTAATTTATTTGTAGTGAAAATATTATAACTGCTTTATTCTGTATATAGAAAATTGTGTTTTATTTATCCCTAAAGTAAAATCAATAACATGTTCTTGCTAGAATTTATAAGGACGGGGTTTATATTAAAGTTTGAAATATTAGCGTCGACGTGATTCTGATTAAAACGTAATTAATCATTGATTTATGAGTTAAATTACTTGTAAACATTTCAGAAACTTTTCGTTTAAAGTCTTCCTCGCAATTTCTAAACATTCAACGACGACCTAGAAATGAGCTTGTACACAACGTCTTCTTACGGCAAAGTGAGGAAAATCAATATATTGATCAAATAAGCAAGTAGGCGAGGAAGTAAGAAGAGATACTTACATTAACTATGCTAACCCCTATGACTGCGATCCACCCCCATCCCCCATCGGGAGGAACCATTTTCTTCTGTTCGACGAGCATGGTGCTGACCAACCTGAAACAAAAAAAAAACAATATAATCAAATATAAAGTGGCGCATAAAGTTTAATTATTGTTCTATATCGACAAATATAATCAATTGTTTGTTGTACTTAATTGTAATATATAATAATTAAAAGTTGATTAAAAAAAAAATACCACCGAAGAGGATGGTTGCGACTGTTACCACGAGGTAAAGCATAATCAAACAGAACTGAAAAATTCACCACAATTTTAGTTCTTCACCACAGCTAACTATTGTAAAAATGTTGATGCAACCATCATGCAACTCACCGATTTGATAGCATAAGTTTTATTTTTTTAATTCGCGATCATAATACTTTCTCTTTTGTTCGGAACAAAAATCCTATACTCGAGTTGCGACGTATTACCCTCATTATCACATTGATAATGATACAACTTAATTTTTAATTCAGAACTTTTCGTTTAAGTTCCCGTCTCGTTATAAATTGATGCGCTGGAGGTAAACAATCAGTAATTAAAATTGAAAACCCTTACTAGTTGCAGAAGCATTAAATGAAGACGAAACGTATCCTGAATATATTCAACGTGTTTGTAATTAATACTAAAAAATAAAGAATTTATTCAAAAATAAATTTCATTATTTACCATATACTTGTTTCTCATTGATCACTTGGTGAATCATTATGTTAATATAGGTTTAAAAATTAAAATTCACTTGGTTTGTTTCACGATTAAATTGTTTTATTTTCAACTTGAAAATGCCACTAAGCCGAATTTAATCGTGAAACAAATTAAGTAAATTTTAATGTTTGAACCTATATTCATTATTTACCTCGAATCACTGAAGTAAGTGGAAAACTATATAACAAACAGAAATAATATTTGATTATTATGAATTGAAAGTACACCTACAACATCCCTATATATAACAAACCTTCTTTTCAGATTCGCCCTCGATTTATTTATCTTAAACTTTTCGTGACCTTGTCAACCGCCTGGATAATATAGTATGGACCCTTTGAATTCGTACTAGAATTAATGATAGAATTTGAATAACACAGGAGATTCTTGTAAACATCCCACGCTGAAAGACAGCAAATATGCCGATCCCAATGCCAATATCGGACTGCCCTGCAACTAATAAAAGCAGTCTTGCCAGTAGGAATATCAATTAAGTAAATAATAAATGTTAGGGAGTTAAAGGGCACGCAGGAGAACGTCGTAACAGGCACGGATTAATTTAAATGATGTCACTACAATCCATTACGTTTATATTATGTAAATTAAAACGGGATTGATGGTGCTATGAAATGCAATGAACTATAAATTATAGTTGCATGCTGGAACTCACTATATTTCCGCGAATTTTAGTAATACAAAACGTTGCAAATAATTCATTAAGGAAATCATTAATTACTCAACTTGAAATTATTTTTCGTCGTCGAATATATTTATTTTACCTAAAACGACATCTTGAATTGTATTTTCTTACTTTAAATGTATGTGATTTTGATTTTTTAAGTTAAAAACAAAAATCTACTAAAACGTATATTTTAATAAGTAATCCATTGAAAAAGTCACTCGCTTATGAAAAAAGGATTAAGATTTGCTACAGAAAAGCCTGAAAATTCAAAAGCATGTGACAGTTGTAGAAACGAACTTTCAAAACTGCAGAATGAGAGTAAGACTATCACTGAGAATTGTCCCAACAACAATCATTGTGAACCTCAACTTACGAATGATGATACTTCAATATTTGATGAGTCATTAAATTCATTTAATAACTTGCTTATTGGAGATGGACAAAAAATCTAGATATAAGAGGTATTCTCATGAAAAATCAAGCAAAATTTTTATTTTTTTTTCAAATCAAAACTTAATTTATTCTCAAGAAATAAGTGTATACAAGGATGCAATACATTAATGCTGGAGTTAAGAGAAAATCCTTACAAAAGCTCATTCCTTTGATGAAGATGAGAATTCAAAAGATGAGATGGTAAAACCCTTAATAAATGCTTACCTAAATTACAAAAGCACGAAAAAAGTTTTGATAGTAATATTGTTTGAAGCATAAGAAAGATAGTAGAAAATTTAAATGCTCAAAATTATTAAGTAAGGCAAGCTAAACAGCTCTTAAAACGGAAGGGGGTCCACTCCAGATCAAAGACCGGCGAAAAACTTACCCACAGAAACTACTGATCTTATTAAGTAGTTTTACTAACATGAAGATCTAAGTAGGTCAATACCAGAAATCAAAGACTAAATTTCAATAGAGATTTGTTAGTCGGCTCGACGTGAAGAGTTAACAGAAAAGACGGTTCTTGGAGTGACTCATGACTTTTTGAAAAATTCAAAAGTATGTTTGTAAAAAAGGGATGAGCAAATTTCAATGAAGGATAATGGGTAAAAAGTGATGAGCAAATTTCAATGAAAGATAATGAGGGTAAAAAAGTTAAAGTCTCTGATTAATGCTCTGTAATTTTGTAATTTGAAAAAAGCGTACAAGCTCTTTCAAGTAAAGTTCCATAAACTTAAAGTTGGATTTTCAAAATCTGCGAAGCTGCGACCAAAAAAAAATGCAGAGTGGTACACACTAGGTTTGCGCATGTACCATTCATCAAAATGTAAAATTTATGATCGACAACTCCAGGATAAGGTCTATCACAGACGGGAGGATTTCCTTTTGAAAATGATGTGTAATCCTATTTCCATTTCACGTTGTGTTACTTGTCCTGGCATTGGGGAAATAAAGAAAATCGTAGAAGACGAACTTTGATTGAAACGGCGACTTACCACCAATGGATTTCTGTTGACAGGCGTAACCTGGAAACTGTACAAAAGCTTCTGATAAATTTGTTGATGCTCTCTGTGATGATCTTAAAGTTCTTCTTCGTCATGATTTTATTGCCAAACAACACAGTGCTTGTATGGCCCACACAAAAGAAAATTTGTCTCAGCCCAAAGTGGCAGTAAATTGTGACTGCTCAAAATTCCAGTTTTGTTTTGCAAGACGAAGCACAATTTTATCACTGGAACAGTGCTCAGGCTAATGTTCATCCTTTGGTTGTTTATCTTACAAGGAGAGGATCAGATGGGTGACTCAGCGATTTGATCCATCTTTGGCACACGTGTAGGTCATGACTAGGAGTGTAACAGGTGCAAGTACTTGCGCACTATTTAGCCATTTTCGAGAAAAAAAGGGTTTTTTTATTGGCTGTGTGTTTATCTACCATTTACGTTAATAAAACAATACCGACCCCGTGGCGTATTGGTAAAATCTACAGTTCATAATCGCAAGGTCCGTGGTTCGAATCCTTTTGGCCAAATTCTCAATAGTTTTTATTTTTTGCAGTTTTTTTTTATAAATATTTAAAAACGTAAATTTTAGAATAAATTATATTAATTTCATTTTTAGGATGATTGTTAAACAAATTAAATAGGAGATTGAAAAATCAAAATTTTAATTTCCAGTATTCTAGTACGCCCTATTACTTGCCCCTGTTACACTCCCAGTCTTGACTTACACGAGTGCCAAAGATGGATGAAATCGGTGAGTCACACATCTGATCCTCCCCTTGTTAGAGAAGAAAACATAGTTCAGCACTATAGCTTCTGTATCTTCTCGGAGTACCGTGAGCATAACACTGTGACTACCTATTTATTTCAGCAAAAGCTTCTTCATTTTTTTAATTCAAAATTTAAGAGGTTGAAGATTATTTTTTTGATGGCTCCACTGCTCAGTACAAGAATAAAAATACCTTTTTAAAATCTGAATTACTTTGAAAGAGATGTTGGAACTCAAGTTAGAGATGGCCTAATATCTGTGTTGTTAAAGGAAATTATACGACACGTGGATTCTAGGCGGAGGAAAGGGATTAACATCTGCGATTTTGGCATTCGCCATTTTGCATACCAGTTTTGTTTGTTGCTTTGGGAAAGAGTCTATAGCTATATCCAATGAACAGGCATCTGCGATAATAGCGGTGCCATCTGCAAATTGAAGGATATATTGGATGGATTAAAGAATTTGTGATCAGGATTATACATGTCATGATAGAAGATATTTAACGGAGATAGAGGGGATTCTTGGGGAACAACCTCGAAGGACCTAAAAGTAGAGGAAGGAGTGTTAAAATTAACCTGAACGAACAGACTAAATTTTTATATGTAAATTCGGGCTACTTTTCGTCTTTATTGAATTTATTTAACCTGAAGGGCTCTAATAACAAAAATAACTAATATCTTTATTTACATTTTGCAATACAAGCCATACATTGGGTTGTTTTTTAATATACTTTATGAATGGGCTGTTGGCCAATGGTCTTTCGGCCCAGCCTATTATATTTATCGTTTTATCTATTAATTGTCAATTGTCAATTGTTTGGGGAATATTACTGATGAGTTCATAGAGGTTTTTTTCTGGCGATTTTAAAGAGTTTATGCAAACTTTTATCAACAAAAGATGTGCAATTATTTGTACTTTCATAGTGTAACATATATACATATACATGTATTATATATCCTATCTAAAATTTTACTGGAAAATAACAAAAAACATTTAAGAAAAAATACCAGTTTTTGGAATTTTACCAAAAGCGTTTCAGTTCTTTGGATTGTTAATTAAGGCTTATGCTTAAAGTTTCATTTTAATTCCTGTATTAGTTTTTTAGATACTACGCATATAGACACAAAAGTGTGAGCATGCCTCCGACAGGGAACCAACCTGCAACATCTGTCGGAGGCATGTTCACACTTTTGATTCAGCTATATACGAAGAATCTTCGTCACCATTATTTATTTACAAATAATGTAAATACCATTATACTTACAACTTCATAATCGGGAAAAATCATCGAATAAATATTATGAACCAATTTTTAAACTGCAGTAAATTCGCCACATTTCGTCGTTAAAATCATCCAAATCGTTTGACAACAGTTGTGCAAGTTCAAAAATCAAAATTTCGGTTTTAAAATCGTCTCACTTAAAAAAGTGAGATTTTTGCATTTTGTGTTAGTTTCACGAAAAAAATGTAATCTCTCTTGAAATCATACTAAATTCATCATATTTTGGCGTTTGAATAACAGATTCGAGCGCGTGCAGTTGTGCAACTTCAAAAATCAAAATGCGAATTTAAAATCTTTGAACTTTTTGCGTTAATTCCACTGAGAAAATGGAGAATTAGCTTTGCATTAAATTTTTCACCTGTTGGCATTAGTCATCAAAATTGGAAACGGCTGTCGGCAGTTTTAGAAATTAAAAAAATCAAAATCGCGATTTTAAAACCTAAAAAATTACAACTTTTTCTTCATTTTACGAGAAAATTTCATTACCCATTTAAAAACCACATTAAATATTCTACATATTGACGTTTTATTCATCAATGTTCGACAGTTGGGCAATTAAAAAAATTAAAAACTTTGGTCTTGGAAAACATGTATGTGATTATGTAATTAGTCTAGTATTTATTTAATCTGCAACACAGTATCACTATCCAGCTTTTAACACTCATAACTTGTATTTTGTCTTTGATATTCAGTGTATAACATTTTTTTTTGTTTTTTTATACCTTTAACTGTGTTTTATTTATATTCTACTGCACTTTTTAGATATAGTGTAAACCATATGCATCAATGAATGATTATTATTATTATTATTATGCAATTTTGACGTTTTGTGCAAATTTCACGAAAAAAAGTATTAACCAGTTTGTAAATTGCACTACATTCGCCATATTTTGACGTTAAAATCATAAAAAAATTAGACAATGCGTTCGGCGGTTGCGCTATTTCAAAAATCAAAATCGCTTATTTAAAATCTTCGAATTTTAAAAAAGTCAGAATTTGTCATTTTGAGTTAATTTCGCGCAGACTAATCATTTATTTGTGTAAATACTAGCAGTATACACTAGGGCTCGGCGTTTACTCCGTTTTTCCTATTAACGTTTACCGTTTATTTGTAACCAATAAAACACGTTTAGATTAATAAACGTTTAAAACACGTTTAGCAACATTTTTACACTTCCGGTTCAAACAGGAACCGTCTGTTCTATAGGGGGTTGGACCATCCCAACTTCGGATCCCGACGTTTCTGACGGTTTCCAAGAAACTATTTATTTATGAAGGTGTACCAAATAATGGTTATTCAGTAACTTTTGCCGCTACCGGAAATATAATGATAATAAAGAAAAAAAACAGAAAATATTGCCAAATACGGCTTGTGATATAAACAAACAAACTTCAAAACAGATATTTGCTGGGTGGATTATACGTTTCTATATGAAACGATTTCCATCAACGTTTAAACGCGAAACGTTTAAAACCCCTTGCTATCTAAGAACACGTTTATCCGTGTACACGTGCATCCGTGTATTACGAGCCCTAGTATACACAAGTCAGAATAGTACATTTAAAGCAATAAGTTAATACATATTAAAACATCAATACCATGCAGAGACAACAAAACAAGTGCATTAAACTAATATATAATTTGGATAAAAAATACCAACGACCACTCTATATAAATTAATATCAGAACTAAATATTAGACAAAAAATATATTTTGAAAGAATTAAGTTTATACATGAAATAATTATAGGTTCAAGTAAATCTAACGTTATACTCGAAAAAAACAAAGAAGTACATAAATATTTGACTAGACGAAAAAGTGATGTATATGTTATTCAGAATGAAACCAACGTTCTCAAACTAGGATTATTGATAGATGGTGTTATACAATATAATAAACTGCCAGGAAGCCTGAGGAACATTGAAGAGATAAAATTATTTAAAATGAAATCCAAAGAACACATACGGAAACATGTCTTGTTAAAGTAATGAATGAATGTTGTGATTGTTGCCTGTATTTGTATTCTGTGTTCTTCACTTATCACAATCATCTCATTCACAATTTTTTATCATCATAATATACATAATTAAACATCTCATTCACAATTTTTTATCATCATAATATACATAATTAATCATTTACAAAGAAAAAAAAAACTAAAGATAGTCTCCAACACCATGTCCAGAATTAATTCTGGGCATGAAGGAGGCAAATTCAAAAATTAAAATCGGAGGAGGGTACTTCCTTGTTTTAGTTACATAAAGCTATGGAATTTCCCTAACGCCGAACATGAAAAAAAAATAAATAAAAATAAAAAAAAATAAAAAAATATATGGATTATAGGACATTAGACATGATGAAAACAAAGCAATAATAAACAGAAAATAATTCATTTTTTTGTGAAAAAAGTTTCGTCTAGGGGCTGAAGGTAGGAACTTGCCCGGGTAAATATTGCCAGTACGCGCCCGCCCCTAATGGCCACACATTTTTTAGAACATTCTGCTATCGGCTATTGATAAGGATCACAAAATTATCATTATCAATAGCTCACAAATTGATTAAAACTTACACCTTAAATAAGGTGTACGAAGTGATTCCAACTTATCTTTTTTATCGCGAATTTAATTTTTTTTCTGATTGTTTTCTCATTCAAGTTGAAAATTTACCATTAAAAATTTTTGAAATATTATTTTTTGATTGCGTTTTTATTAGTTGTATTTGATGCATCTGCGCAACACGTGAGGGTTTACGATTTCAAATATATTTTTTCCCAAAGGCTCACCTGCGGAGTAACTCTGGCGTTGGGTTGCTATCCTGCCATTTTATAAATTGATAGACCCATGTTTCAACACAAATGTTTGCATAAATCCATCTAGATTAGGTTAATTATCACCAAATTGGTCCAGGGAGTGACTTTTGAAATTCGATTTTGAACGAATTTAAAATCACAACACTAATTGTTAATAACGTATAAAAAAAACACCACAACAGAATTGAATAAATGATTTTTAAATGCACACAATTAGACAAAAGAAACTGTATGAATATTAACGACAACACATTATGAATTAGTTTGTAGTATTGGCTGGTCAGTGTTGTGGAAATTTCCTGTTTATGTCGCATGCTAAATTTGCAATCGTAAACAGTGTAAGGTGAGCGTGGACATTTTTGCATACACCATTAACATATAAATATCACGCGTCCACGCCAATGGAAAAATTGTTTGTTTTGATAATAAAGCGACGATTGGCATAAATTCAGGTGAAAGTCCAAAGGTTACAAAATAAGTTTAATCTGCTACACGTAGCAATAACATGATTTTAAAATGTTAAATTTACATATATATTCAAATTACTGTTTACAATATTTAATAGTTGTTTTAGAGCTTCATTTTACACAATACAAAATAAAAAAAATTGAAATAAAACTCTTGTTTGGTTTCATGTTATATTTTCTGCAGTTTCCTGACTCGTGTTTCAGTTTATCAGCAATTTGTATTCATTGTATCGTGTCATCCACATAATTTTGTTTTAAAGTTGGCTGTGAGATAAATGAGGTATGTCGCATATTATTACGCCGTGAGACTAGATTAGTTCAATGAAATTAGATTTAAAAAAATGAATTAATCCGAGACATAACTGCTATGTTCCTCTCTCTCAGGCATGGCTCACACCTTACTATTCTTTCAAAATAGTTGGCAAAGGCAGAAAATGGTTGTAATAAACCGAAACACGCGTTGGGAAAGTTTTTGAAATCAAGACGAAAGATTTAGAAAAAATCAAAACACGAAAGATTTAGAAAAAATCAATACTTTCATGTTTTATTAACAACGCGCCAATGAAGCAGAAAAATATGAGAACTGCCCTATCATAAAATAATATGCAAAGCATAACTTGATTAGGAGTTTTTTAGATGTAACAAACCCATATATTAATACACTTTTCAATGCGCCCTGGAAAAGTTTGACCACGCTAGGCCACTGAAGACATTAACTTTTAGATGTTAAGAATTTTTAATTAAACTTTAGCAAGCTCTATATCAGCACGTTGAGTATCACCCCTATTGCACGGTCGGTCCTCTCTTTTATTAAAGTGAATTTTTGCAAAAAGAATAAAAAATTTCGTTCCTTGTAAGCTTAAAGAATATCAAAGAAAAAAGTTCTTGGCATAGGAAACTGGTCCATTCCGCCAGAGTTTTCAATTAACTGTTTATATTGATTTCTAATTATTTATTATATATATATACTCAATTATATATTATATAATGATTGGGGGGGACATACACTGGACATTCATGGACCCGCACGGCCACTTCTTCGTTCCGAAAAAGTGACCGCACGGATGAGATTCGAACCCACGACCACGAGGCCCGTGAGCAGGAGCTCTCCTCACTAGGCCACCGCGGCCCCATATCAAAAATTAAATTTCCTTATATTTATTTATTTCTCTGAGTACATGGGGGATGACATTTTCTTCTTCTGTGGGCAGGCAACGTGTTAAAGTACTAGCACGTGGACTAAACGTGTCACGATTATCCACTTGTGCACTTATTCGCTACCAGCATAATTAGATCAACTTTGTGTACCGCGCAAACCATTCCTGAACCAATTATCCAATCATTCTTAACTCAACCCAGTAGACAGCAAAGTCAATATTTAATAGCCAATTGAACTGAATACATCTCAATTTCCACTTGATGCACTTAGATAAGGAACCGAAGGTTAATTCATAATGTAAAACACAATTAGTTGAAACTTACAAAATAATATTTAAAAGATTTCATACCGATTTATAAATAGAATAAAAATTAAAATTAATCAATTTTGGCAACAAAAAAAAACAGTTATTTTTCGAAATAAATTTTAAAAATTACATTCAATTTAACAGACAACTATTATTAATTTTTTATATAAGAAATTGACTAATATGAATAATACTACGAGTATTTTTTCCAAAGCAAAATATTAAATAAATACAAATATTTCTTACTTGATCATAGAATATAAAGAAAAAGGTTAAATTGAATTTTACGAATTATAAGCTTTTAGTTCATTGAATTGCCAAATAAAACTTATGTTCAAAATTTAATAATAATAATCTTTATTACCCAACAGGCAAAAGCCCAATTACAGAGTAAATACAGTGAGAAAAAAAAAACAAAATGATTACAAATTAAATAGAACTAAGGAATTAAACTAGAAATAATAAGTATGCTTGCATATATGTACATATGTATACACGCACACATATATACATATATAGACAAGTTCATATACACACATAACAAATAAACAAAGCTACAGTGATCATATACATCAGAAATTAGATATTGTTAAAAAAAAAATTAAATTGGCTCAGGCTACAATTGAATATGTCGCACTCAGATGCAATCCCGTTATGAAATTTACATATTCTATAAACAGGGGTTTTTTCAATAATATTAGAATTCACGGGAAGAATAAAAACAATTAAACCTAGGAGTGTGAAAGTTTACATTAATTAACAGTTCTGGACAATCAATTAAGTTGTGAATGATTTTAAAGCGAAATATTTGCCCCTGTATTTGTCTGCGTTTAGTAAGTGGAACTCCATTAAATTCCTCCAAAAGTGCATCATGGTTAAAACCCTGAGGAGGATATACTCCAAATTTCCTGAACCAGACTTTAATACGAAAATATTTAGTAGTTCTTGATCCACAACGGCCACGCCCAGATATACAGAAAAAAAAACTGGTCGCAATCATCTTGGAAGATGCGCGGAATGTCTGCACAATGGTCAACAATTTTGACTTTTACTGTCTTGAGTGACAACTACGAATGTTTAATCAGAGTCAAGCGCATTTCAATTCATATCAACTGCGATTAATTTCTTTTTGAAACACACTGGATTATATATAGATAGAGCTTTATATTTTATAGTCCATTATATGGTCCATTATTAAACGCCCTAAGGCTACTTTACGCCCGCAAATTATGTCCCAAGCGTGGGCTTTAGCACTGATGGTCAAAAATAGTTACTTACACCGCTACTCCGGTAAGTGATGTGTTACACCACGATTGGGTTGTTTACGTATGAAATTCTAAACGAGTACTGTAACATCACTTAACAGACGTGATACGTACTACATTACATTCCATACTGTGTTTTAGATATTCCGCGTTTTAACTTTTTTCTAATTCAGTAGCTGGCGACCGTTATAATTTGGCATAAAATCGCATCACCTGGTTTGTTCCATTGCAACGGTTTGTGTTTTGTTTATTTACATCTGACAAATAAAATGTAAAAAAAAATAAATATAAACCATATTTTGATGTATCTAGTGAAATTTTACTAAAAGCTGCTGAAGCAATGGAAAATTTAATTCCCAAGAAATATACAATAAGGAGTGTCGAATAACGTCAAAATACGTCGCTCGTGCTTTCAAACTTTTCTCTTGTAATGTAAAAACCTTCATAACGTTACTTTAATCATAAAATACTAGGGCTTTTTATTTTTCAATTAAAATTTTTTTAAAGTTTGAAAAGTGGCCATGATCAAAAATTATCTTTATAATATAAAATTTAAAAAAACAAATTTAAAAAAATCAAAAATTATCGGCTTTATAAAGGATGTCCCAACAGTCTGAGCTCGAAATATGGTGCCCACATTTAAAGCTTTAAGAAAAATCTCTTGATGGATCATCATGGATCGGGTTTGTGTGCATGTTCTAAATATTAAAAGTTTTTTTTTTTTTTTTAAATGAAACACCCAGTGTTTTATTCAATATTTAGATAGAACACTTCAAAAGCAACAATTGAAATAAGGTACTAGGATGATTTTATAGTCAATTGTTTAAATTGTTTCGTTATTTACTCTTTTATATGAAAATAGACCCAAGTTTAAATTTATAAACTACTTTTTTTTTAACACGTTGACTGCCAATGCCTTGCGAACTGCGTTAAATAACTAAGAGTATTCTCGTGGTTGGCAGTCAACGTGTTAATTAGAAAGAATCATTTTTTTATTCGGTTAAAAATTTTCTATTACATACTTCAGCTTTTAATAAGTTGCTACTTTGTAGCGATGTTGTGAACAATTTATACAGGGTGTTCCAAAACGAAAGTTGTATTTTTTTTACTTAGGCATGGGCCATTCAGTCACATCGAGTATTTAATTTTGTATTTTTAATTTTTGGGATGAATAAATGAACAAGTGAATAAATGAATAATGTGAGACGTATACACAACAACCATGGACCCGACCAAATATTTCTCGATCCCCGAAAAATCTTTCGTGCGGGCTGGGATTCGAACCCACACGGCACGCGGTGCAACCGACACAAGCGCTCGCCTCTACCCACGACACCCCGTTTGCATAAGTTTACTCAAAAAACAATAACTGTGATACTTAAAATATACAAATTTGATAATAAATGAAAGCAAAACAAATTAAATCACAAAAATATACATGTTGAAAAAATTTTTTAAAAATGTATATTTAGCATTTTGGAATACCCTGTATAAATAGATCATCACATTGGTACAAAATGACAACCCATTAAAAGCTGAAATAATAGAAAACATTTTAACTGTACGAAAAAAAGATTTTTGTTTAAATGACGGAGGTGTGACTTTTCAGACTTTGGTCTGTTTTGATTCAAAAGAGTGAAAAATTAAACAATTGACTAACAAAACATCCTAGTACCTCATATACAATTATTTGTACAAAATGCCTTCTATTCCATAGGGAAATTTTTGGAATACAGATTTTAATTCATCCCCTGTAATCAAATTTCTTAATTGCTCAAGCAAATATCATATGCGTAATTTACTAAGATAATTTGTCTGTCCTCTTCCAGTGTTGTATTTGTCATATAGTACGCGCACCTAAAGTATGGAATATATTTAGTAAAACCGAAATAAAATATTTTTGGAAAAAATCCTCGAACAGGTCGATTTTCTTTTATGAAAATACACATTTTTGCATGAAAGTCGATTTTTAGTCGTCATTTGTTTTAGAGTAATGACGTCATCCATTTTGTTTTTAAATGGCAACCCCCTGTTTTTGTTTTTGATTTTGATAGATTTTTTCATTGTCGAACGGGCAGTATAAAATTGTTACCATCTTACATGAATATTTTTTCGAGTACAATTGAAGGTGAGAACTAGATATTTAGAGTTTTTGCAAAATTATCTTGTTCCAGCGCTTTTTTCTAAACAAAAATGAAGAAAATAAGAATTTCTACATGTTCGAAAAAAAAGAAAAAGAAACGCCCCTAGTGCGGGTATGCGCCGTCTTACTGAAACCATGTTATATTATATGAGAGGTCAAGATCATTGTTGTTTGGAAAAATTGGTATAAGCGCTGGAGCAAGGTCATTTTTCAAAAACTCTAAATATCGGATTCTCACCTTCAATTAAGTAAGTAAGATGACAACATTTTAATACTTCCAGTTTGACAATGAAAAGATCTCTCAAAATCTAGAACAAAAGTAGGGGGTTTCCATTTAAAAACAAAATGGATGACGTCATTACTCAAAAATAAATGACGACGTAAAATCGACTTTCATTAAAAAATATGTATTTTTATAAAGGAAAATTTTTCCAAAAATATTTTATTTTGGTTTTGTGAATATATTCCATACTTTAGGCGCACCCTGTATATACATGATCTTTATTAACAGTCTTTTGACGTGATTATACATTTTTACATATTTTTTTTAAATAACTAGACTGTTACGTGGGCTTTTGACCTACGGTCTTTCGGCCTGTATTTGTTATTAAACCGTAAATTTTAATACCTGAAACGGACTGTAATACGATTTTAATTCCATTCATGATTATTCATATCCACGTTATTCATTCATGTAGTAATCTAACTGTATTGTATTTTACTGTTGTTAGCATCAATAAATTATTATTTTAATTATTATTACAGCGGTTTGTTATTTTTGAAGTGGTCTATCTAAATATTGAACAAAATACTGGGTATTCCATTAAAAAAAATATAACTTTGGTGTGTAACTCAAAAAAGGAACACCCTGTATATATGAAAATATGTATTCAGACACGACCTATGATAATCAATCCACGGATTTTTCTTACAGCTTTAAGTGTGTTCACAATCTTCCGAGATCAGACTGGACACCCTGTATATTTATTTAAATTACTACTATCTACTACTATTTTTCAACTGAGAATGTAAAAAATGAAAAAAATATGATTTGTGGCTAGATAATTTTTTTTAATTTAATCTATAAGATAACCATGAAATAATTCAAAACTAATTTTATCTAAATTGCACAATATTATATTCCTATAACGCAGGTCGCCAAAGTGGTCTATATAGACCCCCCGGGGTCTATTTAACAAACGTAGGGGTCGATCTGAGCCAGGGGGTCGAATCGGGGTCGATCCTATTCGAGGGGGGCGATTGGGGGGTCGAAGGAGAAATAAGATATTTTTCATAAAACTATTGTTACACAATGTACTTTTACTTTAATAAATATTTAAAATCATAAAATAAATGTACAACAAACACAGTATCTAACCTAATAGATAGTTTTATTTTTATTAACTGAAAATTACTTTTATGGGGGTCGATGGAGATTTCTAAAAATTATATAAGGGTCGATGATCAAAAAAGTTTAGCGACCCCTGCTACGTCTTTCGTTTATGTTACATATTTTGAAGATATTCTTCTTAAAATGCTTACATTCCGTATATTGTAATATACATCATTTTTTAATCAAATTTTATTATTATTAATTTAGCTGCACTATAACGGTTGCAAATTAAGAATTCTGGCGAGACATTTATGTAAAAATTAAAAAAAATCATTTTTTCACATTTTTTGATAGGCTAAGCTGTCTAGAATGTTGGTGTGAGAGTGTTTTTGAACCGCGCATTACCAAACTTTCTAGAGACTATTGATCGAATTATTGCCCGTCGTGAGACGGTAAGTTAGAAAAACACTTTGATCTGAATTTTGGTCAAAATTGGTCGTTCCATCATTTTTGGTCCGCCATACTGGATCCGCCATTTTGAGTTTGGCAAATCTAACTTTAGATTAGTGTTCAGCGAACATGACAATCCATTTATCTAAATTTTGATCGAAATTGCTGAAATTTTTTTTTTGGGTCCGCCATATTTGATCCGCTGTTTTGAATTTTTCAAATCTAACCTCAGATTCGTGTTCAGCGACCCCAAAAACGCCTATTGAGTGTTCAGTTTGAGCAATAACAATTATTCATATAAATGTGTTAAGTATCAAAACTTTAAAGCGTTTTTCTCGAAACATGATTTTTCCAAACTGCACGATAAAATAAAATTGGTTCCACCTATTAACTTCTAGCTTTAATCCTCTTCAAGGAAATACTTTTCCTGAAACCTCATACCTATAATATACACTGTGTACATAAAGTAAGGAATCAATTCGATTAAAATTCAGGGCATTTTCTCTCAGAAAAATGCTCGGACACGTGTATTATTTTTTCAACGCGCATTTTTTGAGATAAAATTCAAATGTACAGGGTGTCCCAAAATTGAGATACGACCCCTAAGTTAAAATTTTCAAATGTGAACCCTCATTTTTGTAGCATTTATGGATTCTACGTAAAATTCTGAGTATTTTTCATGTAGCATTCCCCATGTTTATATTAAGCTGTTTTTGAAGAAATGGCGTTTAAAAAAGTACTGCTACTATTTTATTTCAGGTAAAAGATAACATGGTTTCATCGAAACATTGGAATTAATAAGGAAAAACCATTTCATTAAGTAAATAATGATTTTATCTCAAAAAATGCGCGCTAAAAAAAATAATACGTGTCCGAGCATTTTTCTGAAAGAAAATACCCTGAATTTTAATCAAATTGATTCCTTACTTTATGTACAAAAATTCAATATGAACTATTTTTTTAGTGAAAAAACAAACAAAAAATCATACAAAGTTCAAGTGTGCACCGTATCGTCAAATTTAAAGTTATTTCACTTTGCTTAGGTATAAGGTCCTACGAATTTAATATAGTTTTCGATGATTTAGTCGATTTTTGATTTCAGATCGTTTTTTGGCGCTAGGATGCACGCAGTGGGACCATATTCCTAGAATTCCTAGAACACGCCATCAAATACCCGTAAATAACGGGCACCATTTTGTTTTTTATTGAAACAAAAAAAAAATTGAAGATAAAGTTGCAAACATAGGCAACCATAATCCCGAAACCATTCTTTTTATTGTCTCAAAAAATTTCAAAATGTGCCTACTTTTTATCATTTACATGAGAACCTCCCCTTAAGGTGCACAAATACAGGATGGCAAATGTAAGCTGGCCAGACGCGCAGAGAGGAAGCGAAAGCTCTCTCTCTCTACTTCCAGCTGAGTACAGTTTCTGTAATAAGCAAGCACATATTCTTCGCGTGCGCTATTCATTCAAAACTCAATCGTGCGCTCTTGAAAATGAATGTACCAGGCACGCGAACTGTTCACGAAATCTATCGAGAGCGCCCTTCGAAGGTACCGCCCACAATTTTGCAGTTATGTTTGCCGACCTGTAAACGAGGTTCGGTGAAAAGGGTGGAAAAGGTAGTATAGTGTTTTGACTCCCGACGACAGTTTTACAAGTAAAGAAATAAAAATAGGTTTTTTTTATTCCTTTACTTCCGCCTCTTAGGCATTCAAAAAACATGAAAACTTGAAACTGATTTTTTTGTATACATTCATATGATTGCATTCTGCTAGACCATAACCATTCTACGATGATGTTTTTAGGTTAAAACAATGATTAGTTATTTGTGTACCCAGCGGCGAGTCAGTGGTTAAAAATAAAATGCGATATTCGAGAAAAGTTATTGCGTTATTCGATTCCGAGGAAAAAATCACAATGGAATGGACGAACAATTGATTGATAAGATTTAATTTACTGGTTAAATTGTAGAAAAATGATTTGTAATTGTATGCGACCAGTCTGTTCGAATCTGGTCCGCAAACTCCCCAGTATAGTGATTCTTACACTCCTCAACGCCAGTTTTTCATTAATTTTTATTTTATATAATAAATTAAATTGCGAAATAATTGTCTAGAACATGAATTATATGTGTTTTTTTTACGAGAAATCGAATGGCCTTACATATTTTTTCATATGTAGCATTTTCCGACCAATTGTTTAAACAAAAGTTTTTGAAACTATTGAAAAATCAATATTTTTGCAGAAGAAATTATCTTTTGATCAAATGCTCTCTTCCCAATATTCAGTTTTTCAGCTTTTCGCCATGTCTGCTGGTCTACCTATGACGTTTATGGATTAAATCCACCATTTTGAATTTCCGAAATCTGGCCATGGACTGTTTATGAGTGACTTGTGAAACACTCGAATATTAATCTTCATGGGATTAAACGTTGCTTAAACTATTGAAATAATGATTAAAGCGCTCGTCAATTGTTAATCCAATATCGCCTCCATTTTGGATACGTCGATTTTTTTTTTAATCTGGTCACGGATTCTCAAAAAGCGGACATAAGCTTCCATTCAAAATAATACAAGTGAATAAAAAAACTAAACAAGTGAAATTAGTCAGATCGATTAAAACACTTGGTTTTGTTTCACTGTGTAGTATTTTCCTCTCAAGTGGCATTGTTTGTTTTACATATATACTCTTTCGTAACTAGTTCCTACGATTCCGAGAATATTAGATACATTTTTTAACTTGACAAAAATCTCTAATGACAGTACACAAATAGAAACCTGTATATTGTTAAACAAACAATTACATGAAAGAGAATGACGAAAGTCTACGTTTCATGAACTTTCCATGACAACAGTCGATTTGCGTAGAAATAGCAGAATTACCATCAACATTTCTGATGGTTATGGTTATTAATTCTGAAATATGCAAGAGTCGGAATAATTGTCGACGCGTCGGCGGATGACGCACATGAACAGGAATATTGCATTTTCTTTTACATCAAATTCCTTCAATATCGGAAAACACTGATTTATTGTAAGGTTTTATTTTTATTACACCATGACAATTATACATTCAATTTTTGAATTCTGACAGAAAATAAAAATAAATATTTTTTTAGTACAAAATCCACCCGAAATAAAAAACACAGATTGCCGATTTGATAATTATTATTCCAAAAGACGCCGAAAATTAAAATTACGTTCTGAATTCAGTTAAACCAGACGTGACGAAACTATTGGCTTAATGACCAAAACATTTCGTCCACACATTTATGGGGTATTGGATAAGTCATAATTACTAAGGGTCCTAATAATTCGAAGCTTCGCTTCTTTGAAGCTTCAAAGAATCAAAAGAAACGAATAGAACTATCGTAGTTTTTGAACATTCGAAGATTTGAAGTATCGAAATTTGGAAGATTTGAAGTAACGAAGTTGCGAAGTATTCGAAATTTTCAATCCCAAAACCCTAAACAGTTAGGGATTTAAACTTTTATGTAATTTCGAAATTTTTACCTCGAAACTAAATGATTTGACAATAAAGAGGATAGAGATAGCCATTATATAAAAAAATGGACAAGTTCAGTTTAGATAATCATATTAAACTTCGCGATTCCAGTGGCTCTCAACCAGTTTTGAAATGTTTCTTCGCAGATTTAGTTTTTGAACATTCGAAGATGCGAAGATTTGAAGTATCGAAGTTTCGAAGTATTCGAAATTTTCAATCCCAAAACCCTAAACAGTTAGGGATTTAAACTTTTTTTTTGTAAATTCAAATTTTTTACCTGGAACCCCCAAGACAAAACATGTGACTATAGTTTCGATTATACATTAGTCATTTTCAAACTGAGTTGCTGTAATAATTAATTAACATCAAACTAATGTAATGGCAAGGTTAGAAGCAATAACATATGTTATAAAATTAATAGTTTTTATTAGTTTTGAAATAATAAT
Source organism: Ocypus olens (assembly GCA_910593695.2). Lineage (NCBI taxonomy): Eukaryota > Metazoa > Arthropoda > Insecta > Coleoptera > Staphylinidae > Ocypus > Ocypus olens. The sequence goes on from OU343048.1 coordinate 54,103,161, forward strand.
AATGATATAAATGAATTTTTCATTTATCAATATTCGCGAAATGAGACTTCGAAACTTAAAAAATTCGAGGCTTCGAATTTTCGAAACTTCAATCTTCAAAGATTTTTTTTTGAAGCTTCGAACCTTCGAAATTGGGAATCTTCGAAGAAAAAAAATTCCGGCCCTAAAAATTACCTGACAAAATTTCGAAAGCAGGTAACTTTTTGGAAAGTATTACAGTAAGTTGGAATAAAACACTTTAACTTTTTTATACCACTATATTTTATAGTTTCGACCATTCACTGGTCATTTTCAATATACCGGGTGACCCAGGGATCTGTAAAAGCCTCAGAACTTATTTGCTATTTGAGATATCGACTTCTAGTTTTCTTGAACTGGTACCCACACCTACTCTACATATTTTAAAAATATGTATGTTTTTGTACAGGGTGTCCCAATATACATAACAGAACAAAGTTATGTTTTTTTAAATGGAACACCCTATATTTTATACTTTATTTTCAACCCTCTTGAGAAGCTGATAAAAATAGTATAAGATACTATGGGTCTATTATGGACGGTTAGTTAGTTATGGGCAAATTTGTGGCAAAAACATGTACACATTGAAAACATTGCAGAAGCGTTCCTAGCAAAGATAGCATCATTATTTATACACTAGAAAATTTTCCACATCATAAAGAATAATACACATCGGCTTTGGTTCTCTTTTATTCATAGTGCTATACAGGGTGTCAACATACGCAAAACAATGGATAACTATTTTTTTTCAAATGGAATCTATGGAATTTTTAATAAGCTTTCCAATGATATAGAGTTTGCATAACAAAATATTAAGAATTCTTGAGATTTATCAATAAAAACATATTTGTTTTGTCACCTTCTGCTGATTCTTGGATTTTCAGCCAAAACTATCCATTTTCAGGAAAAATTATAAGAAACCAAAGTTGTAGAGGAAAATTTCCAATCGATATAGGTTTTCCAACTTTTAAGATAATGCGTGCATAGACCGCCAGAGCGCGCAAAATCGTGACCGTATATGCATTTTAGCGTTTTCTTTTCAATTTTTTTATTAATAAATTGCACTATACTTTATTTTCTGCACCCTCTAGCGGAAAAATGGGAAATTATAGGGAAATTAAAATGGCTCATATCGATTGAAAATGTTCCGCTCTACAACTCTTAATAGAAGCAATTTTTGCCAAAAGTGCATAGTTTTCCCTAAATATGCAAATTGAAAATGTATATATCAATTTTTGCGTTTTCAATGATTTTTTGCATTTTTAGCGAAAACTATGCATTTTGGGCAAAAATTGCTTCTTTTGAGAGTTGTAGAGCGGAATATTTTCAATCGATGTAGGTCATTTAAATAATTCTATAATTACCCGTTTTTCTGCTAGAGGACGTGGAAAATAAAGTATTGTGCAATAAATTAACAAAAATTTGAGAAAAACGCTAAAATGCATGTACGGTCACGATTTTGCTCACTCTGGCGGGCAATGCACGCATTATTCGAAAAGTCGAAAAATCTATAATGATCGAAAATTTTCCGCTCTACAACTTTGGTCTCTTATTATTTTTTCAGAAAATGCATAGATTTGGCTGAAAATCCAAAAATGAGCAAGTGACAAAAGAAAAATGTTTTTGTGGATAAATCTTAAGAATCCTTAATATTTCATTATACAAATTGTACATCATTGGAAAGCTTATTAAAAATTTCATGCCTTGGTGGCAAGATATATAGGGTGTTCCATTTGAAAAATAGTTATCCATTATTTTGCGTATGTTGACACCCTGTATAGCAGTATGTACAAAAAAGAACCAAAGCCGATTTTTATTATTCTTCTTGATGTGAAAAATTCTTTAGTGTATAAAAAACGACGCAAGCATTGCTTGGAGCGCTTCTGCAACTTTTTCAATGTCTCCTTGTTTTTGCCACAAATTTGCCTATAACTAACCAATCGTCCATAATAAACCCATACTATCTGATACTATTTTTATCAGCCTCTCAAGAGGGTTGAAAATAAAGTATAAAATATAGGGTGTTCCATATAAAAAAACATAACTTTGGTCTGTTATGTATATTGGGACACCCTGTACAAAAACATACATATTTTTAAAATATGTAGAATAAGTGCCGGTACCAGTTCAGGAAAGCTAGAAGTCGAGATCTCAAATAGCAATTAAGTTATGGGGCTTTTACAGATCCCTAGGTCACCCGGTATATAGTGGTATAAAAAAGTTAAAGTGTTTTATTCCAATCTACAATCAAGATGTACTACGAAGTAAACGCCGCTAACATTAAACATTTATTACAGTAAGTCGAGAATTTTTCTTACAATTTATAACTCAACAACGAAAATTAATTAATAAACCTTAATACTAAATTCTCTCAAAATATAAGAAAAAATGGTGATGTTACTTTCTCTAACTTGATGGTATCATTTATATTTAAGCTCTCATGGTTTCTTTTCAATTTAAATCATATTTTAAATGTACATCGAGCGTTTTGTAGACTCGGATGAAACTGACGTTTAAAAAAATTATGAAAGATGGAAAAATTATACTTCAAATTCAAAAACTCAGTTTACTGAAAAACTAAACAGATTTCGAAAAAACTTATTGTTTATAAGTTGTTCATTTTGGTATTCTCTACAATTATTATTAACATAAATTTGCTGTAACTATTTTTGTTTTATACTTATAAACCAAAAATGAAAAAAATTCATAAATTTTTTTCTCGAATAACAATGATTTTATAAAAAATATTTTCAAATAAAAAGAGAGAAGAACAAAAAAACAGTTAAGGTAAACACCACGGTGTACGATATTTTACCAAATGCTTTTCAGTTCTTCGGATTATCAGATAAGACTTATGTTCAAAGTTTAATATCAATTGTTCTATTAGTTTTTGAGGTACAGCGCGCACAGACACACACACACACACAGAGAGCAACATAAATTGTTGAAATTGCATATAGGGAACCCAAAACGGATATTTCCGCAAAAAAAAATTGAAAAAAATTTCACGATCACACTACTTTCTCGTACTTCGTAACGGAAAAAAATAAAAAGAATAGGTTACGTTAACCGCTTTACTCATCAAATATCATTTAATAAGGTCACTGTAATAAAAACTTTAAACTCTTCAGAAGAATTACCAGATTTCAAGAAAAGTAACTTTATAATTATTATTTTCAACTGAGGAATTTATAAAAGTGGTAAACATTTATAGGAAAATTATTGTTAATACAAATGGAATATCACATGACTATGGAAAAGTCACTTTGAATATCAGCGGTTCTAAATTTTGAAATAAAAAATATTTTTTTGATGTTTGTTAAACATTTATACACTCTTCGTACAAGCGACCCGTCTCCTGATTTAACCGACATCATTAACCTTCTGTTTTTTGCAGAAAGACAATGGTGCCAATTTGGCACAAAGGACAAACGAATGGTCTAAGTGCTGCGACCATTTGGTCGCCCTCCACAAACCATCATGGTGCCAATTTACAAAAAATTCGTCAATTATAAAAGCGGATAAAGTTGCACCAAAACCACCGAAAGTAAAACAAACAAAAAATGCACTTCAACTTGCACCATTCTCTACAAATTATCATTACTACTATAAATAAAATTAAAGCACATTCTTCGAACGCTCGTATATAAAGATTTGTGATCAAAACAGTGAAGATTTTGAACGATTTCTTCTTCACTCCGAGATTTGGTGGCATCAACGGATTTTATAAACCCTTCGATACTGTTGTCGAGTTGTTGATATCGTTCATCAGATTTATTTACTTAATTCAACTCAGTGAACTTACATTTAAGTAGCTCTTACTACGAAACCCACTTACGGTTTTCAAAATGGTATCAAAAGCTTTTCAGTTCTTCAGATTGTCAAATAAAGCTTAATCTAAAAATCCGGATTAGTTTTTGAGATACAGCGCCCACAGACATACAGACATTTTTCAAAAATGGCCGGAATCGTTTTAAAGTACTTTAGAAAAATTACGAGAACAATACCTTCTCGTGCCTCGAAAAAGTAAAAATTAGTTTAACTTATTCGGAAAAAGCAATATTAATACAGTACGTTCAGCGAAATCGTTCCGGTTAGTTATAATTCTTCGGCACAATGAAAGGATTGTGCATTTAGTAGCCTAAAATATTATACGGTGTGTTTTAAAAAGAAATTAAACGCAGCCGCGTATTAATTGAAATGTGCATGACTCTGATTGATCATTGAAACAGTTGAGTTAAAAAGCGTTAATCAGCAACATGCGCATTTGAATTCATAGGCGACTGCGATTTTTTTTTTGAAACACACTGTTTTATAAAGAAAAAGGGAGAGAAAATCACCACTGTAGTTTCGACGTGTTATCATCATCATTTTGATAAGAAACATCTTAAAGTAGCACAACGCCAGAAACACCTGCAGACTGTATTTCATTATTTATAAAGAAATTATTTCCGTTTTGCAACAAAAATGTAGTTATGTAAACAACACTTCGCCTATTCAGCACACTGACTTATTATCAGGAATTACGAAGGTCGAATAATCGATAAGAGTACACGGGATATGACAAATTCCCGCACACGACATACTCAGATTGCAATGGCGCGTTGCCTTTGTTTATTTATTTAAAAAGAAGATACATTACATCATCGAAGTGCAAATGTAGCAGATTAATGACATTCCAAGATAAAAACTTACTTTATATAATTAATGGCACAATTCCACCCGCAATAACGATCACTGTATCACTCTAAACCTACGACTAGGAGTTGGTGTTCCGCAGCTCGGAAGTTTTAAGAAGGGCTAAATGTGGAATGACAGTGGGAGGTCTGGATGCTTCCACCTCCAAAAACTACCTGAAGTTACCGTAATTACCTGCATTCGAACTTCTGCAAATTCAATATGCAAATTCGAACTAGTTTTTATCATGGGATCTTCTTTCCCAATTCTCCGAAATAGGGATTACATCATTCTATTTGTGTTAGGTAATTACAGCCCTTTTGTATTAAATTTACTTATTCTCGAAATTTAAGCGGTGATATTACTGCAATATATAACTAATACGATGCAGGTGCAAAATACCGCCCATTCGAAATACTCTATTGATAAATATTTATTTAGGCGGCTTCCATAAACGATGTCACGGGTTTTTCGTTCAATTTTAATCCTCTATGTTACAAGGCTTTAAATTTACTTTTGGGATTTGCAGACTGTCACAGCTGGAAGCTGCCTCATGTATTTGTTTTTCTATTCATTTCCCTACTTTAGTAGATTTTGTTTTGTTATGATTGCCTTTCTTTAAGTTAGAGTTGAATAAACGTATTCAGTGAAATAATAATAAAGATAATAATTATAATAATATTTGTTTCCCAACAGAAGTATCCAATTACAAGGAAATATTATCTTATAATTACAAAATAATGCAATGTTACAGTTATAAATAATCAATAATAAAAAATAAATTATTTGACAATGAAGAGGACAGAGATAGTCATTATATAAAGGGACAAGTTCAGTTTAGATACCCATATTAAACTTCGCGATTCCAGTGGCTCTCAACCAGTTTTTAAATGTTTCTTCGCAGATTTATTGGTTCTGAGTTTGAACAAGGTTTGTTCAAAAGTTCTATTTTTACGAGATAATGTTGCATCACGTGTGTAGAGGACCACCGATATATGAAGTATATTCCACTTGTAACAAACCATAACTGTTCCTGTTCCTTATTATTATTTCATTTGGTAAATTACACTGGGCAACAAAAAATTAATATTTCCTGTAGCATGAAATTTTCCAACTGATTTCCAAATCATACAAAAATTCAGTTCACTTCACAAGGCGTCATCTTTCAAAATAATTTTGGTTTTTGAATGTGCAGCAATTTTCAGTCGAGTTATGAATTTTTGAAAATATATTTTTTTTTCAATGACGGACTCTCGAGTACGAAAAATTAAAAATTAATATGAAACGCTGGGATTAAATCCTACAGAAATTCTGTTCACTTCACAAGACGTCGAGCTTTCAAAATAATTTTGGCTTTTGAATGTGCAGCAATTTTCAGTCGAGTTATGAATTTTTGAAAATGTTCAATGACGGACACTCGAGTGCGAAAAATTAAAAAATAATATGAAACGCTGGGATTAAATCCTACAAAAATTTAGTTCACTTCACAAGACGTTGATCTTTCAAAATAATTTTGGTCTTTGAATGTGCAGCAATTTTCAGTCGAGTTATGCATTTTTGAAAATGTTCAATGACGGACTCTCGAGTGCGAAAAAGTAAAAATTAATATGAAACGCTGGGATTAAATCCTAGAAAAATTCAGTTCACTTCACAAGACGTCGATCTTTCAAAATAATTTTGGTTTTTGAATGTGCAGCAATTTTCAGTCGAGTTATGAATTTTTGAAAATGTTCAATGACGGACTCTCGAGTGCGAAAAACTAGAAATTAATATGAAACGCTGGGATTAAATCCTAGAAAAATTCAGTTCACTTCTCAAGACGTTGATCTTTCAAAATAATTTTGGTTTTTTAATGTACAAAAATTCAGTTCAATTCACAAGACGTTGATCTTGCAAAATAATTTTGGTTTTTGAATGTGCAGCAATTTCAGTCGAGTTATGAATTTTTGAAAGTGTTCCATGAAAGACTCTCGAGTACGAAAAATTAAAAATTAATATGAAACGCTGGGATTAAATCCTACAAAAATTCAGTTCACTTCACAAGACGTTGATCTTTCAAAATAATTTTGGTTTTTTAATGTACAAAAATTCAGTTCAATTCACAAGACGTTGATCTTGCAAAATAATTTTGGTTTTTGAATGTGCAGCAATTTTCAGTCGAGTTATGAATTTTTGAAAGTGTTCCATGAAAGACTCTCGAGTACGAAAAATTAAAAATTAATGTGAAACGCTGGGATTAAATCCTACAAAAATTCAGTTCACTTCACAAGACGTTGATCTTTCAAAATAATTTTGGTTTTTTAATGTACAAAAATTCAGTTCAATTCACAAGACGTTGATCTTGCAAAATAATTTTGGTTTTTAAATGTGCAGCAATTTCCAGTCGGGTTATGAATTTTTAAAAATGTTCAATGACGGACTCTCGAGTGCGAAAAATTAAAAATTAATATGAAACGCTGGGATTAAATCCTACAAAAATTTAGTTCACTTCACAAGACGTCGATCTTTCAAAATAATTTTGGTTTTTGAATGTGCAGCAATTTTCAGTCGAGTTATGAATTTTTGAAAATATTCAATGACGGATTCTCGAGTGCGAAAAATTAAAAATTAATATGAAACGCTGCAATTAAATCCTACAAAAATTCAGTTCACTTCACAAGACGTTGATCTTGCAAAATAATTTTGGTTTTTGAATGTGCAACAATTTTCAGTCGAGTTATGAATATTTGAAAATGTATTTTTTTCAAGGACGAACACTCGAGTGCAAAAAATAAAAATATAATATTAAACGCGGGGATAAAATCCTAAAAAAATTCAGTTCAATTCACAAGACGTTGATCTTGCAAAATAATTTTGGTTTTTGAATGTGCAGCAATTTTCAGTCGAGTTATGAATTTTTGAAAATGTTCAATGACGGACTCTCGAGTGCGAAAAATTAAAAATTAATATGAAACGCTGGGATTAAATCCTACAAACATTCAGTTCACTTCACAAGACGTTGATCTTGCAAAATAATTTTGGTTTTTGAATGTGCAACAATTTTCAGTCGAGTTATGAATTTTTGAAAATGTTCAATGACGGACTCTCGAGTGCGAAAAATTAAAAATTAATATGAAACGCTGCGATTAAATCCTACAAAAATTCAGTTCACTTCACAAGAAGTTGATCTTTTAAAATAATTTTGGTTTTTGAATGTGCAGCAATTTTCAGTCGAGTTATGAATTTTTGAAAATGTCCAATGACGGACTCTCGAGTGCGAAAAATTAAAAATTAATATGAAACGCTGGGATTAAATCCTACAAAAATTGTGTTCACTTCAGAAGAAGTTGATCTTTTAAAATAATTTTGGTTTTTGAATGTGCAGCAATTTTTAGTCGAGTTATGAATTTTTGAAAATATATTTTTTTGCAATGACGGACTCTCGAGTACGAAAAATTAAAAATTAATATGAAACGCTGGGATTAAATCCTACAAAAATTCTGTTCACTTCACAAGACGTTTATCTTTCAAAATAATTTTGGTTTTTTAATGTGCAACAATTTTCAGTCGAGTTATGAATTTTTGAAAATGTTCAATGACGGACTCTCGAGTGCGAAAAATTAAAAATTAGTATGAAACGCTGGGATTAAATCCTACAAAAATTTAGTTCACTTCACAAGATGTCGATCTTTCAAAATAATTTAGGTTTTTTAATGTGCAGCAATTTTCAGTCGAGCTATGAATTTTTGAAAATGTTCAATGACGGACTCTCGAGTGCGAAAAATTAAAAATTAATATGAAACGCTGGGATTAAATCCTACAAAAATTCAGTTCACTTCACAAGACGTTGATCTTGCAAAATAATTTTGGTTTTTGAATGTGCAGCAATTTTCAGTCGAGTTATGAATTTTTGAAAATGTTCAATGACGGACTCTCGAGTGCGAAAAATTAAAAATTAATATGAAACGCTGGGATTAAATCCTACAAAAATTGTGTTCACTTCAGAAGAAGTTGATCTTTTAAAATAATTTTGGTTTTTGAATGTGCAGCAATTTTCAGTCGAGTTATGAATTTTTGAAAATATATTTTTTTGCAATGACGGACTCTCGAGTACGAAAAATTAAAAATTAATATGAAACGCTGGGATTAAATCCTACAAAAATTCTGTTCACTTCACAAGACGTCGAGCTTTCAAAATAATTTTGGTTTTTGAATGTGCAGCAATTTTCAGTCGAGTTATGAATTTTTGAAAATGTTCAATGACGGACTCTCGAGTGCGAAAAATTAAAAATTAATAGCAGAGATCCCAACATCAATCCAAAATTCAAAAATCCTCCGTCCACAACATTCGAGTTCATTTCATCATTTCATCCATCAACATCTCAGACTGACTAACGCGACAAGACAGACATATCCGGGCTGGAAGACCTCTGGTCGATAGCCAATTATCAGACTAATAATTGTAATATCAGTTGTAAATATTGTAAATTTGTGTATAGGTTAACAGTTTGATAATAAAGATATTGTATATATAAAAATTAATATGAAACGCTGGGATTAAATCCTACAAAAATTCAGTTCACTTTACAAGACGTTGATCTTTCAAAATAATTTTTGTTTTTTAATGTGCAACAATTTTCAGTCGAGTTATGAATTTTTGAAAATGTTCAATGACGGACTCTCGAGTGCGAAAAATTAAAAATTAATATGAAACGCGGGAATAAAATCCTACAAAAAATCAGTTCACTTCACAAGACGTTGATCTTTCAAAATAATTTTGGGTTTTGAATGTGCACGGACTTTAAGTCGAGCAACGAATTTTTGAAAAAAAAAATTCAATGTCGAACTCTCGGAAAATTAAAAATTAAATTAGTTCGATTTGTAGCAGAAATAAGTTTTTTCCAACCAGATAAAAATATTACAAATAATCTACTTTAAGAAAAAAATAAAAAAATGTTAATATGGCTAGGATGCAACTTTCTCTTTTATACCATCAAAACGAATTTTTATGATGTTTTTCTATACTACGTACGAGAAAGTATCGTGATCGTGAAAATTTTTTCAAATTTTTTTTTTTACGGAAATATCCGTTTTAGGGTCCCTAGATGCCATTTCAACAATTTCTTGCAAAAAAAAACAAATTTTGTGTCTGTGTGTGTATCTGTGCGCGCTGTATCTCAAAAACTAATAGAGCAATTGATATGAAACTTTGAACATAAGTCTTGATAATCCGAAGAACTGAAAAGCTTTTGGTAAGTGGGAGTTTACATTGGCTGTTTTTTGTTTTTTTTACAATGTTTTTATATATATGAAAATTATCACAAAAGCATTTAAATGAGTATTGAAGACAACAAGGAAATAAACATCTTTGGTTTGAAAATATTTTTCTTAAAATCATTGTTATTCGAGAAAAAAATGTATTTATTTTTCACATCACCATTTTTTTTTTCAAAAACTGGAGGGATTTCGAAAAAAAACTTACTCCTAATAAGTTGTTTATTTTGGCATTTTGTACAACTTTTGTTCATATGTTACCATCATCATTTCATATTGACGAAAAAAGTGAAAATATTTCCATTTTTATCTTTTGCTCAAAAATTAGTGTTTATGAAATACATTTATTAACAAAATATGCGCAGTTTTTTGTTATCATCAACATTTATATAAATATTTCAGTATTATTTTTTATTTTTTTTATAAAAGAAAAACCGATCATTTCCGGTTTTCAGAATCTTACGAAAAGTTTTAATAAAAATAAAACTCACATTCAAAGTTTCATTTCAATTCCTGCATTGGTTTTTGACATACAGCGCACGGCTGTTTTTTTTTTCAAAAATTGTTGAAATTGCGTCTCAAAATGAATATTCCGTTAAAAGGATTATTTGAAAAATTTTCACGATCACAATACTTTCCTGCACCTTATATGGAGAAAGTAAAAAGTAATACTTTTATGTTTTGTCCATTACTTTACACGTATGAACCAGTGACGGCTCGCAGGGCGACTCATGGTACGGCCGAGGTAGCAGAGGTGACAATACAGATAGGTAGGATCGGTTGCAGAGACGGCTGACGGCGTAACTTCATCTAGCTGTATTACCACCTCTGCTACCTCGGCCGTAACATGAGTTACCCCGCGAGCCGTCACTAGTATGAACCCTCTGATTGGTGTGTGACTGTATAAAGTGCCTCCCCATACGGCTCATGGCGTACCGCGCAAGGTATGATGCTAGATATCCCCGGTTTTGGGCATGGATATAGTGATTGTCCATCGATAGCATACATATGTCCAAATTTCGTTAGTGGCTGAATGGCTAAACACAAACTTGTTTAAGTATAAACCTTAGTCTTAGGTTTTTTTTATTTATTCCCTAATTCCATACACATATTAAAATAAGAAGATGTTGAGGGCCTTGCGCTTTTAGCCGACCTTGCACGAAATAATCGCAATAGCAGAGACGGCTGGCGGCTTCACCTATCTGTATTACCACCTCTGCTACCTCGGCCGTAACATGAGTCACCCTGCCAGCCGTCACTAGTATGAACCCTCTGATTGGTTTGTGACTGTATAATAGCATTGTTACGATGTAATAAATACATTTAACGATTACATGTAATTTTGATCAATTCTAGTAATATAGACATTCTAAATTCCTTCCCTGGTAAATTTCTTATCATCAACATCGATTTTTAAGTACGTGGAAAGTACCTCGTGACTGGACACGAAATACCAAATCCGGTGCCAAGAAAATTGACTCATCGCGCAACACATTTTTAATTCGCAAAAAATAATAAACGGCACACCAATCACTTCTCCAATAGCTAACGACCAGAACAGAAAGAAAAATCTGCAAAGCGCGGAACAGAAATGTGAACGCCCCAAATTTAATCTTTGTGTTTGGAGAGGGCAATGACTCGATCGGCGAGAGCAATTCCTTCGCCCGTGGCAAATTGCCAAAAATTTCGTTGCAATGAATGAATAATAAAGGAAAATAGGCTAGCCACCGGCTTTCTTAATATACATTATTGATTAATGAAGATAATAAATGAAGAACAAAAAGGCTTAGTATCGATCACTAGATAAATTTGTGTAAAGCTTATTACTTCAATTGTTGAAGGTAAGAAGTATGATTTTGCGTTCATTCGCATCAAAAATCGGCAAAAAATGCATATCTGGGTTGGGCTACCCATTATACTAACTATAATAAGGAAGTGGAGGTGAATTAGCAACAACGCTAGAAGCAATAGGTTGGTCTAATGATATTTTTTCATTGTTTTCGCGAAGAAGATTAAATTCGAGGCCAAATTCACTGATTGTTTAAAATAATTCCAAAAAACCAACTTATTGTTAGATTTAGACACCTTCCATAGAGTCTAGTCTTAGATGAAATAAACACCAGATTAGCATACACAATACAAAACGTGCATTGAACTCGAACCCAGGAATACCATGATTTTTCAAGAAAAAATAAATTTCCAAGAAGTGGAACAAAAATTCATACAGTACTAAATTTGTCAAATAAAGAATCAAATGTACCTCAAACTCAAACCCAGGACCGATATAAATTACCCCAAAGAAAATTTACAATAAACTATTTCCATAAAATTCAATCAAGCTCGAGGCGGTAGTCTTGCGCACTCACATGTACTGGGTTCGATACATTCCTTGGATAAATCCAAGCCGGTTTACAAAAGGGGGATTCCGTTGACACACATTTTCCTTTCCCCAACAACACCCCTCTACTTCAACAAACTAACGCTTACTATCGAAACAGGCAACGAAACAAGCGTGCGATTGTTTAAACAAACTAACTTCCTGCTATTGTTTTTCTTATATTTTTTTTTGTAAATACATACTCATCTCACGTGCTGAAGTCGGTCGATGTCGGCGAACAACTGCTGATGAGAGAGCAGACCAGACCAGACCAGGAGAGAGGATTCCCGTTCCATCGATCTTTCGCGTGCTGACGGTGATGTCACGTGACGACGACGGTCACGCGCAACAGACGTGTGCGTGCATGTCTATAAACAGCTGATTCTTGCTCCGTTTTTTCTTCCCTCGATGTCAAAGACCAACGCAGACAATTGCAGTTGCTCGTGCAGATGAATGCAGGTATTGACAATTTCTAAGACATGTAAATCAAAGTAGACTATGACATGTTGCTGAAGATCGTAACTAGAGTTAATAATGGGCTTTGCCTAACCCGGCTATCGATCACGAGATCCTTTCGTCGTGCAAATGTACGTAACTTCAGAAGATCGTTTCGTCACGCTGGAGCAGATTTTAGTGTTTGGTATTGTCATTCCCGGATTCTGGTATCTTATAAAATCGTTGCATTTTTTTTTAAGTAAAGTTCGTAGGTAACTCTGAATTAAACAACATTCGACGTATTTTTACCACTATTTATAAATATTTTTTTATTTATAATAATTTGATTCAAAGTTACTTGACAATGGACTACCACATAGTAACGGTCGCAACCATCATCTTCATAAAGTTCGTAGATGAAATTAAAAGGAAACGATAAATTATCTTGTTATCCAGAGGAGTTATTGACATATAATGATTTACAATCCATATTCCATATACAAACTTTGAGAGTTTGTAGAAATATAAATTCAGTATTTTCATTTGTGTAAAATGATGAATGGAATTGTTAACGATTAAAATGATTTATATTTAATCGAAATATTACACATTGGATGTAGGAATCCGTGAATATTTCAGTTTGTCAGAAGTTGAATCAACGTTTCGCTTAATTTCTCCATTGGAAACGATAATTTTACAACAGCGTAAATCAATCCTATGATATACATACATAACTGTCTTGATTTGGTTTCTTATTACACATAACAATATAACAGATAATATGGTAGTTAACTGACTCCAAATGGGCTATCGACCTGCGGTCTTGCGGCCCTGCCTTCTGTATTGGTTCTTGTCATGACAAATTGCAAATGAAAATCCAATGATATATTTTACGATACATAGGAAATATTTAAAAATGAACAGTTTGCTTTCTTTGTCCTATAATTAATACAAGCATTAATAATGGTATGGGGACAGAAAGACCAATAGATCGATGGTTCTTTTACAGTTGCCAATCATGTCATATAATGTTATGAACATTTTTATAAATTATTTTTAGGCGTTTCCAAACGATTTAAGGTGTAACACCACTCTAGCGGCCGAAAAACAAGTCTAACTTTGACGATTTATTTTAGTAGTATGGGAAAAAGAGGGTTTATTTAACTCTTATTGAGATATGAAAGAAAACATTTGTATTATCATTTTAATGTAAAATGGCGGCAACAGAGCCAATCTACGAAATCGCCGTTTTTTTAAACATCTGAACGGAAGGACGGATTTCTCGTAAAGTATAAGACATGGCACAAAAAAAACATTTTTTTCATAATGTAGTTAACATTGGCTATGAAAGTACGTAAGGGTTTTTTCTAAATCAAATTTTGTAGAAGTGATGCACGTTTGAAAATTTTGGTCGATTTTTAGCTGAAAAATAAGCAGTAAATTGTTTATAAAGTAAAAGTGCTCTTTTAATATTTGTTGAATTTGGTTCAACCAAGTGCCTAATTTCAACAACCTGAAATAAAAAATGGTGATGTGGCCATCATGTTACTTTCTCCGATTATTTGATGGTATAATAGTTATTTATATTTATAGATTCATTCATTATTTTCAATTTAAATCATATTTTAAATCGAGAGTTTTACATGATCGAATGGTAATGACGTTTGAAACGTCAAAATTATGAAAGGTAAAAATGACAAATTATTTTTCAAATTCTAATGATCTTTCCCATAAGTTTACTGAAAAACTAAAAAAAGAATGCTAAAAAAATTTCTGAAAATGATTTCTAAAAATAGTGCTGATTAATAATCCTAAAAAAATCTAATAAAAATCCTCAACAAGAAAGTCTTGAAAATGATTTCTAAAGATAGTCCTGATTAAAAAGACATAAAAAACCTAATAAAAGTCCTGAACAAGTCTTGAAAAAGTCCCGATAAAAATGTCCTGAAAAAAGAGTTCTGACAAAAAAATGTCTTGAAAAACAGGTCTTTCAAAAAGACCAGAAATAAAGTCCTAAAAGAAAGTCCCGAAAAAAGAGTTCTGACAAAAAAATGTCTTGAAAAACAGGTCCTTCAAAAAGACCAGAAATAAAGTCCTAAAAGAAAGTCCTGAAAAAAAAGAGTTCTGGCACAAAAAGGTCCTGAGAAAAAGTAATGGAGAAACAGTTTTAAATAAAATAAAGTCTTGAAACAGAGTACTGTTAAAAAGTTGTGAAAAAAGTCCTGAAAGTACTGCAAAAAGGGTCCTGAAAAATTAAGTCTTTATATAAAACACCAGAAATAAATGTCCTTAAAGAAATCCCGAAAGAACTCCCGAAGGAAAGTCCTAAAATAAGTCTTGAAAGAACTCCTGAAGAAAGTCTTAAAAAACCCCCGAAAGAGAGTCCTGATGAAATAGCCTGAAAGATTGTCCTGTAATAAATTGAAAAAAGTTATGGGAATAACATCGTAAAAATATCCTGAAAATAACATTTCTAAAAAAAACCCTCAGGGATCATTAAGTAAGACCTGAAAAAGATCTGAAGAAATTGTCCTTAAAATTATTAATACTTTTAAAAACATCCTTAAATGTAGTACTGAAAAAAGTAGCAAAAAAAGGAAAAGGAGAAAAAATCCCCGAAAAAATACTTCTGAAAAAAGCAATGAAGAAAATTCTGAAAAGAAGTCCTGAACAAGAGGTTCCTAAGAAAGTCTCGGAAAAGTCCAGAAAAAATGTCCTGGAGGAATAGTCCTGGAAATCAAATCGTAAGAAAGAGTATTAACAAAAGCTGTGAAAAAATGTCCTGAAAAATAGTCTTTATACAAAATACCAGAAATTAATGTTCCAAAAAAGAGTCCTGAAAAATCTTGGAGAAGTTCAGACAACGAGTTCTGATGAAATATCACAAAAATTGTCCTGTAAAACAGTCTTGAAAAATAACCCTGAAATAAACTAAATAAACAAAAAAAATTCTGGAAAAAATGATTGAAAGAAGTCCTTAAATAGATCTGAAGAAATTATCCTGAAAAAGAAATCCCAAAGAGTGTTGAAAAAGTTATGCAAAAAGGCCTAAAATAGATTTTAAAATATTAAAATTCTAAAAATATCTGAAAAAGTCCTTAAGAAGGTCATGAAAAGAAATATTCTAAAAAATGCCATGAAGAAAATTTTGAATTTTTTTTTTGAAAAAATCCCAAAAATTTATCCTGAACAAAGAGTTCTTAAGAAAGTTCCGAAAACGTCTGGAGAAAAAATTCCTGAAAAAAATCCTGTTAATAAAATTTTGAAAAGAAAAACTGAAAATAAAGGTCATGAAACAAAAAGTCCTAAAACTAAGTCTTGAAAATTATTTCTTAAAAAGTCCTGAAAAAAAATCCTCAAAGAAAAAAAGTCACTAAAAAAGTCCCAAAAAGGCTAAAAGAACAAAAAACTGTTAAGGTAAATATTCGTAAATACGAAATTTTAGCAAAAGCTTTCCAGTTCTTCGGATTCTGAAATAACACTTATGTTCGTAGTTTCATGCTCATTTCTGTATTAGTTTTTGAGATACAGCGCGGACAGACAGACTGTTATGTAGAGAAAAAATGGTGATGTGGCCATCATGTTACTTTCTCCGACTTGATGGTATCATTTATATTTATGCTTTCATGGTTTGTTTTCAATTTAAACCATATTTTAAATGTACATCGACCGTTGTATAAACTCGGGTGAAACTGACGTTTTAAACGTCAAAATTATAAAAGATGGAAAAATTATACTCACAAATTCAAAAACTCAGTTTACTCAAAAACTAAAGAGATTTCGAAAAAAACTTATTCTTTATAAGTTGTTCACTTTAGCATTCTCTACAATTATTATTTGTATAAATTTGCTGTAACTATTATCGTTTTATAATTATAAACCAAAAATTAAAAAAATAATAATACATTTTTTTCTTGAATAAAAATGATTTTATGAAAAATGTTTTCAAGCAAAAGTTGTTCATTTCTTTGTTGTCTTTAAAGTTTATTTAAATGTTTTTGTGATATTTTTCATATTTAAGAAAATGTAATGGCAAAAAACAAAAAACAGTTAAGGTAAACGCCCACTTCCGGTGTACGAAATTTTACCAAAAGCTTTTCAGTTCTTCGGATTATCAAATAAGACGTATGTTAAAAGTTTTATATCAATTGCTTTATTAGTTTTTGAGATACAGCGCGCACAGACAGACAGACACACACACACGTACACACACACACACACACGCACGCACACATACACACGCACACACACACACACACACACACACACACACACACACACAAAAATTTCAAGAAATTGTTGAAATGGTATCTAGGGACCCCAAAACGGATATTTCCGTAAAAAAAATTTTTGAAAAAAAAAACACGATCACAATACTTTCTCGTACTTCGTAACGAAAGAAAGAAAGAAAGTAAAAATGCTCGTTGAATAAAAAAAAAATCTGGAGGTTGCAGGTTCGATCCCTGTCGGAGGCATGTTCACACTTTTGATTCAGCTATATACGGAGAATCGTCGTCCATTATTTATTTAATTTAAAAAAAAACGGCTACGTACTTCCAAAGAGAATATTATTGTAAAGCTACTGTCAAAATTTGAAATCAATCAATACGACGGGTTTGAAAAAATATGCTTTCGAGAAAAACAAGTTTTACAAGCCCATAAATCTTTGCAGCATTCGTACACTTAAGTGGACTCCTGAGGAACCCTTAGGAATTTTATCACTAAAGGATCAACTGGATATTATTTATAAGATCCCAAAATATTGTTTAAGTAAAAAAACAAAAAACGAGTTTTCCAAAATCCCAGAGTGGTGTTCCCCTTGAGCACTATTTACGACAAAAGTCATTCTGCTTATCTTCGTTCCTGGAAGTCCCACAAATGTTTTTTGTAGAAAAATACTGTTCAGAACGAGCTCTTAGACTTGAAAAAATAAAAAATAAAAATTTGAAAAAAACATTTTTTAATCGTTTTTTAGGAGTTTCCTGTCGATTTAAGCACTATTTACGGCAAAGTCATTCTACCTATCTCCATTTCTGAAAGTCACACAATTTTTTTATAAACAATAAGCCTTTAGACAAACAAGTTTTGAAAAAAAAAACAAATTGAAAAAAATTTAATCGGTTTTTAGGCGTTTCCTGTCGATTTAAACACTATTTACGACAAGTAATTTTGCGGATCTTTGTTCCTGGAAGTCCCACAAAAAAATGATGGACAAATAGTGTTTAGAATGACAGACTTAAAATAGAAATTTTTTTTTGATGAAAAACATTTTTTTATCGCATTTTAGGCACTATTTACGAGAAAGTCATTTTGCCTATCTCCGTTCCTGGAAGTCCCACAAAAAAATATAGACAGCAGGGGCGGCTCGTTATATATAGCCAGGGAGCCATGGCACTACCTGTAGTTTTAAGCTCAGCAAGAATTTTTAATTAATTCTTAAAACACTTTGGCCTAGAAAGATAAATCGTTCTTTCTTTTTTCAAAAAAGGAGGGGGTGAGGTATATTGTATAAGTGACTCTACCATCAACATGTTCCACGAGCCGCCACTGGTTATAACTGTTCGTTGTTAAACCTGCATTTTTTTTAATTGCGTTCAACATTGACCATTTTCTAAAATAAATAAAAAATATTGAGAATTGTTTAAAAATTCTGAAATAATTCTATACAACTCCTTAATTATTATATTTTGAGAATATAATCAACTTCTTACATTCCAACAATGTTTTAATGCGTTATAACTGTTCGTTGTTAAACATGCATTTTTTAATTGCGTTCAAAATTGACCATTTTCTAAAATAAATAAAAAATATGGAAAATTGTTTAAAAATTCTGAAATAATTCTACACAACTCCCAAATTATTATATTTTAAGAATACATATAATCAATTTCTTAAATTCCAATAATGTTTTAATGGGTTATAACTGTTTGTTGTTAAACTTGGATTTTTTTAATTGCGTTCAAAATTAAGCATTTTCTGAAATAAATAAAAAAATGGTAGAAATTGTTTAAAAATTCTGAAATAATTCTACACAACTCCCAAATTATTATATTTTAAGAATATAATCAACTTCTTAAGATCCCCGTGAAGTACAAGGTGTCTAAAAAAGACACCACCAAAATGATATGGTGTATTCCTGAGACAAAAAAAGAGCAAATTAACTAACTATAATTTTGGATTATAGTTATTTTTAAGACTTTTCTTGCAGGACGAGCGCAATTAAACAATGAACAATAAGTTCTTTTTTATTTTTTTTTGTTAAAAATAAGACGTAAACAAAAAAACTTTAAGAGTTATAAATTCCTTAAAAGTGACGAGTTGCATTGAAAAAAATATTGAATCGTAAAAAATGCGAAGAACAAAAAAGTTCTTTGTAATAATGTAAACAGCATGTTCTCTGGAGCACCTTTGTACTTGAAGAAATTTCTTGAAATTTTTAAACAATGTAGTACACCTAATGTAGTTGTCAGAAAAAAATAAACAAATCATTCTCATCTGCCATTTTCGAGATATAGATTGAAACAATTTAAAAATCTAAAACTTTGACATGCTGTATCTTGGAAAGTATGTAATTTTTCACATAGATAAATTTAGTTAATTTGCTTGTTTTTTGTCTCAGGAATACACCATATCATTTTGGTGGTGTCTTTTTTAGACACCTTGTATATAATTAGCAATGTTTCTAACGTTCTACATCTTATCTTGACCTCTGTGTTAAAATTCGACCAGTTTTTAAACTGCCCCAGGCGATTGAAGATAATCAAAATATTGTTTTTTTTCTCTTGCCCGGAATGAGATTATAATTCGAATCACCAATTCGCGGCGTACCTGTTGATAACAATTCAGTCTGCAGTTCGCGATCGCGAAGATTGTGTGTGTTCTGGTTCCGAATATTTATTTTTCGAAAGTCTTAGTGCCCGTTGTGTTGTGATACATCTTCAGGATTTGTGTGTGTATTGGTGTTCGTGTTTTTCCATCAATTTGAGGGAAGCAAAGAACCATCATCTAGGTAACATCCTAACCGCCAAAACGCCTCGAAAGGATTTTCCTTTTTTGAAAGTTCTGATTTTCTTGCATTTATTTCTTTCACCGAAAGTGAAATGAAGTATTGTTTCAGTAGCTTTAGGAAATTTCAAGTGTCTGGCAATTGCTTTTTCCAATTGCGTTTAAAATTGAGAATTTTCTAAAATAAATTAAAAAAAAATAGTAGAAATTGTTTAAAAATTCTGAAATCATTCCAAACTCCTAAAACTACTATATTTTGAGAATATAATCAACTTCTTAAATTCCAACATTTTTTTAAAAGGTTATGACTATTCATAGTTAAACATGCATTTTTTAATTGCGTTCAAAATTAAGCATTTCCTAAAATAAATTTAAAAAAATAGAAATTGTTTAAAAATTCTGAAATAATTCTATACAACTCCCAAATTATTATATTTTAAGAATATAATCAACTTCTTAGATTCCAAAAAAAATTTAATGTGTTATAACTTTCGTTGTTAAACATGAATTTTTTATTGCGTTTAAAATTGAGCATTTTCTAAAATAAATAAAAAATAGTAGAAATTGTTTGAAAATTCTGAAATAATTCTATACAACTCCCAAATTATTACATTTGAAGAACATAATTAACTTTTTAAATTCCAATCATTTTTTAATGTGTTATAACTGTTCGTTGTTGAACTTGAATTTTTCAAAATTAAGCATTTTCTAAATTAAATAAAAAATAGTAGAAATTGTTCGAAAATTCTGAAATAATTCTATACAACTCCGACATTATTATATTTTAAGAATATAATCAACTTCTTAAATTCCAATAATTTTTTAATGTGCTATAACTGTTCGTTGGTAAACATGCATTTTTTAATTGCATTGTAAATTGAGCATTTTCTAAAATAAATGAAAAACAGTAGAAATTGTTTAAAAATTCTGAAATAATTCTATACAACTCTCAAACTATTATATTTTAAGAATATAATCAACTTCTTAAATTCCAATAATTTTTTAATGAGTTATAACTGTTCGTTGTTAAACTTGCATTTTTGAATTGTGTTCAAAATGAAGCATTTTCTAAAATAAATAAAAATTGGTAGAAAAATTCTGAAATAATTCTCCAATAACTCCAAAATAATTATATTTTAAGAATATAAGCAACTTCTTAAATTCCAATATTTTTTTAATGGGTTATAACCAGGGGTGGCACTATCTGTAGTTTCAAGCTCAGCAAAAAATTTTGATTAATTCTCAAAACACTTTTTCGCCAGTTACTTTGGTCTAGGAAGACAAATCGTCCTTTATTTCTTCAAAAAGGAGGGGGGATGTATTGAATAAGTGGCTCTACCATCAGCATGTTCCACTAGCCGCCACTGATAGACAGTGTTCATAATGAGCTCTTAGACTTGAAAAAAAAACATTTTAATCGTTTTTTAGGCGTTCGATTTAAGGACCATTTACGACAAAAGTCATTCTGCATATCTTCGTTCCTGGAAGTCCCACAAACATTTTTTTTATAGACAGTGTTCACAATGAGCATCCTTGCAATCAAATGTAAATATTAGCGTAAATAAACCAAATTTGGTGAGAATAGTGAATGAACTCAAAGAATGCATTAATTAATTTTAAAAATTCATTTTAACGCAAAAATATTTTTTAGTGTGATTTATAAATGGATTTAGAAAAATAAGAAATCTTTTTGTCAGTTACAATTTTCTATTAATTAAGTGTTCGAAAGTATTTCAAATTTTCTGCAGACATAAATCAATTCTTCCCAAATAATTTGCAGTTCGGCGAGAAAATTTGACAAAAAAATAACTCTAGGATACATGTTCAAATGGTCATCTCTAAGACGTTTGTAATTTTATATTATTGTTACATTCATTATAAATTTTCCTGTAATCGGAATTCCTTTGTTCTGTTGGAAAATAAACTTATTATAAAGTTGCAAATATGTGTAATAATTTTGGCGGTACAATTACCACCGACTTGAAGCCTTCTAAATGTACTCACAATGCATGCCAATTTATACTTCTAGTAAATCTATAAATAACATCACCAGAGCAGGACGCAAAGATGTAAAAATTGTAATAATTTTGTTGGCTTTATCAAAAAATATAAAAACAATGGTCATCAACTTGAAACTTTCCAAAATTACTCTTAAATTAATTGAGATTAATTTCACAAAACTCAGTACACATTCCACCAACAGTGGAGGATTTGCGATGTATATGAAGTATGCAAGAAATTGAATTTATAAAAAATCTTTATAATCTATAAATGACGCAAGGATATGTAAATAAAAATTAATCTATTAAGCATTTCTACATTATAGGAATTTATTATGTTTAATGCAAGTCAGGAATTTTCGATGCAAGGGTATTTATAAATGAACATCTTTTTAAAATTATTTGCAGAAAGATTTAAAAATGTGTACAGGGCATGGATAATAATGGTTATGACTACGACCATAGTATGGTAATAAAGAAAAAACTGATTTTTTTTTATTGAAAAAGAAACATACTTTCAAATTTTTAACCAATGTTAAAGTTAGTACAGATGAATTTTTATAAGGATTCCAAACTGTTCTAAAACGGTTGTAACGGCCGCAGCCGTAAAGTGTCCGGGACTGAATTATTCTTCCCTTTCTTAACTATGAGAGAGAGAGTGAAATGGGTGAATTTTTCCGCCTTTGTGGGAATTAGCCCAATGGAGTCCAATGTGTAGAAAATGTACTTGTTACCTGTTACACGCATCCCATTGCGATGCACTTATTGAACAGAAAGGGAAGAGGTTCGCCCTTCCAGAAAAACCATTTCACACTTTTACGACAGTACGGAATCCTTGTAAAAATTCAACTGTAATATAAGAATTCCCTATAATAGGTAAAATCCTTCGTAAAACTAAAGATATTTAAAACCTCCCATAAATAACTACCCCAAACCAATTTGGTTTCCTTCCTAAAATCATTCTCGATTTAAGCATCCCAACCCTTGAAGGCCAAATAACAACCGTCCTTTTTCAGACATAAAAATTTGATTCCGTTTTGCATCAAGAACTTTCTCCTCAATTTGCCTCCACTCCATATTCTTTTTATTCACAATTTCCTATCCAATAGAACAGTGGTTCCCAAACATTTTTGTCCTACCGCCCCCTTTCCAGAAAAAATATTACTTAGCGCCCCCTATTTTCGTCAGCAGTAATCTTAAATCACCAAGATTGACTATTTGTAATTCGTTTCTTTTTTTTGTTAATAAATTGATTACCGCACTGAACCCACGTTCCACTAAATCTTCTGTTCTTTCCATTATACTATCACCACCCCCTTACAGTTACTCATCGCCTCCCAAATGCATCTGTGGCCATCAGCGCCCTCCAGAATCGCTGCAGCACCCACTAGGGGGCGGTGGCGCCCACTTTGGGAATCACTGCAATAGAACCACCAAAATTAAAGCCCAACAGTCATGCTCCTTCGTCTTTCCTTTCAAACAATGGTCCCGCAAGGATCTTCCCTCTCTTCTATTTTGTATAATTTATTCTGTTCCGATATTTATAATCAAGACTTTTCATTTTTGAATACTACGTGATATCACCTTTTAATGCAGCTCCCTTTCTCAAACCTTAAAACACATCCAATTATCCCTTAGACTCCCTTCAAATTTGGTATAATGCTTCACGGGCCGTTATAATATAACAAACGTTCAAAATAAAACCATATTCATAAATATAACAGAAGATATTTAACGGATGATTTCGTAACATGAGATGTAGAGAATTTCATCAAGATTTTTTTATGAATAACGAACTTTAGGTGATGAGTAATTTCAGTAACTTGTCTATCTTCTATGGTATTCATTGAACATATAACCAACATAACCCTTAAACGTTAACTGATCGCACGTGCAATTGATAGTTTCATATAATTCAAACTGAACAAATGTAAAATCGCAAAAGGAAAAAATTACTCCAATAGAGAAATTGCTTGTTACTGAAAATTATTGAAAAATATGTGAACATATTAGAAAATGCAGTCACGTGGCTGCCTTGTCCTTGCTACCAACACCATCGTTTTTTTTAAGTTCCTAATATATTTCAATACTTTTCAATAATGTCCAGTAACAAGCTCATTTCACTATTAATGTCATTTTTGACGAAATACAAGGTGTTGTAAAAATGGCGGATTAACTCAATTTTACCTTGTCGAGGAGTACTTCGAGAGTATGGAAAAAAATAATGAAAAAAATCGGTATTGTATTTTCTCGAAGATGTGAAGACTTTAGTGTGAATTATTTCATTGCTTAAAATCTACATAACATTAATTATTTCCACTCTAGCTCATGAAATAATTTTTTCAGAGATTCATACTTTCATGCTTGTCAATATTATTTACAATTGGTATTTTTAAATGCGATATTTTGAATGTTAAATAATTGATTTTCCCATTCAAATAAACCTGGCATCAGTAGATTTATCCGATTGCAAAAATCAATCATTTAACATTCAAATTAACGCATTTGAAAATACCTATTGTATAATATATTGACAAGCATGAAAGTAAGTATCTCTGAAAAATTTATTTGATGAGCTGGAGTGGAAATAAATAAAGTTATGCAGATTTTAAGCAATGAAATAATTCACACTAAATTCTTCACATCTTCGAAAAAATACAATATCGATTTTTTAAATTATTTTTTCCATACTCTCGAAGTAATCCTCGACAACTTATCATTGAGTTGATCCGCTATTTTTACAATACCCCAGTATATTATGATTACAGTTTCCTATAAAAATTGCTAATTCGACGGCTCGTTAAATTTTATTCACTCGAAAATGGTCCGTTTTAACAAGAGATTTAACATTACAATCATTTGCGAATATCAAATAAATATTTATTCTATTCCACGTTTCTATTTCCCTTACAGTTAATATCCAAACCTCTGTGATCCATATTGTATATTTACGAATATCTAAGTATTCTTTCGATTCCAAATTTAGATCTTATTCATAATTAATCAAATCTAAAATTAAGGTAAGAGCGCGACATATCGATCACTAACAAGGCAAATTAACAAAAACTGTCCCACAATATCGATAAGTCACGCCTTGCTGGATTTGGCTATATACTTTTTACCAGTGGCGGCTCGTGGGGCTTCTTATTGTTACAGGAGACTAAGACAGAGATGCCGCTCGTGCTGCACTACTTACTCTTATAGAGGAAACTATTTTCGTCAAATTTTCTCTACAATATTCTAATGAACGAAAGATCAGCCCTTAGAACCTTCACCAAGTTTAGACTTCCCAAAAACCCACTCCACAATCCTTCCAATAAACATCTTTACGAGACGTACCAATTCATCCCGATATTCCAACTCATACACTGGTTACCAATGGTTAAGCTATTAACCATTGGTAATAATTGAGCAAATTTTAAGCAAATTTACTTCCTCCGAAATCTTAACACAGATCACACTACAGATATTCATGAATTCTAATCATCGGGACGTTTCAATAACTTATTTTTGCTTCATTTACAATTTTTACATATAATAACTTCAAAAGAGGGCAGATTTCAGGTAATAGGTCTGGCAGACTAATTCGATCACATTTTAGTGTACATTCTTTAAATACTGATTTGTAAATATTTTCTTATATTTGAATAAAATTTCTGTGTAAAATTTTATGTGTAACATACAAATGAAAATATTTTATTGCCAATGAAATGTAGGGAGAGGCTCGTGCAGTGACTACATCTAAATATTTCCTAAATTTTGAAAGATACGCAGCTGCTATCTCTTAACAGAGCTAATAATCATGACTAAAATAGTTGGTATACTCCGTCTACTCATAGATTAGACTTTTTTGACATCTTTACTGACAAACACTGAAAATGAAAAGTACCAACACCGCTGTGAGTAGCAAACTAGTGGGATTAAGAATAGTAGCCACTGCTGTTTTTTTTTTTGTATAAAAACTGACCACAGTTCCTTTCATTTAATAAGATTAATGTTGTTGAAATTTGTCAATATGCTACTACCAAAGCCAAAAAAAATGGCACTAGCAAAACTATCGCCTAAGATATAAAAAGCGCAGTATACCATAAATTAGTGCTGGATTGTTAAAAAGAAAGCTGCGGCTTTAAAATATAATATTCCTCGTACACCTTTAAGGTTATACCTGACGAAATGTCATATAAAAATTGATAATATTGACTGGATCTACTTGAAGTCAATCAAGCAAGAAAACAAGCTAAGTAATTAACTACAGACCATGACGAAACTACATCATGCATTAAACCAAAAAAGTGCCAGAAAATTAGCTTTCTGATTGGCGCTTGCAAACAGGACAGAAAATGAAACCGCTGGAAAATTTTGGTTTACAGGATTCATGATACGAAACTATCCTTAAGATCAGCGGAGGCAACGTCAATTGGTAGAGCTTTGGGATTTAACCGACCAGTTGTTGCAAAGTTTTTTTTATAATAACGTTTCGCTGTAATAACTAAGCAAATTTACAACGTTAACAACCGTTCAAACTGGTAAAATATTGGCAATAAGGAAGTAAAGGCAAGTGGGGTATTTGGTATCTAATGAGCGGGGAACTTTAATGACGATGTGCGGTGCAGCAAATGCCCTACGCAACTCTATACGACAGTTTTTAATTTTTCCTAGAAAGTATTTCACGGACTTTATGTTGAAAATGCCACTGCAGGAACTGTGGAAGTTGCATTATCCTCTGGATGGATGATGGCTGAGTTTTTTTAGACCATGTATGAGAAATTTCATTCAAGCATGCCAAACCAACAAATGTTTCTCGTGTGTTGCTAATCATGGATAACCATGAAAGTGACAATAACTCTTGCAAAGGAAAACAATAAAATCTTGCTGACTCTGGAATTAAAAACAGAAAGGCACGAACAGAAAAAATCTTATTTGAAATTGATCTAAAACTAGTACCAAAAACAAAGATGAATCCAGTGGGTAAATTTGTAGTGATATTGAGATGCCTGATAAGGATAATTATCTCCATTGTCAAAGTTAGATAAAATATCAGATGAGGTGAGAAAATCTGTACTGATATTGTGAAGTTGGGTAAAGTTGCCCAATTTAATGTTTAATGTTTTTTAAAGGAAATTTAATACATTTCGATTACATCCGATAATTACCGGAAAAGACATTTTATTGAAAAATCCCCTTCGGTCTCGAGCATTTGATTCGAATTGCGTTCGAAACATTCCTTTCAACATGCATTCGTGACATCAACATTTTTTTGCTTGATTTCGCCTGCACTTAATGTTAAGAAAAGCCACATAAATCTCGTACTATATTCTTCGATATTCTGTCGCAAATTTACAAAACTAAACAAATCATCGCCAAGATCTTTACATAAGAATTCCCAAACAATTTTCTTCTTAATCACATTTTTTTGCAGACTTGAAATTGCATATAATATATTGTTTTAAAATTTTCTAATGTAAAACTAATGTCAGAATAAAAAAAAATAATTATTAGTAATTTCTTTTTTGGCAAACTGTAACATATATGGATAAAATATTGTTACTTTCTTTTCAGCGACGAAAAGATTGCCCAATTAATACATGTCTGCGTTATATTTCTGTGAATCAATTTTATGCAATATTTCTTGTTAGATGTAAAAGTTGGCAACCTTTAGGAGATCAACGGAGGTCATCCTCCGGACCAGACTAAATTTATTTTCGTTTTTCCCCTCGAATTCCACAGACGAACTTAATTTTCTCAGAAATGCATTTAACTTCATTTTAAAAGAAAAACTTCTCCTTGCACGTATTTAATAAATCTTTATTGCTAGAAAGTTTTATTGCAGACTATTTTTTTCACACTTCTGGTTCCTTGTGTCTCTTCCAGCAACAAACTATTGACATTAACGGCAGCCTATCTATCGTCAGTGACGTTAAATTACATATTTTACTTCACTTAGCGCCGGTATTATAAAGATCAGTTAAATTTAACTGAAGATTAAAATTTAAATAAAGTTTGGTTATATGCAAAATACATGTAGGACAAATGTGAAATAAAATTGAATCGTCAATTAAATTTAAATGACCTTTATAATACCGGCCCTAAATCCCTTGACCCTTTAACGACCAAATATTGTTTTTAACTAAACCCTGCTGAACTTATCACTACGCGAACAACATGTTTCTTTCTATGAATACTACAAGAACTCAAAATAAGAAGAGCCAATAGAAAATAGAAAACCAGACTTAAAATTATACCAATTATTTATTTTGTCTGGAAAATTTAAATTTAATCTCAGCCACTATAGTAGCTCATAGTCGTTGAAGGGATACTCAACTGAAAGATTTAATTTAATACAACATGACAAGATGAATTTTTCAGTGATTTTATAGGCTTTTTAATGCATTTTTAGTATTAATTGTCTAAAATAAATAAACCTAGTCATTTATTTAACAAATGAAAAAAGTTCCGGAAAACTATAAAACCATGTTAGGAGTACGAATTTATACCCAACTTTAATTAAACGATAAATTATGTTTTGAAAACTAATTGTAATTGTTTTTTTTTATTGAGAATTATCGATTATAAATCTCGGGGTCATTAATTGAAGAATTTTGCTACCGTATTAAATTCCCTTTATTCAAACTTTTAAAAACCGAAACAAATAAATGATTTATGCTCAATTACGCTATAAATTATTCATTGAATAATAATAAACATTGGCTGCTATAATTAACATTCTGACTCACCTTTTCTATTGTCTTTAAAAACTATAAATAATCGCTGCAGGTGACATAATCATAAAACACATATACGATCATGCTCATGAACAATTATTGGAAAATTATGTAACGGTATTTTTGTATTTTCATCTTTCCATTCTGAATCGATCCAATCGCGGAAAATTCCACTGGAATTAGTAGCGAGTGCCAAAACGATTTCGTCATTGGATTAATGCTTTCTTGGAATATTTTGGTATATCTTATCGCTGATAAGCTTTATAAAATAACTCATTCCAATGATACATTTTTATTTTTATTTTTTTTATTTGAAGGTGATTTATGTATTAATAATGTTATGTATGTAATCACCTACAAACTGTGAAGTATTCCATCAATTACTGAAACTAATTAACAAAATAATAAGGCAAATAATGGTAAATCAAAATCACTTGATTACCTATATTTACATGATTATTTTATGAAATAGTAAGATTTTTTATGAAAATTGAATATATTACATTTTCTTAATAGGAGAACAAGAAATTCTTACTCAAGAAAAAATAGAGCATCAACGCTAGAGTAATGGCAATCTCTCGAACCAACTCACACATGATGTTGTCATGTTCATCGAAAAACGCATTGATTCAATTTTGATTCGAATTCTAATTAGGGTCTGTCAATTCATATTCCAATTTTATATCCTTAAAAATCATTAAAAATTATTTCAATATTATTCCATTTTATCATAGAAAAATGGTGAAGTGGACATCATGTTGCTTTCTCCGACTTGATGCTATCATTTATATTTACGCTTTCATGGTTTATTTTCAATTAAAATAATATTTTAAATGTACATCGAGCGTTTTGTAGACTCGGATGAAACTGACGTTTAAAACGTCAAAATTATGAACGATGGAAAAATTATACTTCAAATTGAAAAACTCAGTTTGCTCAAAAACTAAAGCGATTTCGAAAAAAGCTTATTCTTGTTGTTCATTTTGCAACAATACAATACAATTATTATTAACATAAATTTGCTGTAACTATTATCGTTTCATAATTATAAACTAAAAAAAAAATTTTCTCGAATAAAAATTTTATGAAAAATTATTTCAACAAAAGAAGTTAATTTCTCTGTTGTCTTCAATATTTGTTTAAATGTTTTTGTGATATTTTTCATATTTAAAAAAATATTGGAGAAAAACAAATACGGTTAAGGTAAACGTTTTCCATCCCAAAATTCCGATTCTTAATTAGATTGTTAGGGCTGCCAACTATTTTCTACTTTTTGGTCTTATTGAATGTGAACCTTAACTACCGAATGCTGCGACAACAAAAATATTCCCGTGAGATAGAATGCTCTAATGGTGAGCGCATGGCGTAAATTTTAAGTTCCCGGCGGATCTACCATAGGATTAATTCGTAAATGAGCTAATTTTAGCTGTCTGCAAGTCGTACTTTAATCCCACTCATGCCACAATATATCCTCTTGTTAAACTTGTATAATAGTGTACTATTATGCAACTAGAAATGTAGGCAACATAATGTGCATGAATTGTAGAGCCATCCCTGAGAAAGTCATTGATGGCATGAAATACTTGATACTTTATTTGAAAATTGTATCCGTTTATCAATACGGTTGAAGTACATTCTTGAAAATATATTATTTATGTAGATTTCAGCATATTTCCATATTTTCCGTGCGGGCTAGAGAAATATCTGTAATTATATATTTTTTGTATCAATTACAGATACTCCTGTAAGATTGTTAGATGATTTTCCTTACATGATTTGTGCAATTAGACTCACAAAATTATACATAGATAAACAGAAGTTGTTCGCATGTCAAAGAGAAATTATAGCAGTTGCATTGCTTCGAGACATATTTAAAATTCATCAAAAAATCTCATAATAATTTGATTGCAAATTGAATAGCTTTTTTTCGCTCTTAATTATGTGCCATCATTATTAGAGATGCATGCATAGCATTACGTAGAGGGTGAAGTTTAAATTATGGACCATTATACAATGTGTTTATACGCCTCTGACTGAACTATCGACTATGGGTCTTTCTGCCCTTATTGAATTATAAATGCAGTCGTTACTAAAATACATCAATTATTTTTCTTTAAAAATCAGCTCCAAAAAATTAATACTTTAATTTAAACTACGAAAAGTTATCAAGGTCAAAAAGTGCGATACAACAAAGTTCCTTGTATTTTTTTAATTAATTCAAGAAACTGTAGCCTTTGTAGTTATATATTTGGATATATACATTAATTTATTGACTTTATCTATTTATTTATAAATATTAAATACTTAAGCTTATATAATTATAGCTAATAGGTTATCGACTAAAGGTCATTCTGCCACTTTTAATTATTATCTAATTAAATGATATAATTTATGAGACTAAAGTTGAAAATGTAATTTATAGAAACATTTAATATCATAGTTAATTGTTTTAATATTTACGGGTATGCAAAAAATTTTAAAATATGTTATTTCAAAGTTGATTATAAAAAAAATTAGAATAACCTCAAATGGGAATTAAAGCACTGTCATACTAACAAGTTGTCACACGGTCACCCCCATTTCCAACCCCATAATTATTTAGTACACATCTAATAACTTGTAATAATTTTAATAATAAATATAAACACATTATTACCTTATGCAGGGTGCGTAAAAAGGATCGCACGAAATGGGATTATATAGAAACGGTTTGACATTCAGACTTGACATTTAGTAGGTTTAAATTAGATATAAAATACCCATCATTTGAGATGTTTCATTTGTTTCGCACAACTTGCTTTTTGTCAGAGGCCGCCGTGTTGAATTTTTACAAATAGCAACCTAGGTTTTTTTTGTGTTATTTGTAAGGTTATTTAATTAGAAATACAAAGTAGTATAACACTATTCTGAAATAACAACAAAAATAAATAATTTAAACAAAAACTGAAATTAACAAGAAACTTA
Source organism: Ocypus olens (assembly GCA_910593695.2). Classification (NCBI taxonomy): domain Eukaryota; kingdom Metazoa; phylum Arthropoda; class Insecta; order Coleoptera; family Staphylinidae; genus Ocypus; species Ocypus olens. The sequence continues at coordinate 54,134,612 of OU343048.1, forward strand.
AGTATCGCGCCGAATTAGTTTATGTGGAAACGTTTTGACATTTGTGTGTCAAACTTAAGTTAAGATAGGTAAGTGAAAATGAATATGTCCGAAATTGAGCGCATTGAAATATTAATAATTGTTGGATTTGATGATCGAAGAAGAACCCATGATGAAGGTTGCCATGTGTTTAATCCAAACAGGAGTCCAATCAGCAGATCTGCAGTAACGCGAACAGTGCAGCGATTTGAAGAACTAAAAAGTGTAGAAAAACGTCCTACTTCCAGAAAACCGAAAACAGCCACAAATGAAGACACTTCATTACAAGATTTACTGGATGTCTGTTAAACACCACAAACCGCAACCAGGCAACTTGCAGCAGATCATGATGTGTCTGAAGGATCAATTAGAACAATATTAAAGCGGTCTAAGTATTGTCCTTACAAACCACATTTACTTCATGAACTGTTAATCGGAGGATACAATTTGCAGAAATAATGATGGAAAGAACAGAAGCTGATAAAATTTTTTGTCAAAAACGTAGTTTTTTTAGATGAAGCTACATTTATGTTAAATGGTGCTGTAAATAGGCATAAATGTAGATACTAGCACCCTACTAACCCCTATGTCAATTTGGAAACTCACACACAATATCCACAAAAACTTAACGTTTGGTATGGAATATTGAATGGAAACGTCATCGGCCCGTTCTTTTTATATGATACATTAAGATCTGTTATTTATTGGAGCTATTGCAAAAAATTGTACTAAATTAAACCAAATTCAATAAATCCGCAAGTCTTGCACCCAGATGTATGGTTTCAACAAGATGGTGCACCACCGCATTTCGGTCAGCAAGTTCGAGAATTCTTAAATCATAATTATGCAGGAAAATGGATTGCAATGGAATGGCCACCTAGGTCTCTAGACCTGACACCTATGGACTTTTTTGTCTGGGAATATTTAAAAAAAACTGTTGTGCATCGAAATAGGCCAACAACATTAGATGAATTAGAAGCTCAAATTAGAGTTGCAATAACAAATATTCCTCGGGCATATCTGCATACTACACTAGGTGCCTTTTCTGGATACTTTCTTATTGTCGAAAAGTGAATGGACAACAATTTGAGCATCTATTGTGATTTGATTAAGTTTCTTGTTGATTTCAGTTTTGTTTTAAATTATTTATTTTCAGAACAACATGCTAATGTTATACCACGTTGTACTTCTAATTAAATAACCTTTCAAATACCAAAAAAACCTAGGATGCTATTTAGAAAAATTCAACATGTCGGCCTCTGACAAAAAGCAAGTCGTGCGAAATAAATGAAACTCATCTTAAAATTTGGGTATTTATATCTAATTTAAACGTACTAAATGTCAAACCGTTTCCATATAATCCCATTTGGTGCGATACTTTTTACGCACCCTGTATATTAACCATACAAATAAAAAAATAAATATCGTATGGTCGCACCCTGAATACAGGGAAAATAATTCATTTCCACCCTCGAGCAACGAATACGCGCAGTGTCGAAATAATTGCAAAAGTTCGCACAACGCCGTAAAAAATATAAGCACATTATTACATTTCACGTGAACCATACTAACTGATAAAAAATAAAATTTGTATTATCGCACCAGAAACACAGGGAAAATAATTAATTTCCCCTCTCGAGCAACGAAATTGCAACATTTTTAAAAGTTTTTTTTTCTTCAAAAATTTATTTTCGTATTTTTTTAAGTCTAGAATCATATTCTAAACACTATTTGTTCATAAAAATTATTTGTGAGACTTACAGAAACTGAAAACGATTAAATTTATGTTTTCTTCAAAAATTTATTTTTGTATTTTTTCAAGTCCAGAATCCCATTCTGAACACTATTTGGTTATAAAATTTATTTGTGAGACTCACAGAAACTGAGACAAGCAAAATTTCTTTTGACGTAAATCGTTCGTACAACTGCTGGAAACGCCGAAAAACGATTAAATTTAATTTTTCTTCAAAAATTTATTTTCGTATTTTTTCAAGTCCAGAATCACATTCTGAACACTATTTGGTTATAAAAATTATTTGTGAGTCCTACAGAAACTGAGACAAGCAAAATTTCTTTTGATGTAAATCGTTCGTACAACTGCTGGAAACGCCGAAAAACGAATAATTTTTTTTTTTTTTCAAAAATGTATTTTTGTATTTTTTTAAGTCTAGAATCATTAATAATTTTTTTTTAACATTAATAGATTCTAAATGAATCATACTAACTAATAAAAACATAAAATTCGTTTCACCGTCACCCGAAGATAGGGAAAATAATTCTAATAACTCGCTCACGAGTTTAATACTATACTTTTTCGCATCATATTAAATCATTACTTTTATTTTCTGTTTATATTAAATTATAATGAATAATTTTTCTATTTGGAAATTGCGGCAGTTCGCTGACAAAAAACAAATCGTAACCATAGTAACAACTAAACTGTTGAGAAAGTAAACTCGTCGTCATGTCATTGGCTGAAACCTGTTGGGCAATGAAACCGATGTCATTTGATTGGACGTCACCTGTGGATAAAATAATTCGGTCGAATAATGGACAACTTTCTCAATGAAAAACGATTTAACAACAGTTATATTATTAAATAAGATGCAAAAAAATCGTATTATCGCACCCTAAAGACAGAGAAAATAATTAATTTCCACCCTCGAGCAACAAATACGCGCAGTGTCCTAATAATTGCAAAGTTTTGTAAGCTAGCACATCACCATTAAAAATATAAGCACAATAATAAATTCTACATTAACCAAACTAACTAATTAGAAAATAAAATTCGTAACACTGCACCCGGAATATAGGGTTAATAATTAATTTTTACTCTTTGTTACTCTCGAGCAACCAATAAGCGCAGTGTCCTAATAATTGCAAAACTTTTAAAATTCGCACATCGCCATCAAAAATATAAACATATTATTACATTCGTGGAAAAAAATAAAACACTTGAAATTCGTGAAATTTCGACCATTTCAAACCGCCATAACTCGGCGTATTTTCAATCGATTTCAATTAATCTTTGAGGGCAAAAAACTTTGAAGTCATGCATGCGAATTTAAGCGTAACCCCTTCCGACCCCCCTCTAGCATCCATGTGAAAAAATGTTCAACTTTGACGATGTGTACGGAGTTGGAAAAAAATTGTTGAGCCGATCCACCATAAAGGCATTAAAACTTGATCGATTCCCTATGCAGGACTCGAAGAACGCAGTTGCTACGACGATTTGGCACCAAGTTATGGGTGTTTGAAAAAAAGTGCATTTTGAGGTTTTTCATTTTTTTGAGTCCTGCACAGGTAATTGAACACATTTCAATGTCTTTTTAGTGGATCGAGTCGACAGATTTTTCCAACTGGGTACACGTTGCCAAAGTTGCATGTTTTTTGGACCAAAAACGTGTTTTTTGTTCGGGAGTTGAAGGGTTCGAAAAGAGATCATGCCAATCTGAGTTTACCCCCTTAAAATAGAGCTAAAATGGGATTTTTCCCGAAAGAATCATCCAATTTAGTTGAAAAGTCGCTGAGTACGAAAAAACTCAGAATGTAAAAAAAGATAAATAAACTGGTGCTACCGCTCTCATACACCTGTTCCGTGAAATCTCCCTATCATTTTCTAACGTTTTAAAGCGTTGTAAAAATGTACCGGTTATATTATTTGTTTGGAATATGGAATATCAGTAATTTTTAACAATAAAAATTGATAAGCGAGTAATTACCCAATTACCCGTTGTTCAATTGTTTTTAAACTTTTGAGGATAATAAAAGCGAAAGAGTAGATAACAAATTAAATACAAGAAATGTTTTGGAGCCATGGAGTAGATGTAAATAAGACCAAACAATCGGCGATCAATTGTTTATTTTATGTTCTTTAACAGGTGGAGTAAATGTAAATGAGACCAAAAAATCGACAATTAATTGTGTTTTCTGTTCTGTGGCGGGCGGTTCAGTTATCATTCCAGCAAGGTCCTGTAGTCGTCGAATAGATTAGACAAGATAAAAACTGTTGACGTGGCCATCATGTAACTTCATGTAACTAACATCTTTGTAACTAGCTATTATTGGGATTTTGTATATTTAACGACTTTTTTTCAAAAATTGGTGGGATTTCGAGAAAAGTTTATTCTTTATAAGTTGTTCTAAAATATCGGCCGATTTCATAGATGAAGAAAACAATATAGGTCACCCTTAAAAAATACTGAAGTTGTACATCATTGCGCTTATACGTGATGACGTAGGAGAAATTCAATGTGATATTTATATCCAACCTAACAAATTGTATTTGAAACCTTTTTCGGTAAACTCAAAAACCAAAATAAAAAAGTTATACCAATATTTCGATACTAGTGGTATCCCATAGGGATCAAATTTGGGCCCGCTAATATTTACAATTTGTATTAACGATATCGTTGACAATATAAGGTGAGAAAAAAAATTATGGTTTCAAAATTGATGAAAAAAAAAATTAGGTTGCCGTTAAGAAAACCGAAATTATACATTGATCATCACCTGATGACCTGAAATTTGTATAAAGCATTTCTAGCCTAACAAATTCAAAGCCGCTTGGAAATATGATTTTTTTTAATTCGACATTAAATATTTATACTTTAAATTTTTTTATATTATTAATTGTCTATTCTCTCTCTTTATGATACAAAAAAAAATGAACGCATGGGTCATTTAAAAGGCATTCGTGGCTCCGTGTCTGACCCGCGGGTCATAGGTTCGCACTGATATAGATTTTAAACAGTCGTATTATTTGGCAATATTAACATCTATTTCATATTACTATTACTACTTTTTATTTTTATTTTTATTGATTTTGATTTTAATTTGATTTTTATTTTTATTTATTTTAAATTTTTAATCTTTAATTTTCATTGTTAATTGTTAATTTTTAATGTTTAATTTTAAGTTGTAATATTGATTTTAAATTTTAATTTGTTTTAACGTGTTAATTTTAGTAATCAAATTTAATTTTAGTTGTATATTTTGACGAATACATCCGCTTAAATGTTATATGTAAATCAACATGTATATATAATATTGTAAATGGTGGCATACGTAATAAAGTTTATTATTATTATTATTATTAATGCAAAAAACAATTGTTACGATTCAAAAATGCAATCAAATTACTTTTTACTTTCACGATTTAACAGTTTTAACACTTTTATCGCGAGAAACGCATTCGGCACATGTGTAACACCGTCACATTTATAAATAGCAACAATTATCATTATTAATTTACAGCCATGCATTCGTAAAACGAAATTTACGACAATTTTATTAATTTGTTTACATTTTTCATAAATTATTAACACCACATTCGATGCCTGTTATGTGGAATTTTATTTCTGTATTTTTGCCTTGAACGAACCGTAACAGATGGGAATGCTATTTTTAGAAACACAGAGGCTGTTTGGTTATTTAAATTAGAGACATATGTTAATTATTGATAGATTAAAAATAAACGAGACATGGTTTGACTTTGTTTTAAATTCAAACGTTTCCTGTATTATATCTTCCGCAAATTAATCAAGTGTATCAAACATATTTTTATAGAACTGATTAGTTCGTAAAGGGGGTAAAGCCACTCCAGAATTTTGAAAATATCTTTTTATTTATTTTTTGTTAAAGCGTTAAGAATAAGAAAAAATATATACCATAGCCCGGAAAGATTTCAAAGAGCTCGTTTTGAAAGGTTTTGCCAAGGCACCCCTCTGCGAGCTCCAAGCGGTTAAGACCAATCCAGAGTTTTTTAAGAAATCGATGTTTTTTTTTGTCTGTTCATATGTTGGCTTAAAGCCTTAGGAATAAGAGAAAAATGTTTCATAGGCCAGAGAAATCTCAAAAAAGTCGTTTTTGAATGATTTGCCAAGGCACCCCGCTGAGCACTCCAATCGCTTTGCGACGGATAAAGCGCACTTGAATTTCAAATTGAGAGAAACGATAACTCCTAGGAAGTTTTGAGGGTGACTTTTAAAATACATTATCTAGTGGATAGCGTACGGATTTTGCAATAAGTTATAAACTTTCTTTATTATGAATAATTTTTCGTGAAAGTTTTGGGTGAAAAATGTGCACCATTTTTCAAGAAAAATTTCCGTATGCTATCCACTAGCTTTTGGCATATATTACTTAAATAACTTTGGCTTTTTATTCTAGTTTGAAATCTGCGGGAGCAATCGTTTCGCCCGTTTACGGCCTCGCATAAAAGGTTCCTTGCAATTTTGGGTTCTGAAACCGCCATTTTGAAATGAAAACAAATGGGGATTTTTTTTTCTTATACTTAAATGTGTGTTTATAAATTACCTTAACTGATTTTTTCCATGGTTTTATTATACTCTTGAAAAAAAAATGGATCACATTTTAATACCTTTATGGTGGATCGAGTCGACAAAATTTTTCCAACTTCGTAGACATCGTCAAAGTTGGACATGGTTTCCAGAAAAAACTTTTTTTTCACAGGGGTGCTAGAGGGGGTGGAAGGGGTTACGCTTAATTTCGCATGCATGAATTTAAAGAAGACACTTCAAAGTTTTTTTCCCTCAAAGATTCATCAAAATCGATTGAAAATGATCGAAATTTCACGAATTTCAAGTTTCATTATTTTTTTTCCTTCGGTATATAATGACGACAAACTATTAAAACAGTTAAGTCATTTGTATGTCCTATTGGTATGCCAAAACATCAAACAAATGACCTTCTTGTTTACGACTAATATACATGCCACACTTTATAGCATCACGTGCTTTTATTTGTGTTTTGCACACAAAACGAATGTGTTCATTTATTCCAAAAGTGTTTAACACCGAGGACTTTGTAAATGTGTGTAATGGAAAGATATTTTACATAAATTATGCAAACAAACACGTGTTCTGGCGTTCGTGGTAAAGGCAAGTTTTCGGAATTGAATCAAAGTAAGTCGACGACCTTCTTTAATTCATAAATTTAAAGACAGCTGCAGGAGAATTAAGCAACTACTTTGCATCCAATTTTAGGATATTGATAGTGTTATTCTTTCTTATGGAAAACTTGTTTACGTAATTGCGGGTAAAAAAAATGCATAAATAGCTCACCTGTATTTGCCTAAAGTTGACTTAACCTAAACCTGAAACAAAGATTAAAACAGATTATTATTTGACGTTATAAAGTTAGACACGACAGAGCACTGTGGTTAACTCTTAACGGCTATCTCGCACTAAAGCGAACACAAGCGCCGCGAAGGGAAGCGCCGCCAAGGGAAGCGCCGCGAAGGGAAGCGCTGCGAAGGGAAGCGCCGCGAAAGGAAGCGCCGCGAAGGGAAGCGCCGCGAAGGGAAATGTGCCGAGGAGCAATTTTACCATTCCATGTATTCTTATGTGAATAAGCGCACTTTGCAACAGCGAAGCGCAGCGCCTTCCACATAAAGGCCATCACGAACTAAAGCGAAGAGAAGCGCCCTGAAGGGAAGCGCGACGAAGTTCTATTTTTCGATTACATGTATTCTTATATGAATAGGTGCACTTTGGAGCAGATAAGGGCAGCGTCTTACACATCATAAAAAAAAAGATTTTCGCCGCTCTTCGCTTCTCTTCGCTCTAATGTGCGATGACCTTAAGAATACATGTAATGAATACATTAAGCTTCACAGCGCTTCGATTCTCTTTGCTCTAGAGCGCGATGACCTTATTAGATTAATTTCGATATCTAATAATAAATAAATAATAATAATAAACTCATTTATTTAATTCAGTAAAAAAATAATAGAAAACATAATACAGTTATGTAGCTTTCCCGAAATTAAACACATCACAGTAGAACAAATTAACAAATATACAATTTACAGTTCCTTTAGTTACAATAACAAAATTAGATTCATTTTGAATTCAATTTAATTAAAAATATGAAGAATGTATAAGAAAATTAAAAAGGATAGTATTCAGAAATCTGAACGGGTAATATGCCTAAAAATTGATTTTTATAATAAAAAAAAATTAAGCTATGTTTTAAATTTTGTTTGTAAATTAGCAACCTTATGTATATTTTTTGCACTTGTTTTCTTTTAATTTTCAAAAATTAAATTATGATCAATTAATTAATACGTAATAATAATTTATCACTGATCACCATTTTACAAAATATTGCAAACAAATAAAATACAAAGTTGTACATGAATATTATATAACTAAATACTGAAAACATTACTAATTTCTTAAAGATACTATATTACATTTAATTTAAGTAACAAATACAACTAATCATGGTGATGGTTGCGACCGTTACTACGTGGTAATTCATTATAAAATCACTGAATAAAACACTTACTATGTTTTTTACCACAATTTATTTGATGTATGTACAAATATTTCATATACATACATATCACGACTTAAGTTTCGACGTTTTACTGTCATTATCAAGTGAAACAATTTTTTTTTAAATACAACTAAATAATAGTTGAGATGTATCGGTATATCGGCCATATCGGCCACTGAGCCGATAAATAACCGACTTTTAATCGGCTAAAAATATAAAAAAGTTATATATCAAGAGAAAATAAAACAAATCGCAAAATTAAACTCTGAACATATTTATTAGTTTATAAAAATCAAAAAGAAACATAGCATTCAGTCTTCCTAAAATAAGCACAAAAAAAAAATTGGAAACATCTGTTCTAATAATATGAAAGATAGTAATAGAAATAGATATTGTACCAAATAAATAGTCTCTTCGAGCGAGGAGGAGGCAATTTTGGAATCTCAAGCGGCTGAAGCAGAAAGGATTCGGCTTCTACTTTTGGCCAATAACTTCAAAGAAGCTGCCTTAATGGCCATGATGTAAAGTAAAGTATTCTTTATTCACTACAGCCACTACATAAAAACATTTACAAATGGGTAAACATTCGAGCGGATGTATCATTAAAATAAATACATAAATATATAAAAATATTTAAAAAAATCACGTCAATAGCATTTACAATAATGTACACAGTTTTGAAAATCCATTGGGAAGACGAGTTGAGAAAAGGAGTTCCACTACCAAAATGTATTCTAAAATCTCAATTCAATATACAAAAGTTGGCACTATCACGAGCTGCAGTTGATTTTTAACATGCATTGTCTTCAAAATTTCTAAATCTACTAACAAATAATGCGGAAAGAATTCGGCTTCTACTTTTGAGCAATAACTTCAAATAACGCGCCTTAATGACCATGATGAACGGAGTTTTGAAAATCCATTGGCAAGATAAACTAAGGAAAGGAGTTCCACTACCAAAATGTATTCTAAAATCTCAATTCAATATACAAAAGTTGACACCACCACGAGCTACAGCTGATTTTTGACATGCATTGTCTTCAAAATTTCTAAATCTACTAACAAATAATGCATTTTTGACATACTAAAAAAACACTTGATATTTCTAAGGTAGAAACAAAATGCCGACATTCGAAACTTAAATTCGAGTAAGCGAAATTTGAATCTTGGAATTAAATATATTGTAAAAGAAAATATCACTCGTGGAATTGCCTTCAAAATCTCCAAAACTACTTAGAATTAATGTCTTCAAATTTCTAAATCTACTAACAAATTATGCATTTTTGACATACCAAAAAACAGTTGACATTTCTAAGATAGAAACAAAACGCCGACATTCGAAACTTGAATTCGAGTAAACGAAATTTGAATCTTGGAATTAGAAATATTCTAAAAGAAAATATCACTCGTGGAATTGTCTTCAAAATCTCCAAAACTACTTAGAATTAATGCACGTTTGACATACTGGAAAATAATTGATATTTTTAAGCTCGAAACAAAATGGCCATATTCGTAATTTTAATTCGAGTAGGCTGCTAATTTTGAAAAACTTCACAAGCTTTATTATTTTCAGAATTTGTAAACCAGCTTAGAAATAGTGCGTTTTTTTTTCACATACCAAAAACAATTGACATTTCTAAGCTGGAAACAAAATGGCGACGTTCGGAAGTTGAATTCGAGTAAGCGAAATGTTTCATTTTGGTATTAGAAATATTCTAAAAAAAAATATCATTCGTGGAATTGTCTTCAAAATTTCCGAAACTACTTGTAATTAATGAATGTTTGACATCTCTAAAACCATTGATATTTTAAGGCCAGAAACAAAATGGTGACATGCGAGACTTGATTTCGAGGAAACGAAATTTGCACCTTCGGATTAGAAATATTTAAAAAATATCACTTAAAATTACTGAAACTGCTTGGAAATAATGCACTTTTTACATACTAGAATAAAAATTATATTTTTAAACTAGAAACAAAATGGCGACATTCGTAACTTGAATTCGAGTAAGCAAAATTTGCATTATGGCATTAGAAAAATTTGAAAAGATTTACTACTCTTCGAATAATCTTCAGAATTTCTAAAACTGCTTGAAATAATGCATTTTTCACGTACTACAAAATTATCGATATTTTTAAGCTATAAACAAACTGGAATTCGATATTGGAATAATTCTGAGAAAACAATGTGTAATTATTTTCAAACATTCCAAAACTATTAAGGAATAATGCATTTTTAATATGTTAGAAAACAATTGATAAAAAATTTAGCTTGAAACAAAATGGCGACTTTTAAAACTTGAATTTGAAGAAGCTAAATTTGCATTTTCGGATTAGATATATTAAAAAAGCTCTATCGCTCGTGGAATTGTTATAAAAATTTCCAAAACCACTTAGAAATAATACATTCTTGACATACTGGAAAACAATTGATATTTTAAGATTAGAAACAAAATACGACATTCGAAACTTGAATTTGAAGTGAAAATTGCATCTCGGGATTAGAAGATATTTAATAGCATTTTCACTCATGGAATTTTTAAAACTACTTCGAAATAATTCATTTTTGACACACTAGACAAGAATTGATATTTTTGAACAAAAAGTCGAAACTTGAATTTCAATAAGCAAAATTTGTATTAAAAAAATTTTAAAAGCTTTATTATTTTTAGAATTTCTAAAACAGCTTAGAAATAATGCGTTTTTTCGCATATCAAAAAACAATTGACATTTCTAAGCCGAAAACAAAAATTCCGCGACGGAAATTTTTCATGTTGGTATTAGAAATATTATTTAAAAAAAATATCATTCGTGAAATTATCTTCAAAATTTCCAAAACCACTTATAATTAATGCACGTTTCATATCTCGAAAAAAAATTGATATTTTAAGACTAGAAACACATAATGGTGACCTGCGAGACTTGATTTCGAGGAAGCGAAATTTGCACTTTCGGATTAGAAATATTTAAAAAAAATTATCACTCATATCAATAGTCTTCAAAATTACTAAAACTGTTTAGAAATTATACATTTTTACATACTAGCAAACAATTGATATTTTTAAACTAGAAACAAAATGGCGACATTAGTAACTTGAATTCGAGTATGTAAAATTTGCATCTTGGCATTAGAAAAATTGTAAAAGCTTTATTACTCATGGAATAGTCTTCAGAATTTCTAAAACTGCTCAGAAATAATGCATTTTTCACGTACCAAAAAATTCTTGATATTTTTAAGACAGAAAAAATATGGCGATATTCGAAACTGGAATTCGAAATTGGAGTAATTCTAAAAAACTGATGTGTAATTATTTTCAAGATTTTCAAAACTACTAAGAAATAATGCATTTTTAATATATAAGAAAACAATTGATGAAAAATTTAGCTTGAAGCAAAATGGCGACTTTTATTAAAACTTGAATTTCAGAAAGCGAAAATTGCATTTTCGGATTAGATATATGTATTAAAAAAAATTATCACCCGTGGAATTGTTATAAAAATTTTCAAAACTACTTAGATATAATAATATATTTATTTGCCCAACAGATAACAGGACAAAATTAAGTAAACAAGTAATTCATTAATAATATATTCTTGACATACTGGAAAACAATTGATATTTTGAGACTCGAAACAAAAGACAACACTAGGCTCAACTTGAATTCGAGGATCTGAAAATAGCATTTTCACTCGTGGATTTTTTTTCAAAAATTTTTAAGTTTTTTAAAAGAAAAAAAAACTATTGATTACAACACGGGAAATATGAATACATCCCTCGGGCCGCCCTATTCATATTTCCCTAGTTGTAATAATAGCTATAGAAATAATGCATTTTTGACATATCAGGAAACAATTGATATTTTTAAGCAAAATGTCGAAACTTCAATACGGGGAAAAGAAATTTGCATCTAAGGATTATAAAAATTGTGAAAACATTACCACTCGTGGAATTGTCATCAAAATTGCCAAAACTACTTGGAAATAATGCATATCTCTGGTGAAATGTGAGCATGCATTTAAAGTTTTTGGGTGACAAATAAACCCCAATTTAGTTTTACTAAATTTTAAATTGATGCAATAAAAAAAAAATTGTAGAGGTTAGCCTGTTTCGTATTACACCCGCTATATAAATAAAACTATTTTTATAAGTTTTATATTGCATTATTTTTTTCACACCATTTTTGTAACAATTATAGTATTGGAAAATTCAACGGTGACTCGAAAAAAAAAATTCGGATAAAATCATAATATTTTTATTATTAAAAAAATATATGTCCAAAACATTTTTTTGAGCTCTATCATGTGGTATGAAATGTGCACCGCCTCCACTCCCCCCACCCCACCACTGCTCAAAAAATGTTTTGGACATATTTTTTTATGTCAATTTGTGAAATGAACAAAAGAGATAAATTAATTATAGGTTAAATTTAATAAATTCCAAAATATTTGCAGGCTGTTTTTTAACCGAAACAAAAAAATATGTAGCGAGTATTAAATGAAACACTTTAAATTCGTGAAATTTCGACCATTTTCAAACGGCCATAACTCGGTGTATTTTCAATCGATTTTGATTAATCTTTGAGGGCAAAAAACTTTGAAGTGTCTTCTTCAAAATCATGCATGCGAACTTAAGCGTAACCCCGCGTAAGTTATGGCGGTTTAAAAATGGTCGAAATTTCACGAATTTCAAGTGTTTCATTTTTTTTTCCTCCAGTGTATGTTCTGCAAAAATAAGTGTTTTAAATAAATTACACCTACTTAGATCACTTTTTGAGTTTTTGCTTATTAAAACAGGAATATTCAATATGTAATTAAATGAATTATTCTGACCTCGACAAAATAATTAAATTTAACATTTCTCAAAATGTAATGCATACATCATTTGTGCAAGTTACTGATATCACTCAGAAGTAGTATATTGTCAGACTTTGAAGATATAGTTCTGGATAATTTAAGATCATGTGCGAAAAGCAAAAACGCACTATTCTCAATGTACATATTCAGATTATTAACGAAAATTAAAAAAAATATGGGACCACTATGCGTGCCCTGCGGTACCCCAGATGTCACCGAAGTTAATGATCTTTATAAATTAGCAACGCTTAGATAAAATACTATATTACCAACACTAATTTTCCAAAATCAATATTCCCGAGTTTTTTTTGAATTTTACGGCAAACACGATCAAACACTTTCGAGAAATTTGTGTATATCACATAAACTTGATTACCTTTCTCGAAAACGTCAAAAATATAAAATCGAAATACCATAAGATGACTTCCCTTTACAAAAGCCGTGGTGTTCCGTGCAAAATAGTTGGTCAGATACAATTTTACCGAAAATCTTTAGAATTACAAATCCCACTGTAGCTTTTTACATTTCGCGATCACCATTTTTAAATAAAGTCGTGATATATCTTTCTGTCCCCAATGATAAAAATACACCTCTGTTTAAGTATACAATAAAAATTATATTTATATATACATGAACTTTATTCCAACATACACATACAAAACATATATATGTTAGAAAGGACCATCGACCTTGTCCTTCAGCCCAATTATATTTATTAAACCTGATTTTTAAAAGCACCCGGCATATTGACCTCTAGAAACAGATGAAATTTTCCTTTTGGAAAATATACCTTATTTCATTTTTTTGTATTTTTTTTATAATCGCAATACTAGTTTAATAATCATTAAAATGAAAACTGCAGTTATAAGTCAATCTATTCGTTTCTATTTGATTCACACACTATGCATTGTTCTTTTTAGAACAAAGAAAGTTTCTGAACAAAGAGTGCAAATATTTAATTCTCGATTAGTTCCTATAACGAAGATAATTTTATATATTTTTAAGATTATTCATTTCGATTACCAATATCAATGTAATTATCAAAAGTAGTCTAAAATTAAAAATTGTTTAGAAATAAATTTAGTAAATTTTTATTAATATTAACAACCAATATGTGTTATATTAATATTCGATAAATAAAATTAGAGTAATTACATACCATAACAAAAATATTTCCATCCCATCATGGATGACCACCACTGACTCACTCGTGCGCTCTTCAGCACACACTAACGGACTGAAAACCATTTTGAACCATTTAAACGTACGAACAACGACGACCTGTATTACTCATACACACACACACATACACGTCCCTACATATTTGTGGCACCGCATGATATATCCCCATTTGTGGCGCTTTTGTTAAGATACTGTCGTTCCGCTGCGCTTCTTTCCATTATTTCTGAATATGTGGTTAATTTTACGATACCCTCCATATAACAAAAGTTATTGCAAAAAAATCAAATGTGCCACAAATATTATGAAACGTGAAAAGTTAACACATGGTGTCACAAATATGACTGGTATCAATTTATGGTGCCACTAATATTGCATGCCATGAAAATGTGTGTAAGTGTGTGAAAAGCAATGTTGCCGTGGAGATGTGACCGTCTTATAATTTGCAAAGAAAGTCCTTGTCACGCATTTTCTTGCCCGCGCAACGCTTCCAATAGATAATAAAATAAAAATGTAATACCAAATAAATAAATAAATAAAATATAAGTAATTAAATGAATTAAAATAAAACATAAAGATTCAGATTCAAGATTTTTAACATTAAGCACAATATTGCAATTTGTATCTTATATACCGGGTGTAACTGAATTCTGGTAGACCCCAAATATCATTTGCATGTTTATATATATAAATATATATATGTATATATATATATATATATATATATATATATATATATATATATATACAGGGTGTGGCACTTAAGACGCCTCGGATCATAGCTCCTTTACGATAAAAGCTATCGAAAAAAATCTAAGAACAAAGTGGTGCATAGTTACCGTCGCTATGTTTCAAAAATATTTCTAATCATCAGTGGCGTGCCGTACTCCAGTGGCGTACCAAACTTATGTTTTTTTAAATGGAATGCCCTATTTTTTATTGCAGATTTGGAAAGTGCTCGACGAGTACTTATTTTTTTATCTAACATGTTATACCCTTCACTTTAGCGGTTTCGCTGTTATAACCCTTTCTTTCAAAATTGCGCCCCATTTTTGAGATTTTTTTGTAGAGAAACTAATTGACGCCGGCGCCTAAATTTTGAATTGAGGTACAGGTTAAGACCTCGTGTACCTTCACATAATTTTTTTTCGGGTAATTTATGGAAAAAAAATAATTTTTTATTGATCTTCGCATGTTGTCATTTTTTCCGAAAATTTCAAATGGCACCCCCCTAAAAAAATTACGGCGTTGTACAGCCAAAACTCTAAATTTTTCATTGGTGTAAAAAAAATTACACATTGCATAACAAAATTTCGGAGAAAAAAGGAATTTCATCGCAAATGTCGGGAAACGTTTTCCATATGAAGTATTTTAAAATCAAAGTCAACTTGATAATTTTTTTATTAAATAAAGATCTATACTATAGATATGCATTACCATTAAATATAGTATAAACTCTACTTATTTCACTCATTTGTATTATTGTAACAATTAAAAATAAGATGTTTCTCTTAATTATCTACAACGAATGATTTTCTTTTATCACTTACAAAATTTCGATATATTGAAAAACTTCTGTTTACTTAAAAAAATATACTTCTATGAATTATAGTATTAACATAAATGGTTCATTTATTAAGGATTATAAGTTATTTAAAAGATTCATGAATGTATTTATAATTTATCAGGTTACTTTTAAAAGTTATATGTTTTGTGTATAAAATTTACTATGTAGCGGCAAGTATCGCTACAAACGACTATAAAAACCACAACTATAGAGATAATGAGAAATACTATTTAGAATTTGAATATACTCGAAGGATAAATAAAATATGAATTATGTTGTATAATATGTTTCGCTAACAACGCCTACCATTTTCAAACATGAAAATAAAACAAGCATTTCTCATCCGGTTCAATTTGAATATATTACCATGTTATACAAAACAAAGTGAAAAGTGTTTTATTATTTTATTCAACATGTATAAAGAAGTGGAAGTCTCCAGAATAAACAATATGAATGATATTGGTTTGAACCGGATTTTGAAATGAGTCGTCTGTCCTCTTTTCTAGGAATTCCTTTTAAAAATTTAAAGGGACGCTTGGTACCTGCTTTCGACTGCTGAGACGAACAATGCCGACATCTGGATATTATAAATGTTTGAAAATACAACTTTCCTAGTACTATAAACACTAAAAATGCAGTTTCAATATAAAGATTTAACGTGAATAATATTTAAATCTAGAATTATTTTATCTTGAATATAATCCTCATTTATAAATCGTGAAGTATCTTCGTGAGGAAAAATTTCCGTTTTCAGTTGTTTTAAGCTCTTGTAGTTTTTTAAACCTTTTTTCCCTTTTAATTTAAAAGGTAGACAAATATTATTTTTCTTACAGTTTTTTACAATTAAACGTTTAAAAGTCACGTGAATTTTCAATTTAAAATAGTATCAAATTCAAGATAAATTAAATTTATAATTTTCATATTCAATGCCGAAAACGAAACACTGGTAATGTCATGAAATCAATTTGTCAGTGTCAATTTTATCATAAGGGCTAACGTATGTTTGTAATTTCCTTACCATGTTCAAAAATTGAATTTGAACATCCCATCATTTTTTCAAAATATTAATAACCCCCAAAATGTTTCCACATGTAAAGTTTATTGCCTTTGGCAAATCAATTTCATTACGCTAATGAGAGTTTTGTTTTTGAAAATAAATATGAAAATGTCTGTATTAACTTTCAAATTAAGGAAATAAAAATAATATCCACAAATTGAAGCAATGACTTTTTTTGTTAATACAATTTGAAAGATAAACCACTCAAAGCTACGCTATGAACTAGATTTAGACTCCTTATTTATATGTTTTTTTAAATTTATAACCATCACAAAGTTTCGGCTCAGAACGAAATCGAAGTCAAAAAATGGTAGTTGAAGAGGCCAAAAACGGAAATAATCACGTTAATATTACATAATTATGCATATTAGCAAACTCTTGTCTGTTATCCTTTTAAAATACTTTTGTATGTAACCACAGAAAACAATAATTTATAAATATTGGTTACTGGATAATAAAGGAACTTAGCACAGGAGAAAAACGAGAATGATTTCTTATGTACTTACCCTTCGGATTTAAATAATTATAAACAGCGGAGCATGACAATACAATTTTTCCGAAATTATCTCTCCAATAACCTAAATAGGCCCCCATAAATATTTTTGGGTCCCACACGACAAGGATTTGTACGATGAAACCATAAATTTATATAATATCTATAAAAAAACGAGTATTAAACCATACCCTTTGAACTAATAATTTAACCTAATTTTATTGTACAAACATTTTAAGTTTGGGTTTATGATCAAAATGTGCCTTATAAACTAATTGAAAAATGGTAAAATAAATATTTTAGAATAAGCATAGCTTTAGAATATGCATGGCTTAATTAAATAACCTTGACAAAAAGTGATTTTTTATGTTTGTGCTTGACATGCTCCAAGATTTCTGTTGGGACAATAAAAATAGTCTCTTGATGTTTTAAATGTATGAAAGCTCACAACTTTTACAGCAAACTTTTGTAATAGGATTAAAATTATTGGCCTTTTTGAAACTATTGTTACATCCAGTTATTTTAGGTAGGTTGATAATACTAATTATGTTACAACCGTCTTTAGTGAGGTTTATACATTTAAAACTTTTCTGGTATAAAAAATATAACAGAATATGCGAAAATGTTTTAAAGCTATATTTTGAGTAATTGTACTTGAATTGCCTCGTCAGCTATCGGGTGAAATATAAAGGGTGATTGAAATTCGAGGGCGAGTATGGGGATATAGCTTATTATAGGAAATAGAGGGTAGGTTTAAATTCGACACTTTTGCAGAATTTTATGTTGATTAATAATCTGCTTTAACATTTAAATTATTTTAACGGTTTCTCTGCAGTTTGGAAAGAAGTGTAAATCGTAATTTCGTAAAAACGTTCCTACGGCATCTTTTTACGTCTTATCAAATGGCGAACGATTTTTATCTACAGGGTTAGTTTTTGTTTTTTTACACTTAGCTTTCGTTTTCATTGTGGGCACAATTTATGATATATACATATTTAAATCAGATTTTTTTAGCTGATTTCAGTGATGTGACACACGGGCATATCCGTTGCAATTTTATTTCAGTATTATGATTATTACAAGTATCATCTAGTACGAATCGAGCTAAGAGTCAATTGCCCATTGAATTTATGTGATTTGAATTCAATAACTGGCACAAAACGGTAAATAATTTTAATTGTATCAAATATTTTAATTAAATACAATTTCAATTTGTTTTTCTAAATTTACATATTTTGCTAATAAATGTCTTTCGAACATTGTAATTTAGTCAAATTATAGGTTTAGATGATATATTATTAATAGATTATACTTTTAGGGGGTATGTTATAATATGCCGTGTATTTTATTACCACGGCCGTTAAGATTTTGCAAATTAACTTTTGGACCATATTTTAACATATGAAAATATTTGCTTAAAATCCATATTAAAATTTTATCTTTTTACAGCGAACTGATTGTTCTTATAATTAGAACATTTTTATAACAGACAATAGATTGTAATTCATAGGTTTTTGCTTAATTTTTAGGAAAATGACATTGACATGAATTACATTTTCTCGTATTTCGGTTATCAAAGTTAACATATCAACAGTTAAATAATTAAATTTTAATATAGTACCACTTAAAACTTAATATGAAAACTTTAAAAGTTCACAGTAAAAAATACACTACATATCAATTCATCTTATAAGTTGTGCTTATGTTGGTATCAATATATTTAATTTTTTTTTTGCATTGTAATAAATGATGTTAGTTTGCAGCTTCTCAACCATCCCATTTGAAAATTAATTTTAGGAAAAAAGTTATTCTTTATAAAAAGTTCTGCATGGTCCAAAACCTAAAATGCAACCATCAGCTGTCAAATTTTTTTGGTCATATACGGAGTTTGTGTGAAAATATGAATTTTGTTCCAGAATAAAGTACCTTTATTTTTGACAATATCAAGAACTGTTATAAAAAAAAGTTATTTAGAATTGAAAACTGGGTTCAATCATACAGTCATGTATACCTGTTGCTAAAAATAAGATTTTGTAATTTTTCTTTTTCTCTACAGTGATACATGCACATTGATATTTCAAATGTTGAAATGACAGTGACAGGTCTGTCATTAAACATCAGATATTATTTAAACATTATAAATGAATAGTAATTCCGGTGACATTGAGTTTGGAGAAAAAATAGAAATTGTATTAATTGTGATTGAAAATTATAAAACGTATCGGGAAGCAGCTGAAATATATTATAACAAACATCCAGATAAAAATGTACACAATACTACAGTAATGAATATTTATTTCGTTAGTTAGTTAGGGTTGAAGGTCATTCCATCATCGACAATTTTGGGAACTCACTGTACCATTTGAATTAAATGAAGCTTCATCTTCAAACATGATTATTCTAACCCAAAATGGATGCTCTTCTAACTCTCCTTGGATAAGAGAACAAAAATTGAAACCACTAACATAATCTCTAGGTTTTAATGTGGTTTATATGGGTGGAATTTGTGTGCTTTCAAAATATTTGCCATCATATCTTTACCCTTTTGCGCAGCTAATATTTAATATATTCTATTGTAGATAACATTACATTTAAAGTCCTCACTTTAAAGTCCTCAGTTATCGACGTTTGTTATTTAATTTATTTTTAACATATCCATATGTTTTAATTATTTTCATTTCAAAATATTAATTATTGTATGTACATTTGTGTCTGGATGTTTCTTATTAAATATTTCAGCTGCTTCCCGATACGTTTTATAATTTTAACTCACAATTAACACAATTTATATTTTTTTTACTTCGCAAATTTAGCATATCTTACTATGTTTATAATATTAGGCAAATTATTCTAAAATTTATGAATTCAAATTAAATTTTAAAATGAAAAAAAAAAGATTTGTCATTATGTTGTTCTGTCTAACTTTTCTCTATTACACACACAATTTACGGCACAAAAGGATTATCAAATACAGGTTTAATACCGTAAATTATGCATTATTCATTATTCGAAGAAAAATCAGTTTACTTTTGAAAATCAAAACCAATACATTTTTTATTAAATATTATATTGGTATTCATTATTTATTTCCGGCGATTTAGCTGAAAAAATATCTCAGATTTATAGCTCAGGCAAATATAAGTTTATAAAATCATCGAACGTTACTTGAAATAGTATAATTTAGGCTATTATTTAACCACCAATTTTTAATTTAGTAAATGTTATATACAATTTAAAATTGTTCGAAAAACTCTAAACTAGTAAAGTCATGAGTAAACAAACGGTAGAAAAAACCACTTACGATTCCGCCATATTAGTAACGTCAAGCCCTGATTTACAAAATTTTTGCTTTGAAAAACTTATTTTAGGATACACTCGTCATTTGAAAGTTTCGGTTCTCATTTAAAAAATTATTATGTCCGAAACTGACACACTTATTTGTCGAAACTATGTAGTCAGAAAAAAGTCGATAGAGTTATTCGAAATAAGGATTTGAATGTAGATGTAAGTCATATTTTTTTTAGATTTACAATATCTCCTTACTTTAGTAAGTTTTGAATTTATAAACGTCACATAAATGGACATTTCGGGTATTTCACACGTTCAAATATTCGCAAATTATGTATCTAATGTTCATTTCATGGTTTATTTTATCCATTCGCTGTTTTGGGCAGCAAAAAATAATGAATTCCTTAATAGCATAAAAATTAAAAGATAATAGTTTGATTTTTACCAACATTATTTTTTGTAGTAAGTTATTATTATTGATTGGTATTTATTTCTATATTAAAATCTATAAGAAATGTATGAATAAAGTTTTATTGAGAAAATGGACGTAATAAAAAAATCGAAGATTTATTTCTCTAGCGTGCATTACAATAGCCATTGAAATTCAGTTTGAAAGAGCAAGAAATTTACAGAAAGTTATTAATTTAAATAGCAATAATAAAAGTCTATTTTTAAATATGTATAGAAGTAGGAGCCAGGCCTCAAATATTTATCTTTCGCAGATGTTAGCATTCGTCACCCCCAAGTGTTCTACCTGTTTTGGACCGTCCCTTTAAATGTTAAAAGGAATTCGTCGAATGAATGCGTCACATCCCAATATCCGGTCCAAACTAACACACAATAGCAATTAACACATAACAACATTTACACATTTACAGTAAAATGAGAATGGATCAAATAAACCAAGAAATTAATATTAGACACATAATTGGAGCTTATTTGACAGTGCAGCATATACAAAATATCCATTTATGTGAGTTTTATGAACGTAATTTAATTAAAAAATCACTGAACTAATTGTAAGGAAGGAATGTAAATCTGGTATGAGAAAATGTTATTTTCATCAATTAAATGTGGTTGCAAATACAATAACATTTTCAAAAAAAAAATCGACTAAATAAGCGGTCAGGGTTTTGCGTAATGACTTTACTTTTATTTTATTTACCGAATCCGAAAATGATTTGTATACAAGTTCTTTGGAATTTAATAATGCGTTTAGTGATGATGTTGGATATTCGTTGGAACTTATCGTTTTGTTGCTAGGACAACGCACTGTTGCTTTTATTTTCAAAACGAAATTACTCAAAAAATTTCTAATAATGCAACTTAAAAAAAATTACTAGAGAAAAATCTCTATAAAGAATAAAAAAGTGTATTGTTATAGCAACAAAATAATCAACTTTAGTTTGATGCAATACTGAATTTGGTAAATAATTTAAAAAAAAATGTTATTATGCGACAAATTTTAGACACGCAGCGCTTATTTTAGTCAAATTAACTTGAAAAATGCCTTAGGCGAGGGTATAATAGTATACTCTGTAACAAGGTTAAAATGGAAATTCGATGCGAGTGGACTAGCATCAGAATTTCCATTCTTACCTAGTAGTAGACTATACTTTCTCCTCGACCAGATAAAATAGACT
Organism: Ocypus olens; assembly: GCA_910593695.2. Taxonomy (NCBI): domain Eukaryota; kingdom Metazoa; phylum Arthropoda; class Insecta; order Coleoptera; family Staphylinidae; genus Ocypus; species Ocypus olens. The sequence goes on from OU343048.1 coordinate 54,157,015, forward strand.
AATACAATAATTATTGTATTAGTATATTAATTATAATTAACACAAAGAACTTACGTTTTATTATCACGTTTGTGGTTATGTTTATAGTATTTTGACAATTGTGATATCCAAGGCTAATTGTTTTATTCGAAACGGTGTGAGAATATTCATTCCATTAGTTATTATGGAATGAATTACATGCAAAACGCATAAGTGCATTTTATTTTGATCCATAACAAGAGTGAGAATGTGTACGTTCTATGATCAAAATTGATTTCAGAATGCTTAAATTCTACAGTGGTCGTGGAGAAAAAATAGTATTGTATTGTAGTTAAAAATGCTCTATCTAAAAAGTAAACAACAAGGTAGGTTGTTATTTGAAAATAACAATATTTTTGCCATTCAAATGAAAAAATGAAATGAAATATGTCTCTCCTATAAACTTTATAAATTTACTAAAAATTAATTATAATTATTAATCCATAAAAACCTGCAAACACCCCATCCGCAAGTTGTGGGATAAATCCATGAGAATAAAGTATAAGTTCTTGAAAATCTGTAATAATTTAAGTGAAAAAATGTAATAATAATTACCATCGATTTGAAAATTTACTCAAAATTCATTCCGGATTGTATTTTAAGAAAATTATTAACAATCTATTTATAGATTTTCAATTGATGACAAGCGCGGTAACTCGTGTGAAATCCCAAATATTTTAATTTTATTTTTTCACTCTTGAGTAACAAGTTACAATACACGTTTTTTGTTATGCTATTGCCTTTTTTTGCCATCTGTATGGGAAGCAGGAGTTTGCATAAACATATAAATACAATGTAAATCACCAATGTACATTGCTGAATTTTCTATTCGATACAGAAACCAAATTAGAATGAGTTACATTTTAATTGTTGTCAGAATAAAGACAGCACTCTCATACTATTCAAAGCAATTATGGTGAAAAATCTAATCGCTCATATTTTCTTTGGTTTTTATCAACTTTTCCTAATATTTTGCAAACAAACATGTAAGTATATGAACCAACCTAAATATTCCAGCGTTCATGAACATATATCTAGGGAGATGCATTTCAAACGAACTTCTTACTTATTGTTAGACAATTTTGAAACAATAAATATTATTTTTAAGAAGTAAACATATTTTTAAAACAGTTTGTTTGATTATTGTCTTTAGATTATCACTAAAAATTCTTAGGGGTCAATCAAATCAACCAATTTAATTTCAAAAGGTCTCTGACAAAATTTATTTATTTTCGTTTTTTTACCTATGTTGTAGTATATTCAGAGAGTTGAAAACAGCTATGCATTAATTTTTCAGATGTTCAGTTTTTTTTTGTGAACAGCCATTTTGTATTGGTGGGTCAGCCTATTTTGCATTTTGTAGAGATTTACGTTAAACTCTGTAGCTCCTCGGTTTTTGGAGATATTTGGTTCAAAAAGAAACCATGTTAAAGAACATAAAATGTACAATTTTTTCTGTTAAGTATATATATATATAGGCCTATACTAAATTGTAAATTAGCAGAAAATAGGTAAATGTTAACGTTTCCAAAATAAAAAGCTTCTCTTTAAAAATTAAAAGTGTTAAAGATAAAACGAAGACTCAAATTCATTTTTTGTGGATATAGTGTCTATAGTATACTACTTCCCTAAAAAGTATCAGGCCAGAGAGTTACATCCTTTTTTAACGGGTCTTCAAATATTGCAATTTTCCTAAAATCAGGTATTTTCGATCTGAAATATCTCGGAAGGGACACACTTTAAAAACCCAATATTTTCACAAAACGTTCTTTAATGGTGTTGTACTAAGTGGTTAAAATTTCATCACTGAGACTTTATTAGCTTTTTGGTTAGAAATTTAAAAAATAGCTAAAACTTCTGGAAAATAAAAAAAAATTAGCGACTATCATTGGTTGATTTGACATGGATTGACCGTTAGATATACAGTATGTTTTTTATCGTGGGCCATAGGATTTTACATGCTAAAACTTTTACCTTGTGTTAATGTATATTTTATCATATAATTTTGAAGCAAATTTTTGTTAGTAATATAAATCAATTATTTTTCTATATGATGGGATTAATTAGAATTATTTAAACATGTTTTATTCCATTAAAAAAATATTTTTTTTAATATAAGTGTCGACTCAAGTACCTGTTCCCCGTACATGTTCAGGTAATGATATTTATTAATATTGTTTAGTGCTATTTCAAAATTAATCATAAACTATTTGTATCCTTAATATGATGTATAATGCTCTAGTGCAGAGAAAGGAGCAGTGTTGAAGTTTTTTGCAACGCACATAAAAAGAAATACTGTACCAGGAAAAGTAAACTGCATAAAATGTATGAATAGCAATTCTATATTATCTTCACGCGGTTGGACTGACATTAAATTTTGTGTTAAAAATCATATAGATAAAATTAAAAATTCAAAGAAAGTGGGAAAATTTTGTTAATTGAATCCGAAATAAATTATATTACATGCACTTTTTATATACATATAAAGATTGTAATAATATTTGTATCATTTTATCATCCCGAACCCGTTTAAACTTTAAAACAGAATCCAATAAATTAATATAAATAAATGCTATTTAATTTGGTGAATTTGCATAATTTATGCATAATTTTAACTGTAATTCAAGTAAAGTGGGAACAAAAAAATCAATTTAAGTTGGGTATTAATTGTCAAGAACAATAATAATTTAGACAATTACAAGAAATTCCGTGCATTTTTAACATTTAATTGTACATTTTATTTCTCTGTTTGCAATTTTATGTTTCATAAATAATTCAATTTTTATTTATTTATTAATAATTACTGTTATTAATTTAATTAATTTCTCTACTCACAATTTCTTATTTCATTAATATTTTAATATTTCAATATTTATTTATTAATAATTTATGTTATTTATTTAATTGAAATATTTATGAATGGACACTGCAAGTCCTAACGCCAACTGTAAATCTATTTCCAACCCGAGAATTGAGCAAACAATGCGATCCCCTCGGTAGGTATGTGGGATAGGTCGGCAACGCAGCATATTTTGTTCCAGGTGGCGCTACCAACAAGGGTTGTCACAATTTGGTGTGTAGCACACATGATCGGTACCCATGATGTGGCGTCATACACACAATTATTTTTAAGGTATCATAACTTTCGTGAGAATGATTTTAGAGAATTTTCGTATAGATAACTGAAATAATCTGATCTTCTTTAACATTGGTACTAAATGTCGTAAGTGTGACATATGAAGCAATGGAGAAATAGCCGAATGTACTTGTGGCACGGAGGGTAAGGTGCCACAAGAACGCGCCTCCGCCACAATTCAGGATGTAGCACACACAAAGTGCCACAAATATGTGGGGACATACACACACACACACACAACCTTTGTGTTCAGGCAGAACCATTATATATTCTTTCCTTTTTTCCCATCACAGGTAGACACCGGAATCCCTCTTACCTCACCAACAACACAGTTCTTTTCTTCGTCTATCCGTCCTTTCCTTGTCGCGGCGCTTTGTCTGCACAGCTGTTTTTCGGTACTTTTCCATTCTAGTAAAAAAAAACCCTGTCGAAAATTTTGCGAACCGGTTTTGGTCGACGTCTAAATTGTTAGAAGAAAGTCACGCACGCTTTTGCCGTTCCAATTTTCGCAAACGCAAAGTTCTCGGAAGAATATGGCAAAGGAGAAATCAACATGTCCAATTATTTCTTGGAATTGTTTGTACTAGAAATTTGTCTAGATAATAAAACCAGGAATGCCTTGAATTTTTGTTTTTGTTTTTTATAAGGATCGTTACTTGAAAATTACGTGAAAGTTTTGAGAAACATAGAGGTAAATTGTCTTGTACTTGTTTATTGCTGAACAACAAAAAATCGTGGAGTATTCAGGTTGGCTGGAAAATCTTTTTGATAACCGACTACAAACGTTGTAAAAGACATCCCTTCGTACTTAATCAATAAATTCTTTCAAGGGCCCGGGACCGCCCCGAGGTATCCGGGCGGCTGAGGTTTAAACACAAATTTCAGTTTTTTTAATCTAAAAATGTGATTTTTCTTGGCAACTGCTATCTGCCACAACCGTTTTATATCTAATCCATGTATGCATAATAATAGCTTACAGGGGGATTATATTGCTAACGAAAGGTTTCTTATTTCGTGTAGATGTACAATTCTGTGCAATAAAATTAAGCACACAAAATATGTTATAGTTTAAAGCAGACTTCCTGGTTACGAAAATTTGTAAATTTGTCAATTTCCCTAATGTCAAAATTCTGTTGTCATTTAGACAACAATTCAAAAATTGGAATTATAACTAAAATAGAAGATGTTTTTTAGCCTTAGTCTTCATTTTGGCTTTTTAATAAAGGTGTTATTTTCATGTTATGGTGTTTCATCATTTATTGAAAATGTTGCAGACCCGAATTACACAACTAGATTATTTAAAAAAATACTCATAAGACTTATGCTTCATTTTATTGCACAGAAGTGTACATAAAGGGGGATTCGGGCAGGTCACAATAGATTAATGAGTTGGTAGTGGTATCCAATTTAGCCTGTTAAATTTTTATATTTATATATTTCATAAACATAAACTGTGTAACCAGCACATAGGATTAAAATGAGACTTAACATGCTTTTCGTCTTCTCCAATCAAAGAATAGTAAAAATACTACAATTAACAAATTATCTATTGAAACAACTTGTTTATTGTAATCTTTCTAAGACTGCTAGATTGAAGAAAACGAAAAGCATTGTATTTTTATTTTTATTTTATTTATCTACAATACTACAATAAGTCGGGGAATGTCTCGCGCAATTTTCTTGACAGTAACAATTTTACTGCAGAACTACACAAGTGGGCGATAGGTATAAAAGGTTGACTACCCCTGATGTAATGAGTGTTTTATGAAAACATCCATCAACACGTTTTTTACGTTCAAGAATATTTTGCCGGGTATATTGGAAGTAGTGTTTCCAGATTGGGTTTTTGTCCCCAAATTGGGGGTAAATGATTGTTTTGGGGTGTATTTTGGGGAACTTCAATCAATGAAGTATTTTTTGGTGTGGGTATTTTATACAAGGGGTATTTATGGGGAAATTAATAAACATGTTATTATATTTGCTAGAAATAATCATTGCCAATAGTGCACAACCATAAAGAAGTCCGTAATTTTCATTTATGGAAGTCCTAAGGATTCTGTTGTTCCCGTTTTCGTAATTTCGTGATCCTCAATGAGATGCTGCACTTTCATTTAAAAAATGGTGATGTGGCCATCATGTTACTTTCTCCGACTTGATAGTATAGTTATTTATATTTACACTTTCATGGTTTATTTTCAAATGAAATCATAATTTAAATGTACATCGACCGTTGTGTAAACTCGGATGAAACTGACGTTTAAAACGTCAAAATTATGAAAGATGGAAAAATTATACTTCAAATTCAAAAACTCAGTTTACTCAAAAACTAAACGGATTAAAAAAAAAACTTATTCTTTATAAGTTGTTCATTTTAGCATTCTCTACAATTATTATTAACATAAATTTTCGTAACTATTATCGTAACTATTATTATTGTACTATTGAATCTTTATTGACTTGTGTAAAACTGTACTGTTACCTAGCACCAATAAATTATTGTATTGTATTGTATTGTATTGTATTGTTTTATAATTATAAACCAAAAATTTAAAAAATAATAATAAATTTTTTTCTCGAATAAAAATGATTTTATGAAAAATGTGTTCAAGCAAAAGATGTTTATTTCTTTGTTGTCTTCAAAGTTTGTTTAAATGTTTTTTTGATATTTTTCATATTTAAGAAAATATTGGCAAAAAACAAAAAACAGTTAAGGTAAACGCCCACTTTCGGTGTACGAAATTTTACCAAAATCTTTTCAGTTCTTCAGATTATCAAATAAGACGGATGTTCAAAGTTTCATATCAATTGCTTTATTATTAGACACACACACACACACACACAGACACAAAAAAACATTTCAGAAATTGTTGAAATGGCATCTAGGGACCCCAAAACGGATATTTCCGTAAAAAAAAAATTTGAAAAAAAAATCACGATCACAATACTTTCTCGTACTTCGTAACGGAGAAAGTAAAAATATGTATGTGTGCCGAAAAGGAGATGAAAATACTGCGGATGAAGATGAATAGTAAATTTTAATAAATTTTATATTTAGGTTTCAAATAAATCCACTGTATTTACGTTTTATTTTCAAATTTTATTACTTTGGAGAGGGACTGCGGCGTAATTTTGGGGGATTTTTATTAAATATATTAAATATTCAATTTTTTGTTTTAATTTTTTATCGTTAGGCCCGGATTTTGAATTTTTTGACCTATGTTTTAGATTTCTAACCTGCAGTTTGGTTTTTTTTCTGATCTCTTGAACTAATTTTTCTTCATATTGGTCTAAATTTTCGATTTGTTTGATAAAATTTTCAATTTTTTTGCCGGCATTTTTTATTTCTAAGCCCGAATTTTTGATTTCTTGCCCTTTATTTAAACCTGAATTATTCATTTTTATGCGCAATTTTTTTGCCGGTATTTTCGAGTTTTTGATTTTTTGTCCTTTATCTTTTTTTTTAACATTTTCGCGTTTCTGGTTGGAAATTTATTTTGAGTTAGAGTTATTTTTGGGACTGAAAATGGCAAATTATTTTTCTTTTGGTTGATTTTTAAATTTTTTGGTCTGCATATTTTTATTCTTTAGACTAGGAATTTTTTTCTAGAGTTTTTGTTGATATTTTTAGTTAACGAGAGAATTTTTGATTGGTCTACACTTTAAATTTTTAACATGAATTGTTGATTATAGGCGCTTTTTTTTGTTTTGAGGGTATTTTCGAGTGTTTTTATACTAGTTTTTGATTGTAGCCCTTCATTTCAGATTTGCATTATTGTTTTTATAGGCGCATTTTTTAAATTAATTTCGAGTTTAGAGTTTCAGCAATTTATGCTGAGATAAAGTTATTTTTGGGGCTGAAAATGGCAAATTATTTTTCTTTTGCTTGAATTTTCAATTTTTTAGTCTGCATTTTTTATTTTTTACATCAGAATATTTGATTGTTTGCCTATATTTTAGATGTTTGGTCTGTGTTTTCCATTTCTTTTTTCCAAATTTTAGAGTTTTTGGTCTATAAACCTTAATTTTCGAATGTTTAGTTGAAATTTTGTTTTTTTTTTCTGGTCTGCATTTTTTATGTTTCCTAGAGTTTACGATTTTTGGTCTAAATTTTCGATTTATTGCCTATATTCTTAGTTTTTTTTACCTTGATTATTAATTTTAGCGAGCGATTTTTTGATTCGTCTATACTTTAGATTTTTAATCTGAATTGTTTATTTTTGTGTGCGAACTTTTGACTGGTATTTTCGAGTTTTGTTTACCAAATTTTTGATTTTTGCCCTTCACTTTAGATGTTTTGACCTGAATTATTGTTTTTATGGGCAAATTTTGTAAATTATTTATGAGTTCAGAGTTTCGGCAATTTACTTTGAGGTAAAGAGTTTTTTTTTTAATGGCAAATTTTTTAGTGGCCTTTACTTTAGATTTAACCCATTTTTGGTCAATCGATTTTTTTTCAAATATCCATATTTTCTGTGCAGTTTCTTATCACAAAAGATCCAAACGGCTAATATGCGTTTTCCTTTAATCCACTTTGATCTTACCGATAATAAATTCTGCGAAGTCAAACGACGGTACACGTGCAATTCTTCGAAAATATAGATGTTCCACTTATGGAACAGTGGGCAAAAAGGGGTTAAAAGAATTGTGGATTTTTATGAGCGAATTTTTGGCCGATGTTTTCGAGTTTTATGTCCAAGTTTTTGATTTTTTTTGCCCTATTATTTAGATTTTGCAGACTGAATTTTTGATATTTTTCGATTGTACTTCGTTTTGTAATTAATTTTAGGTTATTTATTTAATATAGGTTTAAAAATTAAAATTCACTTGGTTTGTTTCACGATTAAATTGTTTTATTATCAACTAGTTTCGGCTTGGTGCCATTTTCAAGAAATTCTTGAAAATGGCACTAACTAGTTGATAATAAAACAATTTAATCGTGAAACAAACCAAGTGAATTTTAATTTTTAAACCTATATTAACATAATGTTTCACCAAGTGATCAATGAGAAACAAGTATATGACTTATTTATTTAATTTGAAATTTTTTGTTTTAGTGTTTTTAATGTAATTATAGTGGTTGTTTTAAGATAAATGTACTTTGATTTTTAGCTAGAAAATACAGCCTGCATGATATGTGTTTAAGGAATTATTTAATTTTCAAATATTCCGATTCGATTTTTGATTTTTTTTTCGAAAATTCGTAATTTTTAAATCAAAAGAATAATTTTTGCAGCCAATTTAGTTTTTTTTAGTAATTGTTAAATACAATACTTTTGCCGGAATGAAACTGATCACCCAGTGTAACTGGAACTGTTTGGAAATTATGAAAAAAATGCGAACAATTTAAAGTACTTAATTAGCAAGGCTTTCCGAATTAAAGAATTATTTTAATTAGTTGGAGGATACCACAGCACGATTCAATATTTTTCTAATTTTTGTACTATCTACAGTTATAAAACTGATGCGTGAGATTCGTGATTCGGCGAAGGCAACTTTTTTTTTGTGCAAATTCCGAAATCTTATCAGCACGCCTTCTCTAATCTCAGTGTTGCTAGATGTTTTTTTTCCAAAATGGTGATAAATTAAGGTTGTAGGGAGTATTTTGGGGAACTTCAATCGTTGGCTATTTTTTGGGGTGGGTATTTTATGCGAGGGGTAATTTTGAGGTTTTTTATGAAATATTTGGGGAAAATTAAAAATTACTCCTGGTAACACTGATTGCGAGTGACAAAACTAAACTCACAGTATCCGCTCAGCTCTGCCATAACTTAATCAAAAATTGTGAAATTTGCGGCAAATTATGCGTTCCATTAAAGCCGAACGTTACATAGCTGCAGGATCTCGCGATTGATGGCCAGTTAAACAAAATACCTTACAAATTACTAGACTTCACCCCATCCGGCCTACATATACTATCGCCAGGTTTAGAGGAATAATTTGGCTTTGCGTTTGCGGGTAGTTTACAGACGCATTAACAATAACCTTAATAAAATCATCAAGCAGAGCAACTGGAGGAGATTTTTACTGTCGTTATACGATCTGTTACCACTGTAAATTTGCCGGACTACCATCAACTTGATGATTTTATTAAGGTTATTGTTAATTCCGCAGTAAACCACTCGAAAAGGCAGTAATATTATTCCTTTTTAACCTGGGAATACTATACAGTATTTCATTCACCATACGGATCTTGTACGCGCCTATTTTTAAAGAGATCTCTGTTCTTTACAATAAATAATATATATAGCCCGTTCTCTGAAATCTGGCGGCTGTGATCGCAAAAGAGGATCGGAGCTCGGTACGTAGGGGACGTAATATTTTTTATCTCAAATCAATCTTTGTTGAGAAGTGCTGGTATAAAAGTGCGTATACCATTAAAATAAATGTATGGGATGCAATTAGACAAAGCACCAATGCCTTTTCTTCGAGGGTGCGTCGATCCTCAGGGCGGACCGACCGTTTTACGACCTCAGCCGCCAGATTCCAGTGAACAGACTATATTCGGTTTAAACACTACACTGCACTACATTACGAAATATACTCTTGATATACCTCCAGCCTTCAGCATCACTGGAATATTGTTTACTTTAAAAAAAGAAAACAACGATAAATATTCCTATGTTGGAAATTTTTGTTGGAGAAACAATTATGTTCATTTTCTGTTGCGTATAATCTATTCTGGAAAGTGTTATTACTAATTTAACAAATCCATTAACTTAAAAACACGCAGAACGTTATTTGACTAAGTTAGGTCAATCACATTAGCGGTTGGTCAACCGTTTCAGAGCTCATTGCTCCAATTTGTAATCGATTTTGACCTTGCCTCGGGCTACTGACACTTTTTCCATCAATAAATCAATCGAATTAGTTGATTGAATTGCGGTTGCGGCAATAGAAAAAAATAATATACTAAATTTATTATATACTCGTACATTTAATGAAATCATAACAAATTGAAAAATAAAAAATATCTACAAATAAAATGAACGTATTTTATTAGATGAATAAATCTTTTTAAGAAGTTGTTTTTATTCTATCTAATGTTTCGATCAATTTTGAAAGTAATTAAACATAAATTAACATATGAGCCGCGAAATACCCACATTTAGAAACCAATAAAACAAAACTTATAAAATAGTAACCGCACATAGTTTTTTAAAGGTGGCTATGTATAGACATTTAAGAAAATATGTCTCACACGACTCTCACGCGTCTCTCAGTGTATAAGAGACGCGTGAGACACACTGAGAAACACGTGAGAGACACTAAGAGACGCGTGAGAGTCGCCTGAGAGTCGCCTGAAAGACGCCTGAAAGACGCCCGAGAGTCGTCTGAGAGACACCTCAGAGTTGTCTGAGAGACACCTGAGTGTCTTTTACATGTAAAAAATATAAAAAATTAAATTAGCATATCATCTACCTAATAATAATTATGATGTGGACATTTGCATTATCTTTTTTAGATCCACATTCTATTTTTATTGTAAAGTCCATTACACATCGCATTTTAATAACGAGTATTAATTAAATAATTTGATTTTCGGAAGCAATAACTTGACTAAATTACACTAACAACCACATTCTTTGAGTAAACAACCTTGTAAATCACACGACAAATTATACAGGGTGTGTCTTTGTGACGCCTTATGAGGATTTTACATGTAAAAAAATTCACAGAACCGGCGCTTTTCCTCTACTACCATCATCATTTGGTCATACATTTCTCGAATACAAATTTTGTATTGTCGGAAAAATAATACGTCCAACTGTTGACAGGATCTTGTTGTATCAGTGGTATAGTTTATATTGGCAGTCTTATTGACTTTAGAGATTTCAAAATAATTTGAGACGAAATAGTGCAAAAAAATCCTATATTGCTTTTTCTTCCAACTAACAATATTTCTAGCCTAGATTGTTAAAAACTCGCACTTTGATTCGCCGCAATTTAATTTGAAAATTCTACTTCTTTAAAGTTGATTGAAAAGAATATTTAAAATATATTGCAAATTTACTCAAAATTAATCCTTCTTGAGTATTCTGCATAAGCTAGATACATCCCCAATTGAGGACTGAATTTTTTTCAAATTTTCTCAGAATCGATTCAGCTTCAAGATACTGCATAAACTAAAAACATCCCAACCGCAGATTTCCAAAATATAACACTTAAACCAGCCACGTTTGAATTAGGAAATTGAAGTCTTCAAAGTTCCTCTAAATAAATATAATAACAATTTTTTATAATATATATTATTATTATTATATTATTATTATTACAGACTGAAAATTTTGCAAGTTTACTCAAAATAGATTCTGCTCTAAGATTCTACAAAAACCGGAAACATCCGCTACCCAGATTTTCAAAAAATCACGCTTAAACTCGCTGCGTTTTCATTTAAAAATTGTACACCTTTAAAATTGCTTTAAAAAATATAAAAATAAATTACCACAAACTGTAAAAGTTGCAAATTTACTCAGAATCGATTCTACTTTAAGATTCTACAAAAACCAAACATATCCCCTACCCAGGTTTCCAAAAAAAATCGCATACATTCGCTGCGTTTCCATTTCATAATTGCTCATATTCAAAATTGTCAAAATATTAAAAAAGTTTAATAATTTAAAAACTTTGGGACAAATAAAAGAATGTTTCAAAAAGAGTTATTTAAAAATTAATTAGCACAAGAAAATAGCGCAGTAAAAAATAGCAGTTTCTTAAAAAAAATATAGTTGACTTTTTCACCGTGACCCAAATACCGCCACTGCAATGCACCTTCTCAAACCTTAAAACTTTTGTCTGAAACACTTTTTTCAAAAATGCATTGTTCATGAAATATTCGACTGGTTCCAGGTCTGGACATCCTAAGTCGTGCGGTTATCATATCGCCATTTTTTTATAAATGTAAAAGTAGGGGCTGTAACTTTCAGAATATCTTATTGGAATCACCTACAACATATCTGTACAGAGCTTGAATCGAAAACGGTGAATCACTTGGGGACCTTCCCTTGTCAGTACAGTTGCTAACCGTAAAAATTCTATAGCCTTAAAAACCAATCAACTGGCATTAGAATAGGTATACCGTTGAAGCGTCTACAGTTTGAAACATCGCCTAAAATTGTCAATGAATAATTCCAATCAATTAGACAATATACGTTTCACTTAGTTATCAGACAGGTGCACGAACCTACTATTACATACTGAGCCCAGTTTCCAACAGCACACTGCGGATGACGGACTTAGAAGATCCGGGTGAGTTTATTCAAGGTGAATCCGACACTGACCCCCACCCCGGGAAGAAGATTCTCACTTCGCGAATTAAAAACCTTGTATTAGATTCGGGCAAAATTCCAGCCCAAACAGCATGCACATCGCTCACAATGGAAGGATTTACCAAGAAATCCAAAAGGAAGAGAAAGTCGAACGCACAGTCGGATGTATCTACTGCCGCTGATTCCATCATTCATGGGCATCACGATTGAGCGACCTCCTCGAGGAGTCGATTAACCAGACGGGTCATTGAACACCTACAAGCTGCGGATATCCTGCTTGATGATGACCTCAATGGTCAGCCGAATAACCAGACAAAACAGTTGGGAGTTTACTGCCAACCATTGGGGCATTTTCTGATAACCGCACTGTTGATCGTGAACAAGTTCGTCCAGCGGTCGCCATTTTCCTAAGCGTACAAATTAGACCGATTGGTGTTGGAATTAAGCGTTAGAGTTGTCGAAGTCATGGAGATTACCAAAGTCTTATGATAAAAATATAATTGATCATGTAACTAAAATTGAGAAAATGCACGAATTGCAGATAAATAAGAAAGTAAATGCTTTTGTGTAAATAGCTTCATTTAAATTATATTAAAAGTACACAAACAAAGCACTGTAATCAGAATGACGGAAAGTAGTGTTCATCAAATACCAACATTCAGCGTAAATGAAAATAAACTGGGCCGAAAGACCGCAGGTCGATAGCCCATTGGACCCAGTTAATTACACTTGTATGTGTCATATTGTTGTGCAAAAAGAAACCGAATAAAGATAGTTATGTATGTATGAAAATGAACATGTTGACAGTTGAAAATTCTGACGAACGCACCCAGTGATTCCCAAACTTATAATGCCCATGGATCTCTTCTCATAGGAGAAACCTGACCATGAACCCTCAAGTCGAATAACTTTGCACAGTTATATCATAGCAAAACTACCAATTTAACTTTGACGTTTCGAATGGTGAAGATATTTTAGATTTATTTAATCGTTCGTGTGTCTGGTGGCTATAAATTTTTCACGGACCCCTCAGCGGTTCCTGAACTGTTATTTAATTTGCCACGGATCATCAAAGTGGTTCTTACAGGGCCCTTGGGGAATATATAGCTCAAAAGCAGACGTCCCAATCTGTGGTACGGCATCAGTACTCGGTAAGTGAATGAAATAATAATGACAATTGCCCTCAGTTACTTTTTAACCAATAAAATCGAATAATGTTGATGACATGATCCAATAAAATTCTAATTACGATGCGTAACAGACCACGCTGCATGTTATGTATGGCAATTCACCCTGGGTGGTATCTAATCAGATAATCCCTAGCAACGCGTTAGTACATTTTCTATAACATGTAAAACGTCAGTTATTGCCGGACTTTTAAGCAGTTTGCACCTGAATTCGATCTGTTTGTATTTTCGGGTGAAGTGTTAGTGCTTTCATCAGTAATAGTATTCATAGGCATTTCTCAAAATCTTGGTAATCTCATTTTTACTACAATTATTGTGGCGCAGATTAATACACGTCTGACACTTGGTGTCACTAAATTTAACTTTTCAAATTATGAAGTGAGAACTTTCTGTTCGGCCAATTGTCTTCTCGAATCTAACTCGTGACTGATTTTTCCTAGGCAATTATTAGCGTCTGGATCATTCTTGCTTGTTGCTTCTAGAAAATCGGTACGACTACGAAGCAACAAGCAATCGTGATCCTGACGCTAACTAATAATTGCCGGCAAAATCATAGGCACTCGTTATATTACTGTTGAAAATAATATTTTTGAGAAAGACGGGAAATTAAAGAAAAAGGCCATCACTTGAAACTTTCTATACAGGGTCTTCATTTCAAAAGGAGCCATCCTGAATAACTTTGCATCTGAAGCAGTTACGTTTTTAATAAAAAATATGTCAATTTTATTTTCGAGGGGGAACTATTTTCAGAATTTTATCTTTCGTCCCTCACCCCCACCCACCCCATCTTTATAATTTGAAGTGGCATCCCCCATTGTGTGATGCTAGCAAATAAAAAATTATTTAAATCAGTTCATTTGTTTCAGAGAGCGAGGGTTTTCATTTCACACCGACTCCAAGAGCTAGCTGGAGGTCATCGAGGGCGTTTTTTCACCCCCGCTCTGCGACCCCCCGTGACACATTGATTGTTTGCTTCCAATATCCCAAGGTCCGACATGCATTGCTAAGTTCGGAAGACACCTCAAAATCCTAACTCCTCTCCCCGCCACGTCTCTCCTCCACAGGCCCGATCCTGACCCCAATTGTCACGCGCAGGCCAGTCTTCGAAACTTCTAAATCCTATACGTAGGAAGTCCACCCCCATGAAGGTCTCCTATCCCAGGGCATCTTCAGTTGATGCCAGTCGCCCCTCCTTGGACCATCTCCTCCACAGGCCCGATCCCGACCCCAATTGTTACGCGCAGGCCAGTCTTCGAAATTTCTAAATCATATACGTAGGAAGTCCGCCCCCATGAAGGTCTCCTATCCCAGGGAATCTTTAGTTGATGCCAGCCGCCCCTCCCAGGACCATCTCCTTGAGCCAAACTCATCGACCAACAAAAAAAAAGAAGCCAAAGAAGAACGCCCATCGGCTTGCACCCTCTACTGTCCCAACTCCGATTACTTCATCCTCAGGAGGCAATTCTTTCTAGTCTTTCCACCTCAAATCTTTCGTCACCTTCTCAGAGGACACTACTTCTGGTCCCAGAAACTAGCCCACTCATTCTCTTCCGTCCACAAAGTCGCCCAACGCGGTGCTTCACTATGAAGTTAATATGGCAGCCTAAAAACATCGTTCTGATGAATTTTTTATGTTATTTTGTATTTTATGGGAACATTAGTTGTAAGTCTTCGAAACTTCTAAATCCTATACTTAGGACGTCCCCCCCATGAAGGTCTCCTATCCCAGGGCATCTTTAATTGACGCCAGCCGCCCCTCCCAGGACCATCTCCTTAAGCCAAACCCATCGACCAACAAAAAAAAAAGAAGCCAAAGAAGAACGCCCATCCGCTTGCACCCTCCACTGTCCCAACTCCGATTACTTCATCCCAGGAGGCAATTCTCAACTCTTTCTAGTCCTTCCACCTCAAATCTTTCGTCACCTTCTCAGAGGACACTTCTTCAGGTCCCAGAAACTAGCCCACACTTTCTATTCCCTCCACAAAGTCGCCCAACGCGGTGCTTCGATAATGAAATTAATATGGCAGCCTAAAAGCATCGAGTTGATTAATTTTTTATGTTATTTTGTATTTTATGGGAACATTAGTTGTGAGTCTTCGAAACTTCTAAATCCTGTACGTAGGACGTCCCCCCCATGAAGGTCTCCTATCTCAGGGCACCTTCAGTAGATGCCAGCCGCCCCTCCCAGGACCATCTCCTTGAGCTAAACCCATCGACCAACAAAAAAAAGAAGCCACAGAAGAACGCCCATCAGCTTGCACCCTTCACTGTCCCAACTCCGATTACTTCATCCCCTGGAGGCAGTTCTCTTAACTCTTTCTAGTCCTTCCACCTCAAATATTTCGTCACCTTCTTAGAGGACACTTCTTCAGGACCCAGAAACTAGCCCACTCTTTCCCTTACCTCCACAAAGTCGCCCAACGCGGTGCTTCGACTATGAAGTTAATATGGCAGCCTAAAAACATCGTTTTATATTATTTTGTATTTTATAGGAAGATTAGTTGTAAACCTGCATTATTGTTTATTTTATTTTATTTTGTTTTGTTTTATTTTATTTTCAGTATGTCTTTTAACACATTCGCTGCCACTACAATTGGGATTGCACATACACAAGTATAAAGTTGGACGCACTAGCGCGTCGGCGGCAGCGAACGTGTTAGACACTAAAATTTTGACGTGTCTAATATTGTTTTATAAGCAATGAACAGACTAATAAATTCTTATCTTATCTTATTCCGAGCTTGGGAACCAATTATCCAGCCTATGTATAACATGTTTACATCTATCACTTCTTCATGGCATTTAAATAACTAAACAGAATTTGGTGGCAGATCTAAGAAGGACTTGAGATCGTGATGGACACCTTCACCCCCAACAAGTGAGTACATGTGGTTTCTGTTAGATCCCGTTATCTTGAGGTCCGCGCCCATCTCCAGAACTGATTGCCCTCACTGATGGTCGCCTATAACCTTAGCGTGCCGGGACACACTCTTATCAAGAAAGTCAGCTTTGACGTGACGAGAGACGACGCAGTTTAAATGCGACGGGAAACCACATCTTCATATTTTGGCTGATAACTACCTACAGACCGCTCTGCTTTTTCATCGAATCTATAGTGCAGAATTATTCCGTAAAGCACCCCATCGAATTCAATTCCCCAGGAGCGTCAGGTTCTTCTTGAACCTCCATCGAGCCAATCACCTGTGGCATCTGCGCCGGAAATCACCGGTCAGTCAAATCCCTCAGCACATCGCAGAAATGCGCTCAATGCAACTCCACTGAGCACATCGCCTTCTTCAATAGATACCCCAGCATCAAATCTACCATGCTGAGTGGTCAATGGCTCCACAGAACATTTACACTTAGAATCAGCACAATGGAAGATCGAGATCGCTAGCTTCACCTCAGCGCAGCTCTTCCCCACCAACTCACTCTTGCCGTATTAAGCTACGCGCACACTTGTCGGAATCGGACGAATGGCACGCATCGGCAAAAATTGCTTAACACAGTTGTAAACGAGTCAATGCACATTTATCCGTTCCGTTACCGATAAATGTGCGTTGACTCGTTTACAACTGTGTTAAGCATTTTTTGGCGATGCGTGCCGTCCTTCCGATTCCAACAAGTGTGCGCGTAGCTTTAAGTGATATCCAATAAATATTTTATAACTATTTGATTGCAATTTTAATAAAAAATTGGCGGCGAATTAAATTTTTGAGGTCTGCCAAGGTTCCGCGCGGTACCAAAAAATTCCTAAGTGGCGTTTGGCGCTAGTTGTACTTGACTTTATTATACAGGTGTGTTAAGAAACACCTAATAAACAATTTAAAATAATTTATTTGCAGCAGTCAGATTTTCTTTAAAAATTAAATATTGCAAAAACCGGAGAAAAAAATGTATTTTATAAAAGTTATTTGCTTTAATTCGTAGATTTCGACGCCCCAATGAAAACTATAGGTTTACATTTAAAAATCACAAGTTGACCTTGAAATTACCTTGAAATCATACTTATAATTGATGACATATATGCCTGCTGCATTAGCCACTTCATTGCAAACATATTTTATGTGAAACATTTTTTTCTTAGAGTCTTCGTTTCCATAATATTTCCAGGATAAATGCCGCACCCTGTATAAAATTCTCTAAAATTATTACTATCCTTTCATAACTTTACTCCCTGAACACTTACATTTATCCAAAAATCTATTGATCAAACTTAATTCAGCGTGATATTGGTTTAGAGTCAATTAATTATCATTTATTGGTGTTTTAACAAAAATGTTTTACATAGGTCAATTGCACATGTAATAAGTCATAAATAAATTAGTATCTAATGCTAAATAAAATAATTACATTTGAAAAGTGTGGTACTGTATAAGTAACACAAAGATAAAATTATAATGAAACGCAATAAGTTAAACACTGAGTATTAAAAAGATACAATATAAATTAAAACGGTTAAAAGCTGACTAGTAATAATATTAAAAAGTTAAATAAATATTACATTAATAACATGGTTAAAAGACGTACTAATTAAAATCGAAATCCAAAAAAATCCAATTGCAATTATTTCCAATTTTTTTCGTGTAACTAAAATGATTACTATTATTTTACAACTTCACTCTCAGATTATATGATATCAAAAAATCGAATGATCAGTTATAAGTGGCTTTTCAAAGAATCAATTTTGAATGATTATTAAATCATTTTAGAATATTACGCTCCAATAGCAATGTTTTCAATTTATGTTTTATTTTCCCTAAAATGCGTACTATTTTTAAACCTTCACTTCCTGATCACCTGAAATTACCCTAATGTGTCAGTTTACAAAAACAATTTTGAATAATTATTTCTCTTGTAGCGTCATCTTACGGTTTGAGCCAAAGTACATTCAGTCAAATTAAACCAATGATTCATCATCAGAGTGATTATGTCTTTTGTGATTCATTATCGGCTGCAATAAACCAAGGGCGCTGATATTTACGCGATAATTTTCACTTGTAATCGCACAAGGGCATCAATTATTTCCGGGAAATTTTTTGAGTGCATTTCAAGAACGTATTAATCGGGCCTGAGTGGAACGCGAGATTAATTGATTCTCGAGTGCAGATTCGGTAAGAGAATCATAATGACTCCACCACAAAAGTAATTCATATTTTGTTTGAAATTATCAGGTTGTATTAGGAATATATAAATTCCCATAACCACCAGTGACGGTTCGCGATGTTTTTTCTGGTACGGCCGAGGAACAAGAGGTGGTAATACAGATAGGTAGGGTCAGTTGCAGAGACGGCTGGCTGCGTGACAGCACCTATCTGTATTACCACCTTTTGTTCCTGGGCCGTACCAGAAAAAAACCCGCGAACCGTCACTGATGACCACAAAAAAAAAATTCATAAAATTTGAGTAATGTCATGTCACGAAGAAAAACATCGGTCTGGGTACAATTTATAACATTTTGCCAAGAAAAACAATATGAACTGGTTGAGCCTGCCTCAAGGAACAAATTAGGAGATTAATTGAAGGGCTGGGGTTTTAATATGAAGCGTGAAAGCGGTGATAATATAAATGATGAATTCGAATTTTTGACATAAAAATTTCCACATATTAATCACAGTTACGTTGGTCTACCTACAAAAAAATTCCAATGACTTGGTTGTAGTTCCTGAATTAATTTTTCTATTGGTCATTAATGAGTGTTTTGCGATTTTCAACAGTAATCTAACGAGTGCCTATGTTTTTTTTTCGGAATGTGTGTAAAGTTTGTAAATTTTAATCCTGCGACATCAACGTTTTTAACAAGTTTTAATATGTTCAATTATTATTTCATCGAGCCATTTTATTAATCCCGTATGTTCAACGGTTTATTTTTCACATCCTAAATCGTTATCCCTGAAGAAGCTAATAAACATTGGCGAAAGCTCGGTTTTATGATAAATAGATGATTTATTAACCACCCCTTTTGGTCGGATTCCCTGATACGAGGATTTTTCTTTCACGACTGCGAGTGCCGATTTTCTAGAAGCAACAGGTAAGAGTGATCCAGACGCTAATGATTGCCCAGGAAAAATCAGTCACTAGTTAGATTGGAGAAGACAATTGGCAGAACAGAAATATTTGAAAAATTAAATTTAGTGACACCAAATGTCAGAGGTGAATTAATCTGCGCTACAATAATTGTAGTAAAAATGAGCTTACCAAGATTTTGAGAAATGCCTATGAATACAATTACTGATGAAAGCACTAACACATTACCAGAAAATAAGAACAGATCGAATTCAGTGAGCAAACAATTTTAAAAGTCTGACGATAGCTGACGTTTTATCCGTTATAGAAAATGCAACGCGTTGCCAGGCAATACGAACATAATGTATTCCCATGATTAACACCCACCCAGGGTGTATTGCTATGTATAACATGCACCGTGGTCTGTTACGCATGGTAATTAGAATTTTAATGGATCATGTTTTCAACATTACTCGATTTCATTGGTTAAAAAGTGAGGGTAATTGTCACAAAAATTCCCGTAAATGTGATGTTTAGTGATAGCCCGACCCCGCTAGGGCAAAGGGTGGTTACTTAAAGCAACACATTTGAGAGTAGTTCCGTCAAAATGTAAAGATTAATCATTGCACGAGGTGCATTCGGTAAGATAATTTCTATTTCAGAATTAAAATAAACATTTGTATTTTAATCAACTCATTGGTTTTTTTATCCCGGAACGCAGCATTCTTTTATTGAGTGTCAAACGGACATTAATTTAAATCCATTTAATTGACTTGAATTGATTGAGCTGATAAGCTCCCGACGCCAGGATGCGATAAGCTCCCGTCGTTGAGTAAACGGTGATTGGATATTTTAAACAAACATGGCGTCAAATTTTATTGGGTAATAGTATATGATATGAATGAAATAGAAATTATCAGAATAAACATTCGTCGTCCATAACAATCCCGAATATAAACACATGTGGAATAATGTTGACCTTGAAAAAAATGAAACAAACTTTAAAGTATAATTTTCATTCACGTAGTAATCTAATCGAATGCACTTCGGGCATGTAAATTCGCAAATTTGTTCTTAAATTCATTACCAAAGGTGAAATAATAATAATAATAATAATAATAATAAACGTCTATTTACAGTAATGGGCGAAGTTTAGCCACTACCACTTAACCCATAAAACATTACATATGTTTACATTTAAAACCGAAATGAAATATAATGGTAACAATTTGCAAATAATTACTAAAGAAAATTAATTAGAATTGTACAATTTTAAACGTAATTTTTTTTTAAATCAATTAAATCACTTCGTAAATGACATTTGTTGTCTCTAAATTATTGACCGAGGCCGCAACAAATGTCATTTACGTCGAGCCATCGCCCGGCAATGAACTCTCGAAAAAATACACGAATTTATTAACCGATAATGAAGCCGCCCTAGATACATTACTATTGATTGTTGAGTCATTTTTTGGAATGTTGCGTGTCGATGGCAATTGTTTTCTAGTTTTTTAGTATCGGCAAAATTTAACAATTTTTTACTCTTCGCACATGCAATTATTTCGAAATTTAGGGATTTGCATTTTCAAGTTGTTATCTGTGGTTAAAATAGTCTATTTCTAAATTCAGAACAATACAAGATTTAGATTTTTCACAAGCTATGATTTTAATTCTCGTTTCGAGTATGCCAAATGAAGACAGGAAGTAGGTAATGTTATTCTGAACAGAAAAGTTCAAATGAACATATATCCAATTTCTTATCAAGATCTTAAAGATTTGCAATCGTTATAAAA
Organism: Ocypus olens; assembly: GCA_910593695.2. NCBI lineage: Eukaryota > Metazoa > Arthropoda > Insecta > Coleoptera > Staphylinidae > Ocypus > Ocypus olens. The sequence goes on from OU343048.1 coordinate 54,178,422, forward strand.
TCTTTCAAATTTTCGGTATAGATTTATTAGATTGTTATAAATTTGGCATACATTTAAACATGAGGTAATACATCCATATAGGTCATCATTATAATAGTTAAACAGATCATTGCCCATGAAAATTTGTAAGTTTATTTTAATAGGAACTTGCTTTTTATGTTGCTAAATTGTTAATTAATTTAATATATGAATCAATTGCGATATATCAGCATATAGTTTAATTTTTATTATGTAATCGAAATGTTACTTTTGTATGAACTTGTATTATTCTGAACATCGATTGTACTAATTTATGTACGTAAAATATTCCATATAACAGTTAATGAGTTATTTTAGTTAACAAATGTCACATATCGATTTTTCCGAATTTGGTATATTACTTTAGGTTGTAACTTTTATGTAACTTATCTGACGTCTCACATCTATTTTTGTTGTAAATGGCTTATGTGCGTAATAAAATAAATCTATGTTCAGGCGTTACATAATAGGGGCAATTAAAGACGAGTTGAATTTTACCCTATTTTTACTTTCTCTGTTACGAAGTACGAGAAAGTATTGTGATCGTGATTTTTTTTTCAAAATTTTTTTTTACGGAAATATCCGTTTTGGGGTCCCTGGATACCATTTCAACAATTTCTGGAAAAAAAATTAACTGTTTTTTGTTTTTTGCCAATATTTTCTTAAATATGAAAAATATCACGAAAACATTTAAACAAACATTGAAGGCAACAAAGAAATGAACATCTTTTGCTTGAATTTTTTTTTCATAAAATCATTGCTATTCGAGAAAGAAAATTATTATTATTTTTTTTAAATTTGGTTTATAATTATGAAACAATAATAGTTACAGCAAATGTATGTGAATAATAATTGTAGAAAATGACAAAATGAACAATAAGAATAAGAATAGGTTTTTTTCGAAAACTCGTTAGTTTTTGAGTAAACCGAGTTTCTAAATTTGAAGGAGTATTTCTTAAATAACTTTAACAAAATTAACCATGTTTGAATTAGTTTTACATTAATTCTTTAAATATTAACCATGTTTGAATTAGTTTTACATTAATTCTTTAAATATTTACGTATTAGTAGTTCATATTAATTTCACCAAACAAAAACTCGATTAAGTTTCTGAATGTTTAAAATTCTCTTGATAATGCCCGAATAAGGCGAAACTACTCGGGAATATTAAACATTCAGAATCTAAATTGATTTTTACTTTGGTAGAATTAATATCTATTCCATATGACTATCCTTAATTTTACACTTTTGAAAGTCCTGAATTTATTTTATTCTCGGAATTTCCCTTAATTTTTACAAATGATTTAATATTTTAAATTTGTGATTTTATTTAATTTAGGTTTCATTGTTACTGTATTGAAAATACCAATACAATATTATTATGTTTATTATTATTATCCTTTTATCGATAATATTTTACACACTGTGAACAACCGCAAATTATTAGACTTTTCTCCCTTCTCCTGAATACATTTTAGCGGACGCCCATGGCTGTAAATGGCAGCTTATCCGGCAATTAAGGATTATCTTATCAGAATTACACGTATCAAATTGGGGCAATGCAATTAAATAAACAAAAAATATATAATTTAGCATAATCATATACATCCTGCTATAAATGTTAAACATCCTTTTTTAAATTATAAAAATTTAAAAAAAATCCTCAAAATATAAATAACACTAACAATAAGTAACACGAATTTAGTGGTGTTTGTAAGGTTTTTTGCCTATACATAACTTTTAACTTATATATACTGAACGAAAAAAAATTAAACACTTGAAATTCGTGAAATTTCGACCATTTTCAAACCACTAGTCGACGTATTTTCAATCGATTTTGATAATTCTTTGAGGGCGAAAAGTTTGAAGTGTCTTCTTTAAAGTCATGCATGCGAACTTCAGCGTAACCCCTTCCGCCCCCCTCTAACGCCCATTTGAAAAAGTAGTTTTTTTCTGGAAACCATGTCCAACTTTAACGATGTCTACGGAGTTGGAAAAATTTTGTCGACTCGATCCACCATAAAGGCATTAAAATCTAATCAATTCCCTATGCAAAGGTCAAAGAACGAAATTCCTACGACAATTTGGCATCAAGTTATGGGTGTTATTTATATATTGTTATTTATTTGAATTCATGAAACAAAACAAAATAAATATTGAATCCAACACATTCAGACTACAAAGTAGAAAAAAATATTGTAGTATCGTAAGATCTCTCAACATTTTACACAATTTTTACTTTCTCTGTTACAGTGTACAGAAAAGTATTGTGACTGAAAACTTTTTCAATTTTTTTAAGGAATATCCGTTTTGAGTCAATGCCTGGTCTGCCTGCAATGTTTAAAAATCTTTAAATAACTCCTATAGCAAACAATTTAGTGACAAACGTCGTTAGTTTTTGGAGGTAAAAATCTACTAAAGAATGAGATAAAAAATCCAGGTCCATATTTAACAAAATACAGTTGATGTGGGAATCTAAATAACGTCATATTTGAAAAATAAAATTATTTTCCGGAAGAGTTTACAAAATAACTAGTAAAATATTCGTAAAAAAAATAGAAATAATTTTTTTTAAATTTGTTTTTTTTAATATCTCCGACTGTATTAAACAAATTATTCAGCAATAAAATGCCCAACTTTTTCCTTAATTAACTCTTCATCTCTTATAACTATAAGTTACCGAGATATCAGTGCTAATGCATTGAATTAGTAACACCCTGTATTGTCATTTGATTTTTTAATCAATAATTTTAATAAGAACGAGCGATTTTTTAACCAAATAAAAACACAACTTAATAATTTAATAACATGTACTAGGACTGAAAGACCTTGGGTCGATAGCCATTAAAAAATTGAAAAAGCTTTTAATTCTCATAATCAAATATAATAATAATAATAACAGTTATTTCACGGAAAATCCATTATACAAAAATTACAAATTAAAACCAATATTAGAACAGTACAAAAGATAAATATACAATAAAATAACGCATTATAAAATTACAGCATCTCCTAATTACAAAAAAGAGAGATAATACAAACTTAATATTGAAAAATCAGAACACATTCAAATAACAATAATGACATTCATTTCACGGAAGATCCATTACAAATTAAAGGCAATAGTATAAAAAAAACATAATAATAAACTATTAAACAATGCTTAATATCAAGGGCGGCAGGGGCACTACTTATAATTTCAAACGAAACAAGATTTTTTTAATTAATTCTAAAAACACTGATTTGTCATTTTAAATGTTAAAACGATGCCTGCGAAAGTTTCATGAAACGAGAACAATGGCAATGCATTTATTTGAGAATATATCTCTTGAACAAATTAGCATATTTGAAAAATTCTTCCAGAATTGTGTTTTGTGTTGTTATCTTGAAAACCAGTGATGGGGTATTTTGAGTTTTTTTGAGGTTTATTAAGATTAATGTATTTTGAGTAAATCTGAAAAGTTTCAAATGTGTTACAGTTGTTTTTGTATATTTTTTTCACTCCGAAGAAGTGAAACTTAAAAAAATCTTAAGGGCTGTTCTCGGTCGGTTATCTTGAAAACTTGTGATGGGGTATTATCGGTTTTTATTCTGATTAATGTATTTTAAGTAAATTTAGAAAGTTTCAAGTATTTTATAGCTGTTTTATATTTTTTTCGCGTCAACAAAAAATGATTTTAATTTTTCATAAATTTAGACAAAAAATCGCAAAAGCAATCGACGGAATGTATTTGAATTTTATACGAAATCACTCTTGAATTATTATTGAGTGATTTTGTAAAGTTTCAAGTGGATGGCAATTGTTTTTATGTTTTTTTTCGCGTCGACGAATTTGTTGCAATTTTTTTTAAATTTCATCTCCGTTCACATTGAAATTTTCTAAAATTTAGAAACAATGCATTTCTAATTTTTACAGAAATGTAGAATCACATGTGTTGTCAGTTGTTTTGGAAAGTTTGAAGTCGATGGCAATTGTTTTTATATTTTTTTCGCGTCGACGAATTTACTGCAATTTTTTTTTAATTTCATCTCCGCTCACATTGAAATATTCTAAAATTTAGAAACAATGCATTTCTAATTTTTACGGGAATGTAGAATCACATGTGTTGTCAGTTGTAATTTACTGAATAATTTTGCAACAGTAATTGTTTTTTTTTTTCTCTCAAAAAGTATATTATATGCTCAGTGGCTCTACCAACAAAATGTTCCACGAGCCGCCACTGCTTAATATTAAAGAACATTTGAAAAAGGCAAGATAAGACACACTTGGTATTGAAAAATTAGCATGCATTAAAGCGCCTCAGTTTACAAATAAATTGTGAGTGGGAGTTAACAAATAATTCGAATAAAATCAGAAATACGATACTTTCTTCGCATCTTATTAAATAATATAAATGTTGTTAAATCGTTTTTGATTGAGAAAGTTGTCCATTATTCGACCGAATCATTTTCTCCACAGGTGACGTCCAATTAAATGTTTAGTTGTTACTATAGTTACAAAAAATTGTTTTTTTGGCAGCGAACTGCCGCAATTTCCAAATAGAAAAATTATTCGTTATAATTTAATATAAACAGAAAAATCTTTAGGTAATTATTTAATATGATGCGAAAAAGTATAGTATTAAACTCGTGAGCAAGTTTACCATTGCCACTCTGGTGAATTGCAACTTCACCCTCGTGGCAATGACCAACTTTCTCACTCGTTTAATAATATACTATAGGTCTTCTACAAATGAAGAGTCTCTAAGAGACTACAATTAACAAATCATCTACCGAAAGAACTACTTTCCTGGCTCGTACCTCGACGAATATTGAATGATACAGTAGATGATTTGTGTGTTAAAAATATCAAAGATAACAAATTAACACAAGGTAGATGATTTGTTAATTGTAGTCTTTTAGAGACTCTTAAATTGTAGAAGACGAAAAGAATCGTATTACTCATTTGATTGTATTTTTCTACAAGAAGTCAGGGAATTTTTATTTTATTGAAATAATTCGAAATTTGGATTAAGACATAATACATTTGATATTAGCATAAATTCAGATAATACCACAGTTTGACTTATGGTATAGAATACAAAATGAGGGAAAATATATTATTTTTCACCAACTCTAAAAATGTTTGTAATAAAGAAGATTGTTGCGTAAACTAAAAAAATTTAAATTAAATTAAATGTTGATTATTTAATTAATACGAAATATAGCTTAAAAATATAAACATGTATTTTATTAATATTTTTTATTGCATTAGCAAACAAGTGCGGGTATCCAATTTCCATTAAAATTTTAATATTCATTTATTAAAAAAAAAACTCACCTGCAGATTTCAACTTTTTTTTTGTTCTAAATTGCGACCACGAAACCGAACTAGATACAAAGCACAATTAACACCGTTAACATTTTGAACATTTTTGGTCCGGGAGCGACCAATTACTGCTCTCCCTAGCCGCGTTCTGGTCAGCTCGCAACTGCAGAAAAAGTGGGCACCGACACCGAATTGGCTGCCTATTTCACATCTCTCTCCGTCTTTCTATACACGCGGTGGCCCCGAAAAACCTTCAATCGATCTCCGATCAAGTGACAAATTTGAGTTTTCGGATAACGAACCGAACGCATTTTATTTAACCCTGAACCAAATCGAAATTTTCAAAAGCTATCTGGTACGAGCAAATCGGCGCAACCGTTTATTTGTTATCAGTATACGAACTGTGCCGATTCAATAGTTCCCCTTCTTATCTACACTCGAATGATTTCACGATGTATTATATACTTTTTGTTATTTATTGTACGGCTGCATTGTTTGATTAGTTCGGTTCATTGACAATTGATTACGGAATATTTGAAGTGGAAGAAGATTTCATACAATGTAATGGGTAAAGCAAAATAGTTATACTCGACCATTCGGAGAAAAATTTATCAAATATTTATTGCATACAAAATTTGCGACGACCCCTCACAAAAATTATTCATCCGCCCCTTATTAGTGCGATGGATAAGGCTCTGGACAACAAGAGGAATCTTTTCATCTAAAATGTTAATACAATTTGATTTGTTGGAAATTGTTTAAAAAAATGTTTTTTTCCGTTTTGATGGTAAAAAGGGATATTTCTGATCTATTTCATATTTATCGATTTTTTTCTCCAAAACTGGTACGATTGCAGCATTCTCTACAAATTTTGTTGATACAAATTATTAATTATTTCATGAAGCTTTTAAAAAGTTTTGTATTCTGTTGCTTTGTATTTATTTTGTGATTGAGTTGTGCTTGTTATTAAAGCTTTCCTTTTATTTGTAGATTACTCTGTGCATTCAATGTACATTTTTATTGTTTTTCAAGAATTGTGTACTGTACATGAATAAATAAATAATTATCCACCAAAAATATCAAAATATCAAAACCAAGTATTACACTTGTAATTGATTTACAAAAATATATCGTCAAGTGAAAGACTCCACAATTACTGATTATTCTCTAAAACTAAAAACAAATATCAACGAAAGATGTGCCAATTTGCAGAATTGAAAACGGCAAGTGAATATGGATCATTGTTTTTTGTTGAAAAATAATTTTAAAAAAATACAAAATAATACAAGTCAATTTATATAAATGTTGAAGATAACTAAAAACCTTTATCAACATTTATACAGGGTGTAGTAGAACAAAACGAACCATAGGATTTTCAGTGTTAATTTTTATATATTGGAATTTTATCTAAATTTATTTGTTTACATTTATAAAAACCCGAAAAAATAATAAAATAAAAATGATTATTTTCACGAAAATAATGATTGCCATGAAATTAAAAAAAATGGCGATGTTGCTATCTTTCTCCGACTTGGTGGTATCATTTATATTTACGCTTTCATGGTTTATTTTCAATTCAAATCATGTTTTAAATTCACATTCAGCGTTTTGTAGAATCGGATGAAACTGACGTTTAAAACGTCAATTTTATGAAAGATGAAAATGACAAATTATACTTTAAATTCTAATAGTCAGTTTACTTAGAAACCAAGAAAACCAAGAGATTTCGAAAAATACTTATTCTTCATAAGTTGTTCATTTTGGCATTCTCTGTAATTATTATTAAAATAAATTTGCTGTAACTATTATTGTTTCATAATTATAAACCAAAAATGACAAAAAAAATAACTATTTAATAACTATTATTTTTCAAAAACCAGACATTTTACGAAAAATATTTTTAAACAAAAGATGTTAATTTCTTTGTTGTCTTCAAGTTTTGTTTAAGTGCTTTTGTAGTATTTTTCATATTTAAAAAAATATCGGAGAAAAACAAAAAATGGTTAAGGTAAACACCCACTTCCGGTGAACGAAATTTTACCGAAAGCTTCTCTGTTCTTTGGATGATCAAATAAGGCTTATGTTCAAAGTTTGATGTTAATTTATGTAGTAGTTTTTGCGCATTTTAATTTATATCGCTCGTCTGCGACATAACCTAAAATTGTGGCACGTAAGTTGAGTTTAATAGTCAGTTTCCTTAGAAACCAAAGAGATTTCGAAAAAACTTATTCTTTATAAGTTGTTCAATTTGATATTCTTTGCAATTATTAATCATGTAAATTTGCTATAACTATTATCGTTTCATAGTTATAAACCAAAAATGAAAAAAAAATTAATAATTTTTTTTCTCCAATAAAAATGATTTTATAAAAAATATTTTCAAACAAAACATGTTCATTTTTTCGTTGTCTTCAAAATTTATTTGAATGTTTTCGTAAAATTTTTCATATTTAAAAAAATATTGGTAAAAAACAAAAAACGGTTAAGGTAAACACCCACTTTCGGCGTAAAGAATTTTACCAAAAGCTTTTCAATTATTCGAATTGTCAAATAAAGCTTATGTTCAAAGTTTCATGTTGATTGTTCTATTAGTTTTTGAGATACAGCGCGCACAGACACGAAGACACACACACAAAGACACAATTTTTTTTTTCCAGAAATTGTTGAAATGGTATCTCGAGACCCCAAAACGGATATTTCCGTTACAAAAATTTTTGAAAAAAAAATCAAGATCACAATACTTTCTCGTACTTCGTAACGGAGAAAGTAAAAATGGTACGTAGTTGACCTGTTTAGTTTTTATGAACGAAAATAGAAATAATAGCATGAATCCATACAGAACATTTAATGGCAAACATATCCTGCACTTTATGAAAACTGCCACCACTTCACAATTTGCACTTTTTCTTGAATACAATACATTTTTAATGAAAAAAGCTTATAAACAGTTATGAAGTATTCAATCAATTTGACAGAAACCAATAGATCAACAGCGCATCTTTTTTTAAATTTCATGGCAACCATTATTTTGAAAATGGTCATTTTTATTTTATTATTTTTTCGGGTTTTTAAAAATGCAAAAAATGAATAGTAGCATGACTGCGTGCAGAAATTTTTACTCTACAAAAAATGTATTTACATGTTTTTTCTAAAATGATCAGGGAAGATAATATTCAAAAATAAAGAAATTAACATTGAAAATCCAATGTTCCGTTTTGCTCATCTACACCCTGTATAAATTATGTTATCGTCAACATGTATATAAATTGTCTTGTATTATTTTTGAACAAAAAACTTCTGGTTTTCAAAATTTTACCCAGCTTTACAATTACTCAAATTGTCAAATAATATTGGGATTAATTTTTCAAAAATTGTCGAATACTTCTCAAAATTGATATTTCCGTTGAAAATTCGAATTCGAAAACAATACTTTCTCACACCATGTACGAAGAAATACTGCAAATTGGACGTTGTGCACTATTTTGCATAATTTCCAAAAAATATTTCGCTTAAAATTTACATCCACATACGGATTCGATAAAAGTGCGTAACTGCCACTATTTTTTTATCAATGAATTGACATATTAATTCAAGATCTTGTTGCCAAGTTACATAAAGTATATCTATGCAAATTCGATATTGCTGTTATTGAAATCGGCATGCATATGCAAATAAAACGCAAATGTTAGTGCTCTTAGAAATGTTATGCGGATGCCAATAAGGTTATGTGTGTGCTCTCACGAATGATATCAAAGCTCAAAGTTCAAGAAATTAGACATGCTGACTTGTGATGATTAAAAATAACGTTTAGCAAGTAATAGTGGTATTTGTTAGGCAATTTGTCTAACTCGCGAGATCCTTCAACCGTGTAGGTTCGTGTGTATACAGTATGTTTTTTTTATCGTGGGCCATAGGATTTTACATGCTAAAAATTATACCTTGTGTTAATGTATATTTTAACATATAATTTAAAAGCAAATTTTAATTAGTAATAAATCAATTACTTTTCCACATGATGCGCTTAATTAGATTAACTTAAACATGTTTTATTCCATTAAAAAATGAAATTAATTCACTAATCAATCTGACATTTCAGAAATTCAAGGTACTTTGATTATTTTTGCTCAGTTATTTATTTTAAATAATTTCATTTTTTAATGGAATAAAACATGTTTAAATTATTCTGACTAAGTGCATCATGTAAAAAAATAATTGAATTATTACCAACTAAAATTTCCTTCAAAATTTTATGATAAAATATACATTAACACAAGATATAATTTTTAGCATGTAAAATCCTATGGCCCACGATAAAAAAAATACCCTGTATATAACTGAACTTGTTACTTCAAATTATTGTTTGTCTGAAGCGTCATGAACTATATCCCAATGGCGAATGGTATCGCTCAACCGCCTAAATTCAGATCCGGATCAGCGTTGCTTGACTCTCGCAATCGCTGGCGAAGCAACGTGCGCGAACCACCGGCATATTTAGCTGCCACGTGAAGAATGATCCAAGTCAAGTGTACATTTTTGCATAAACCAATTTTATGGTTTCAAGCCTTCTTCTGTATGAAAATTATAACAAATTTATAATAAATAATTTTATATTTTAATAAATAAAATAAAAAAATATAAAGTAATAACTTATTGTTGTTAGCAATTAGATTAGAATGCTCAGTTGCCAGTTAGAAAAAATATTCAAGTCAGTATTTTTCATGTCTAAAAGTATACATGCCACCGGGAAATGATGAAAAATGTTTTCTATTTTTTTTTTATTATTTTTGGTTTCTAATTAGGAAAACGGTAATAGATACATCAAATTTATATTAATAATGATTGTAGAGAATGCCAAAATAAACAACTTATTAAGAATACATTTTTTCCCAAAAAAAATGTTTTCTACTTATTAAGATTTCGTAATTTTTTCCATGGTATTACTCGGGAAAAATATTTTATCTCAGAAAGATTTAAAAAAATTAATGACGGTTCTTAATTACGGGAAAAGGCGTCTAAAGTAATTATTTTCGAAAAAAAAAGTTTTGGTCATTTGATCATTTTCGCCATTTTTTTCCATAGTATTACTCGGGAAAAAATGCGTTCAAAAAATGTTGTGTGTGATGTGTGTTCGTGTGTGTGTGTTTATGTGTGTTTATCATGATTTAATATGATTCCGAAAATTGGACTTTATCGCATTTAGTTAAATGCAACTTATGGTAAGTTAAAATTATTTTGTCTTTACGACTAAAACTCCGGTCAACGTTTTTTTAACCATTTTCAGGTGGATGTTTTTGGAAGCCTAGGTGAATTATATAAATAAAACCTAATACCCTAATCACTTCCTACCTAAATATTTGTGACCCTCAATTGAAAACGCATCCAAGAATTGCACAAAGATTGACAGGATAAGAAGAAGCAAGAGGTATTTGTGACCGTCACGAGAAACCGGCTTCCTAGAGAAGGTGATCGACCACACCTACATCTTCTAGAGATTTGACAACGGAAAAATTTGGGCGCCCCAAACCGAAAACAACGGCCCTTTTAAGGGCCATAAAAACTAACTAATTCTAAAATCATTCTTTGTCAATGAATGAATGCATGTATTTAAACAATGAAAGACCAAAGTACTCTCATAATAAAATATTGAAAAATTTTAGCCAAGATTATCAGAAGACTAGGAATGAAACGAGTTATTTTTCACTTCAAAAATCGATAGAAAATTTTCTGTTCTGAATGTCGACCCTGAATTAATTTCGAAAAATTTTCACGATTTGGAACAGGAGACAAGGAACGCAAAGAAGTATTTTCCTCTTCAAAAATCGATCAAAAATGTGCGGTTCAGAATGTCTACCCTAAATTAATTTCGAAAAATTTTCGAGATTTGTAACAGGAGACTAGGAACGCAAAGAGGTATTTTACTCTTCAAAAATCGATCGAAAATTTGCGGTTCAGAATGTCTACCATAAATGAATTTCGAGAAATTCTCGAGATTTGTAACAGGAGACTAGGAACGCAAAGAGATATTTTACTCTTCAAAAATCGATCGAAAATTTGCGGTTCAGAATGTCCACCATAAATGAATTTCGAGAAATTCTCGAGATTTGTAACAGGAGACTAGGAACGCAAAGAGGTATTTTACTCTTCAAAAATCGATCGCAAATTTGCGGTTCAGAATGTCTACCATAAATGAATTTCGAGAAATTCTCGAGATTTGTAACAGGAGACTAGGAACGCAAAGAGGGATTTTACTCTTCAAAAATCCATCGAAAATTTGCGGTTCAGAATGTCTACCATAAATGAATTTCGAGAAATTCTCGAGATTTGTAACAGGAGACTAGGAACGCAAAGAGGTATTTTACTCTTCAAAAATCCATCGAAAATTTGCGGTTCAGAATGTCTACCATAAATGAATTTCGAGAAATTCTCGAGATTTGTAACAGGAGACTAGGAACGCAAAGAGGTATTTTACTCTTCAAAAATCGATCGAAAATTTGCGGTTCAGAATGTCTACCCTAAATTAATTTTGAAAAATTTTCGAGATTTGTAACAGGAGACTAGGAACGCAAAGAGGTATTTTACTATTCAAAAATCGATCGAAAATTTGCGGTTCAGAATGTCTTCCATAAATGAATTTCGAGAAATTCTCGAGATTTGTAACAGGAGACTAGGAACGCAAAGAGGTATTTTACTCTTCAAAAATGGATCGAAAATTTGCGGTTCAGAATGTCTACAATAAATGAATTTCGAAAAATTCTCGAGATTTGTAACAGGAGACTAGGAACGCAAAGAGGTATTTTACTCTTCAAAAATCGATCGAAAATTTGCGGTTCAGAATGTCTACCCTAAATTAATTTTGAAAAATTTTCGAGATTTGTAACAGGAGACTAGGAACGCAAAGAGGTATTTTACTCTTCAAAAATCGATCGAAAATTTGCGGTTCAGAATGTCTACCCTAAATTAATTTTGAAAAATTTTCGAGATTTGTTACAGGAGACTAGGAACGCAAAGAGGTATTTTACTCTTCAAAAATCGATCGAAAATTTGCGGTTCAGAATGTCTTCCATAAATGAATTTCGAGAAATTCTCGAGATTTGTAACAGGAGACTAGGAACGCAAAGAGGTATTTTACTCTTCAAAAATCGATCGAAAATTTGCGGTTCAGAATGTCTACCCTAAACTAATTTCGAAAAATTTTCGAGATTTGTAACAGGAGACTAGGAACGCAAAGAGGTATTTTACTCTTCAAAAATCGATCGAAAATTTGCGGTTCAGAATGTCTACCCTGAATTAATTTCGAAAAATTTTCGAGATTTGTAACAGGAGACTAGGAACGCAAAGAGGTATTTTACTCTTCAAAAATCGATCGAAAATTTGCGGTTCAGAATGTCTACCATAAATGAATTTCGAAAAATTTTCGAGATTTGTAACAGGAGACTAGGAACGCAAAGAGGTATTTTACTCTTCAAAAATCGATCGAAAATTTGCGGTTCAGAATGTCTACCCTAAACTAATTTCGAAAATTTTTCGAGATTTGTAACAGGAGACTAGGAACGCAAAGAGGTATTTTACTCTTCAAAAATCGATCGAAAATTTGCGGTTCAGAATGTCTACCCTGAATTAATTTCGAAAAATTTTCGAGATTTGTAACAGGAGACTAGGAACGCAAAGAGGTATTTTACTCTTCAAAAATCGATCGAAAATTTGCGGTTCAGAATGTCAACCCTAAACTAATTTCGAAAAATTTTCGAGATTTGTAACAGGAGACTAGGAACGCAAAGAGGTATTTTACTCTTCAAAAATCGATCGAAAATTTGCGGTTCAGAATGTCTACCCTGAATTAATTTCGAAAAATTTTCGAGATTTGTAACAGGAGACTAGGAACGCAAAGAGGTATTTTACTCTTCAAAAATCGATCGAAAATTTGCGGTTCAGAATGTCTACCATAAATGAATTTCGAAAATTTTTCGAGATTTGTAACAGGAGACTAGGAACGCAAAGAGGTATTTTACTCTTCAAAAATCGATGGAAAATTTGCGGTTCAGAATGTCTACCATAAATGAATTTCGAAAAATTTTCGAGATTTGTAACAGGAGACTAGGAACGCAAAGAGGTATTTTACTCTTCAAAAATCGATCGAAAATTTGCGGTTCAGAATGTCTACCCTAAACTAATTTCGAAAAATTTTCGAGATTTGTAACAGGAGACTAGGAACGCAAAGAGGTATTTTACTCTTCAAAAATCGATCGAAAATTTGCGGTTCAGAATGTCTACCCTAAACTAATTTCGAAAAATTTTCGAGATTTGTAACAGGAGACTAGGAACGCAAAGAGGTATTTTACTCTTCAAAAATCGATCGAAAATTTGCGGTTCAGAATGTCTACCCTGAATTAATTTCGAAAAATTTTCGAGATTTGTAACAGGAGACTAGGAACGCAAAGAGGTATTTTACTCTTCAAAAATCGATCGAAAATTTGCGGTTCAGAATGTCTACCATAAATGAATTTCGAAAATTTTTCGAGATTTGTAACAGGAGACTAGGAACGAAAAGAGGCATTTTACACTTCACAAATAGATCAAAAATTTGCGGTTCAGAATGTCTACCCTAAATTAATTTCGAAAAATTTTCGAGATTTGTAACAGGAGACTAGGAACGCAAAGAGGTATTTTACTCTTCAAAAATCGATCGAAAATTTGCGGTTCAGAATGTCTACCATAAATGAATTTCGAAAATTTTTCGAGATTTGTAACAGGAGACTAGGAACGCAAAGAGGTATTTTACTCTTCAAAAATCGATGGAAAATTTGCGGTTCAGAATGTCTACCATAAATGAATTTCGAAAAATTTTCGAGATTTGTAACATGAGACTAGGAACGCAAAGAGGTATTTTACTCTTCAAAAATCGATCGAAAATTTGCGGTTCAGAATGTCGACCCTAAACTAATTTCGAAAAATTTTCGAGATTTGTAACAGGAGACTAGGAACGCAAAGAGGTATTTTACTCTTCAAAAATCGATCGAAAATTTGCGGTTCAGAATGTCTACCCTGAATTAATTTCGAAAAATTTTCGAGATTTGTAACAGGAGACTAGGAACGCAAAGAGGTATTTTACTCTTCAAAAATCGATCGAAAATTTGCGGTTCTGAATGTCTACCCTAAATTAATTTCGAAAAATTTTCGAGATTTGTAACAGGAGACTTGGAACGCAAAGAGGTATTTTACTCTTCAAAAATCGATCGAAAATTTGCGGTTCAGAATGTCTACCCTAAATTAATTTCGAAAATATTTCGAGATTTGTAACAGGAGACTAGGAACGCAAAGAGGTATTTTACTCTTCAAAAATCGATCGAAAATTTGCGGTTCAGAATGTCTACCATAAATGAATTTCGAAAAATTTTCGAGATTTGTAACAGGAGACTAGGAACGCAGAGAGGTATTTTACTCTTCAAAAATCGATCGAAAATTTGCGGTTCTGAATGTCTACCCTAAATTAATTTCGAAAAATTTTCGAGATTTGTAACAGGAGACTAGGAACGCAAAGAGGAATTTTACTCTTCAAAAATCGATCGAAAATTTGCGGTTCAAATGTCTCCCATAAATAAATTTCGAGAAATTCTCGAGATTTGTAACAGGAGACTAGGAACGCAAAGAGGTATTTTACTCTTCAAAAATCGATGGAAAATTTGCGGTTCAGAATGTCTACCATAAATGAATTTCGAAAAATTTTCGAGATTTGTAACAGGAGACTAGGAACGCAAAGAGGTATTTTACTCTTCAAAAATCGATCGAAAATTTGCTGTTCAGAATGTCTACCATAAATGAATTTCGAAAAATTTTCGAGATTTGTAACAGGAGACTAGGAACGCAAAGAGGTATTTTACTCTTCAAAAATCGATCGAAAATTTGCGGTTCAGAATGTCTACCCTGAATTAATTTCGAAAAATTTTCGAGATTTGTAACAGGAGACTAGGAACGCAAAGAGGTATTTTACTCTTCAAAAATCGATCGAAAATTTACGGTTCAGAATGTCTACCATAAATAAATTTCGAAAATTTTTCGAGATTTGTAACAGGAGACTAGGAACGCAAAGAGGTATTTTACTCTTCAAAAATCGATGGAAAATTTGCGGTTCAGAATGTCTACCCTAAATTAATTTCGAAAATTTTTCGAGATTTGTAACAGGAGACTAGGAACGCAAAGAGGTATTTTACTCTTCAAAAATCGATGGAAAATTTGCGGTTCAGAATGTCTCCCATAAATGAATTTCGAAAAATTTTCGAGATTTGTAACAGGAGACTAGGAACGCAAAGAGGTATTTTACTCTTCAAAAATCGATGGAAAATTTGCGGTTCAGAATGTCTACCATAAATGAATTTCGAAAAATTTTCGAGATTTGTAACAGGAGACTAGGAACGCAAAGAGGTATTTTACTCTTCAAAAATCGATCGAAAATTTGCGGTTCAGAATGTCTACCCTGAATTAATTTTGAAAATTTTTCGAGATTTGTAACAGGAGACTAGAAACGCAAAGAGGTATTTTACTCTTCAAAAATCGATCGAAAATTTGCGGTTCAGAATGTCTACCCTAAATTAATTTTGAAAATTTTTCGAGATTTGTAACAGGAGACTAGGAACGCAAAGAGGTATTTTACTCTTCAAAAATCGATCGAAAATTTGCGGTTCAGAATGTCTACCATAAATGAATTTCGAAAAATTTTCGAGATTTGTAACAGGAGACTAGAAACGCAAAGAGGTATTTTACTCTTCAAAAATCGATCGAAAATTTGCATTTCAGAATGTCTACCTTAAATTAATTTTGAAAATTTTTCGAGATTTGTAACAGGAGACTAGAAACGCAAAGAGGTATTTTACTCTTCAAAAATCGATCGAAAATTTCCGGTTCAGAATGTCTACCCTAAATTAATTTTGAAAATTTTTCGAGATTTGTAACAGGAGACTAGGAACGCAAAGAGGTATTTTACTCTTAAAAAATCGATCGAAAATTTGCGGTTCAGAATGTCTACCATAAATGAATTTCGAAAAATTTTCGAGATTTGTAACAGGAGACTAGGAACGCAAAGAGGTATTTTACTCTTCAAAAATCGATCGAAAATTTGCGGTTCAGAACGTCTACCATCAATGAATTTCGAAAAATTTTCGAGATTTGTAACAGGAGACTAGGAACGCAAAGAGGTATTTTACTCTTCAAAAATCGATCAAAAATTTGCGGTTCAGAATGTCTACCATAAATGAATTTCGAAAAATTTTCGAGATTTGTAACAGGAGACTAGGAACGCAAAGAGGTATTTTACTCTTCAAAAATCGATCGAAAATTTGCAGTTCAGAATGTCTACCATAAATGAATTTCGAAAAATTTTCGAGATTTGTAACAGGAGACTAGGAACGCAAAGAGGTATTTTACTCTTCAAAAATCGATCGAAAATTTGCGGTTCAGAATGTCTACCATACATGAATTTCGAAAAATTTTCGAGATTTGTAACAGGAGACTAGAAACGCAAAGAGGTATTTTACTCTTCAAAAATCGATCGAAAATTTGCGGTTCAGAATGTCTACCCTAAATTAATTTTGAAAATTTTTCGAGATTTGTAACAGGAGACTAGAAACGCAAAGAGGTATTTTACTCTTCAAAAATCGATCGAAAATTTGCGGTTCAGAATGTCTACCCTAAATTAATTTTGAAAATTTTTCGAGATTTGTAACAGGAGACTAGGAACGCAAAGAGGTATTTTACTCTTCAAAAATCGATCGAAAATTTGCGGTTCAGAATGTCTACCATAAATGAATTTCGAAAAATTTTCGAGATTTGTAACAGGAGACTAGAAACGCAAAGAGGTACTTTACTCTTCAAAAATCGATCGAAAATTTGCGGTTCAGAATGTCTACCCTAAATTAATTTTGAAAAGTTTTCGAGATTTGTAACAGGAGACTAGAAACGCAAAGAGGTATTTTACTCTTCAAAAATCGATCGAAAATTTGCGGTTCAGAATGTCTACCCTAAATTAATTTTGAAAATTTTTCGAGATTTGTAACAGGAGACTAGGAACGCAAAGAGGTATTTTACTCTTCAAAAATCGATCGAAAATTTCCGGTCCAGAATGTCTACCCTAAATTAATTTTGAAAATTTTTCGAGATTTGTAACAGGAGACTAGGAACGCAAAGAGGTATTTTACTCTTCAAAAATCGATCGAAAATTTGCGGTTCAGAATGTCTACCCTAAATTAATTTCGAAAAATTTTCGAGATTTGTAACAGGAGACTAGGAACGCAAAGAGGTATTTTAATCTTCAAAAATCGATCGAAAATTTGCGGTTCAGAACGTCTACCATAAATGAATTTCGAAAAATTTTCGAGATTTGTAACAGGAGACTAGGAACGCAAAGAGGTATTTTACTCCTCAAAAATCAATCAAAAATTTGCGGTTCTGAACGTCTACCATAAATGAATTTCGAAAAATTTTCGAGATTTGTAACAGGAGACAAGGAACGCAAAGAGGTATTTTACTCTTCAAAAATCGATCGAAAATTTGCGGTTCAGAATGTCTACCCTAAATTAATTTTGAAAATTTTTCGAGATTTGTAACAGGAGACTAGAAACGCAAAGAGGTATTTTACTCTTCAAAAATCGATCGAAAATTTGCGGTTCAGAATGTCTACCCTAAATTAATTTTGAAAAATTTTCGAGATTTGTAACAGGAGACTAGGAACGCAAAGAGGTATTTTACTCCTCAAAAATCAATCAAAAATTTGCGGTTCTGAACGTCTACCATAAATGAATTTCGAAAAATTTTCGAGATTTGTAACAGGAGACAAGGAACGCAAAGAGGTATTTTACTCTTCAAAAATCGATCGAAAATTTGCGGTTCAGAATGTCTACCCTAAATTAATTTTGAAAATTTTTCGAGATTTGTAACAGGAGACTAGAAACGCAAAGAGGTATTTTACTCTTCAAAAATCGATCGAAAATTTGCGGTTCAGAATGTCTACCCTAAATTAATTTTGAAAAATTTTCGAGATTTGTAACAGGAGACTAGGAACGCAAAGAGGTATTTTACTCCTCAAAAATCAATCAAAAATTTGCGGTTCTGAACGTCTACCATAAATGAATTTCGAAAAATTTTCGAGATTTGTAACAGGAGACAAGGAACGCAAAGAGGTATTTTACTCTTCAAAAATCGATCGAAAATTTGCGGTTTAGAATGTCTACCCTAAATTAATTTTGAAAATTTTTCGAGATTTGTGACAGGAGACTAGGAACGCAAAGAGGTATTTTACTCTTCAAAAATGGATCGAAAATTTGCGGTTCAGAATGTCTACCATAAATGAATTTCGAAAAATTTTCGAGATTTGTAACAGGAGACTAGGAACGCAAAGAGGTATTTTACTCTTCAAAAATCGATCGAAAATTTGCGGTTCAGAACGTCTACCATAAATGAATTTCGAAAAATTTTCGAGATTTGTAACAGGAGACTAGGAACGCAAAGAGGTATTTTACTCTTCAAAAATCGATCGAAAATTTGCGGTTCAGAACGTCTACCATAAATGAATTTCGAAAAATTTTCGAGATTTGTAACAGGAGACTAGGAACGCAAAGAGGTATTTTACTCTTCAAAAATCGATCAAAAATTTCCGGTTCAGAATGTCTACCCTAAATTAATTTTGAAAATTTTTCGAGATTTGTAACAGGAGACTAGGAACGCAAAGAGGTATTTTACTCTTCAAAAATCGATCGAAAATTTGCGGTTCAGAATGTCTACCATAAATGAATTTCGAAAAATTTTCGAGATTTGTAACAGGAGACTAGGAACGCAAAGAGGTATTTTACTCTTCAAAAATCGATCGAAAATTTGGGGTTCAGAACGTCTACCATAAATGAATTTCGAAAAATTTTCGAGATTTGTAACAGGAGACTAGGAACGCAAAGAGGTATTTTATTCCTTAAAAATCGATCGAAAATTTGCGGTTCAGAATGTCTACCATAAATGAATTTCGAAAAATTTTCGAGATTTGTAACAGGAGACTAGGAACGCAAAGAGGTATTTTACTCTTCAAAAATCGATCGAAAATTTGCGGTTCAGAATGTCTACCATAAATGAATTTCGAAAAATTTTCGAGATTTGTAACAGGAGACTAGGAACGCAAAGAGGTATTTTACTCTTCAAAAATCGATCAAAAATTTGCGGTTCAGAATGTCTACCCTAAATTATTTTGAAAATTTTTCGACATTTGTAACAGGAGACTAGGAACGCAAAGAGGTATTTTACTCTTCAAAACTCGATCGAAAATTTGCGGTTCAGAATGTCTACCATAAATGAATTTCGAAAAATTTTCGAGATTTGTAACAGGAGACTAGAAACGCAAAGAGGTATTTTACTCTTCAAAAATCGACGAAAATTTGCGGTTCAGAATGTCTACCCTAAATTAATTTTGAAAAATTTTCGAGATTTGTAACAGGAGACTAGGAACGCAAAGAGGTATTTTACTCTTAAAAAATCGATCGAAAATTTGCGGTTCAGAATGTCTACCATAAATGAATTTCGAAAAAATTTCGAGATTTGTAACAGGAGACTAGGAACGCAAAGAGGTATTTTACTCTTCAAAAATCGATGGAAAAATTGCGGTTCAGAATGTCTACCCTAAATTAATTTCGAAAAATTTTCGAGATTTGTTACAAGGGACTAGGAACGCAAAGAGGTATTTTACTCTTCAAAAATCGATCAAAAATTTGCGGTTCAGAATGTCTACCCTAAATTAATTTTGAAAAATTTTCGAGATTTGTAACAGAAGACTAGGAACGCAAAGAGGTATTTTACTCTTCAAAAATCGATCGAAAATTTGCGGTTCGGAATGTCTACCCTAAATTAATTTTGAAAATTTTTCGAGATTTGTAATAGGAGACTAGGAACGAAAAGAGGTATTTTACTTTTCAAAAATCGATCGAAAATTTGCGGTTCAGAATGTCTACCATAAATGAATTTCGAAAAATTTTCGAGATTTGTAACAGGAGACTAGGAACGCAAAGAGGTATTTTACTCTTCAAAAATCGATCGAAAATTTGCAGTTCAGAATGTCTACCATAAATGAATTTCGAAAAATTTTCGAGATTTGTAACAGGAGACTAGGAACGCAAAGAGGTATTTTACTCTTCAAAAATCGATCAAAAATTTCCGGTTCAGAATGTCTACCCTAAATTAATTTTGAAAATTTTTCGACATTTTTAACAGGAGACTAGGAACGCAAAGAGGTATTTTATTCTTCAAAAATCGATCGAAAATTTGCCGTTCAGAATGTCTACCATAAATGAATTTCGAAAAATTTTCGAGATTTGTAACAGGAGACTAGAAACGCAAAGAGGTATTTTACTCTTCAAAAATCGACGAAAATTTGCGGTTCAGAATGTCTACCCTAAATTAATTTTGAAAATTTTTCGAGATTTGTAACAGGAGACTAGGAACGCAAAGAGGTATTTTACTCTTCAAAAATCGATCGAAAATTTGCGGTTCAGAATGTCTACCATACATGAATTTCGAAAAATTTTCGAGATTTGTAACAGGAGACTAGAAACGCAAAGAGGTATTTTACTCTTCAAAAATCGATCGAAAATTTGCGGTTCAGAATGTCTACCCTAAATTAATTTTGAAAATTTTTCGAGATTTGTAACAGGAGACTAGAAACGCAAAGAGGTATTTTACTCTTCAAAAATCGATCGAAAATTTGCGGTTCAGAATGTCTACCCTAAATTAATTTTGAAAATTTTTCGAGATTTGTAACAGGAGACTAGAAACGCAAAGAGGTATTTTACTCTTCAAAAATCGATCGAAAATTTGCGGTTCAGAATGTCTACCCTAAATTAATTTTGAAAATTTTTCGAGATTTGTAACAGGAGACTAGGAACGCAAAGAGGTATTTTACTCTTCAAAAATCGATCGAAAATTTGCGGTTCAGAATGTCTACCCTAAATTAATTTCGAAAAATTTTCTAGATTTGTAACAGGAGACTAGGAACGCAAAGAGGTATTTTACTCTTCAAAAATCGATCGAAAATTTGCGGTTCAGAACGTCTACCATAAATGAATTTCGAAAAATTTTCGAGATTTGTAACAGGAGACTAGGAACGCCAAGAGGTATTTTATTCCTTAAAAATCGATCGAAAATTTGCGGTTCAGAATGTCTACCATAAATGAATTTCGAAAAATTTTCGAGATTTGTAACAGGAGACTACGAACGCAAAGAGGTATTTTACTCCTCAAAAATCGATCGAAAATTTGCGGTTCTGAACGTCTACCATAAATGAATTTCGAAAAATTTTCGAGATTTGTAACAGGAGACAAGGAACGCAAAGAGGTATTTTACTCTTCAAAAATCGATCGAAAATTTGCGGTTCAGAATGTCTACCCTAAATTAATTTTGAAAAATTTTCGAGATTTGTAACAGGAGACTAGGAACGCAAAGAGGTATTTTACTCTTCAAAAATCGATCGAAAATTTGCGGTTCAGAATGTCTACCCTAAATTAATTTTGAAAATTTTTCGAGATTTGTAACAGGAGACTAGAAACGCAAAGAGGTATTTTACTCTTCAAAAATCGATCGAAAATTTGTGGTTCAGAATGTCTACCCTAAATTAATTTTGAAAATTTTTCGAGATTTGTAACAGGAGACTAGGAAGGCAAAGAGGTATTTTACTCTTCAAAAATCGATCAAAAATTTCCGGTTCAGAATGTCTACCCTAAATTAATTTTGAAAATTTTTCGAGATTTGTAACAGGAGACTAGGAACGCAAAGAGGTATTTTACTCCTCAAAAATCGATCGAAAATTTGCGGTTCTGAACGTCTACCATAAATGAATTTCGAAAAATTTTCGAGATTTGTAACAGGAGACAAGGAACGCAAAGAGGTATTTTACTCTTCAAAAATCGATCAAAAATTTCCGGTTCAGAATGTCTACCCTAAATTAATTTTGAAAATTTTTCGAGATTTGTAACAGGAGACTAGGAACGCAAAGAGGTATTTTACTCTTCAAAAATGGATCGAAAATTTGCGGTTCAGAATGTCTACCATAAATGAATTTCGAAAAATTTTTGAGATTTGTAACAGGAGACTAGGAACGCAAAGAGGTATTTTACTCTTCAAAAATCGATCGAAAATTTGCGGTTCAGAACGTCTACCATAAATGAATTTCGAAAAATTTTCGAGATTTGTAACAGGAGACTAGGAACGCAAAGAGGTATTTTACTCTTCAAAAATCGATCAAAAATTTCCGGTTCAGAATGTCTACCCTAAATTAATTTTGAAAATTTTTCGAGATTTGTAACAGGAGACTAGGAACGCAAAGAGGTATTTTACTCTTCAAAAATCGATCGAAAATTTGCGGTTCAGAATGTCTACCATAAATGAATTTCGAAAAATTTTCGAGATTTGTAACAGGAGACTAGGAACGTAAAGAGGTATTTTACTCTTCAAAAATCGATCGAAAATTTGCGGTTCAGAATATCCACCATAAATGAATTTCGAAAAATTTTCGAGATTTGTAACAGAAGACTAGGAACGCAAAGAGGTATTTTACTCTTCAAAAATCGATCGAAAATTTGCGGTTCAGAATGTCTACCATAAATGAATTTCGAAAAATTTTCGAGATTTGTAACAGGAGACTAGGAACGTAAAGAGGTATTTTACTCTTCAAAAATCGATCGAAAATTTGCGGTTCAGAATATCTACCATAAATGAATTTCGAAAAATTTTCGAGATTTGTAACAGAACACTAGGAACGCAAAGAGGTATTTTACTCTTCAAAAATCGATCGAAGATTTGCGGTTCAGAATGTCTACCATAAATGAATTTCGAAAAATTTTCGAGATTTGTAACAGGAGACTAGGAACGTAAAGAGGTATTTTACTCTTCAAAAATCGATCGAAAATTTGCGGTTCAGAATGTCTACCATAAATGAATTTCGAAAAATTTTCGAGATTTGTAACAGGAGACTAGGAACGCAAAGAGGTATTTTACTCTTCAAAAATCGATCGAAAATTTGCGGTTCAGAATGTCTACCATAAATGAATTTCGAAAAATTTTCGAGATTTGTAACAGGAGACTAGGAACGCAAAGAGGTATTTTACTCTTCAAAAATCGATCGAAAATTTGCGGTTCAGAATGTCTACCATAAATGAATTTCGAAAAATTTTCGAGATTTGTAACAGGAGACTAGGAACGCAAAGAGGTATTTTACTCTTCAAAAATCGATCGAAAATTTGCGGTTCACAATGTCTACCATAAATGAATTTCGAAAAAATTTCGAGATTTGTAACAGGAGACTAGGAACGCAAAGAGGTATTTTACTCTTCAAAAATCGATCGAAAATTTGCGGTTTAGAATGTCTACCATAAATGAATTTCGAAAAATTTTCGAGATTTGTAACAGGAGACTAGGAACGCAAAGAGGTATTTTACTCTTCAAAAATCGATCGAAAATTTGCGGTTCAGAATGTCTACCATAAATGAATTTCGAAAAATTTTCGAGATTTGTAACAGGAGACTAGGAACGCAAAGAGGTATTTTACTCTTCAAAAATCGATCGAAAATTTGCGGTTCAGAATGTCTACCATAAATGAATTTCGAAAAATTTTCGAGATTTGTAACAGGAGACTAGGAACGCAAAGAGGTATTTTACTCTTCACAAATCGATCGAAAATTTGCGGTTCAGAATGTCTACCATAAATGAATTTCGAAAAATTTTCGAGATTTGTAACAGGAGACTAGGAACGCAAAGAGGTATTTTACTCTTCAAAAATCGATCGAAAATTTGCGGTTCAGAATGTCTACCATAAATGAATTTCGAAAAATTTTCGAGATTTGTAACAGGAGACTAGGAACGCAAAGAGGTATTTTACTCTTCAAAAATGGATCGAAAATTTGCGGTTCAGAATGTCTACCATAAATGAATTTCGAAAAATTTTCGAGATTTGTAACAGGAGACTAGGAACGCAAAGAGGTATTTTACTCTTCAAAAATCGATCGAAAATTTGCGGTTCAGAATGTCTACCATAAATGAATTTCGAAAAATTTTCGAGATTTGTAACAGGAGACTAGGAACGCAAAGAGGTATTTTACTCTTCAAAAATCGATCGAAAATTTGCGGTTCACAATGTCTACCATAAATGAATTTCGAAAAAATTTCGAGATTTGTAACAGGAGACTAGGAACGCAAAGAGGTATTTTACTCTTCAAAAATCGATCGAAAATTTGCGGTTCAGAATGTCTACCCTAAATTAATTTTGAAAAATTTTCACGATTTGTAACAGGAGACTAGGAACGCAAAGAGGAATTTTACTCTTCAAAAATCGATCAAAAATTTGCGGTTCAGAATGTCTACCCTAAATTAATTTTGAAAAATTTTCACGATTTGTAACAGGAGACTAGGAACGCAAAGAGGAATTTTACTCTTCAAAAATCGATCGAAAATTTTGCGGTTCAGAATGTCTACCCTAAATTAATTTTGAAAAATTTTCACGATTTGTAACAGGAGACTAGGAACGCAAAGAGGAATTTTACTCTTCAAAAATCGATCGAAAATTTGCGGTTCAGAATTTCTGCCCTAAATTAATTTTGAAAAATTTTCGAGATTTGTAACAGGAGACTAGGAACGCAAAGAGGTATTTTACTCTTTAAAAATTGATCGAAAATTTGCGGTTCAGAATGTTCACCCTAAATTAATTTTGAAAAATTTTCCAAATTTGTAACAGGAGACTGGAACGAAAAGAGGTGTTTTACATTTCAAAAATCGATCAAAAATTTGCGGTTCAGAATGTCTACCATAAATGAATTTCGAAAAAAATTTGAGATTTGTAACAGGAGACTAGGAACGCAAAGAGGTATTTTACTCTTCAAAAATCGATCGAAACTTTGCGGCTCGGAATGTCCATCCTAAATAATGTCGAAAAATTTTCACGATTTGTAACAGGAGACTAGGAAAGAAAAAGTAATTTTGCTTTTTAAAAATCGATCGAAAATTTACCGTTCAGAATGTCTACCCTAAATTGATAAAAATATAATATAACAACTAAACAATCATTCATGTTATAATTGTGACTTGTTGACAATTATAACTTTAAATTCCCTTTAATTGTCGGTGGATAATTCCACTCAATTAGGGAAATTTTCGAACGTTTAAGATAATAGATGTCGGCATAATGGTGCGTCCACCATAATGACTAACATTTTCTCACACTAGATTGCCCACATGCACGGTTTTTTAGAAACATTTATATTTTGAACTTTCTTTATGTTCTGCACATTTGAGTTTTGATTAATTGATATTAATCAATCTCGTTCAACAGTTATACGTTTTAAAAAATCAAACTTTTTTTATTTTAGTCAATTTGAAAATCCTATTTTTTATGACTGTTAATTCGGGTATATTTAGCAAGTTCGAAGAGTATCATCATCATCATCTAACTCGATTGGAAATTATACACTTTGAAATTTAAATCTTAATACTTGAATAATCCCAAAGGTAGAAGACCTACCCGTTTTTCCGGAATGATTTTTTTTTTCAATTTCTGATTACTTTTAATTGATATAAATACAAATAATTAAAGCACCAAATAATAGTACATTTGGTTTTTTAATGCACATGTGTATCCACAATGCAAACAAACTCCTGCGACCACACGTTTTCTTATAATTCGGGAATAAACCCAGTGTCTCATTTTTGGAACACCGCGAAAAAAACGGGTTAAAAGTTTGAATTGGCAACTCTGTAAGAATTAAATGGACAGAGCATCTTCATTATTCAATAACTCATAATAAGAAATTGATAATTTAGGAACACATTTAACACAAATATTTTATTTGTAAAACATACTTTCTTAAAATGAAAAATACGATGCTTTTCGTCTTCTACTATTTAGGAGTCTTCAAAACACTACAATGTTTATTTATCCACAAGAAGTAAGTGAATTTTTATTTAAACTTTCTTAGTAATCACCCTAAAGCAACGATCTTGATTTTTCTTTCATCAGAACATTGAAAGAAATTATTTACCATTTGTGGATTTAATCTAGCTTAAATAAGAAATAAATATAGGAAAATTTCAAAAGAAAGTTCGACACCAGTTGGGAACGTAAAGCTTCAAAAAAACAATAAATGAACATTTGGAAATAGTAAGATTCAAACAAATTCAGCTACTTGAACATTGCGTTGACAAAAACATGTAATAATCTCAGTAAAAAATTGTAAGTTTATTCCGACTAGTCTGGATGTGTTATACCATTTGCAAACAAGTGCTTATTTTATTATTATTACATATTTCAATGTGTTTCACTAAGTGCTTAATAAACGAATTTACAAAAATATAAATCGTATTATGTAATTACGAAATCACGTTACTAATTTTGGATTTTCAAAGAAACTAGCAACAACTTGTTGTAGTTTGTAATTTTCACGGGCGTGCTAAAAAAATTGTTTATTGCACTGTGGTATTAGTTCAAATTAGTATTCATGGATTAAGTATTAATGTCAAGTACAAATTGGAGATGACGTTCGAATCACACACGAAAATCAAATATTTACTGCACGAAAAAGATCTATTAATAAATAACAATGAACATATGAAAAATATAAAACTGTCAGTTAAATAAATTTCATTTGTGCTCGTCTTTAATTTCTGTATGCAATTGGTTAACTAGAGACGGAAACACCATCAGTCCGATAGCCCTTTTATAGATGGCAAGATATTTATTCAATATAAAAGTAATTTAAGATTATTATAACATCTTTATTAACAGAAACAATACTAAATATAATTAACAGGAATATGATAAAGTGATTTTAGTTTGGTATTCCACCAAAGAGGTCGTTCTGCCTAAAAATTATTGTTATAATACTGTGGCGATTTTTTTCTTATTTGCCGCCCTAGTGCATAAGCAAAACGTTACATTTGACGGTGTGTTAAAATTGTTCAGCCTTGATTTATTGTGTTGTAAGATGTATCTTAAGTTGCATATAGTAGAATTAGGAAATGTATGTGTAGATGAAGCGATCATTGATACCATGCCCTGCGCACTCCATACGAATTAAATTGTTCGCTTTAAAACTTTCGCCCCATATCCATCGGATGGCGCAAGTATCTTAATTTAAATATTACGGGCGGAAAATAGTTACACAATTTGACGCTAGATGCTACAACCTGCTAATTGAATCCGAAAAATTTGGTCTGTCTGAATTAACACCCGTAATAAGATACGGCGAGCTTGTGTAAATAAACAAAATCGTAAGTATTCAAGAGTTCGTTTCCTTTCAGTGTTAGATTAGAAACACGCATAAAACCATTCCGTTCATCATGCCGCATCATTATTGCAAAATTTGCAAGTACATAATAACGTATTATTTAAAGTGATTGTTGAATATCTGTGTTGTGATTTTATGTGAACTTTTTCGGTGTCAACTGAATTGCTACTTTATCCGTACGAAGCATCCATTTAGACGTTCTCTCTTATAACAATTGTTTATTTTCTCCGTGTAAAATAGCGAGAAGTATTGTTTTCTACATTATTTTGGAATTCGATATTTCACCGCATATGTTCAATTTTTAGGGTCTTAGCTGTATCTCAAAAACTATTACAAAACTTGAAATTGTATATTTAAATTTCATGTTGATTCAACTCAATCATTATTCATTGTGTTATTAATTGACATGTGTATATGTAGATATATGTTAATAAATATATTATTTTAATCAATGACTTCTTAATACTCCTACATATTATTGTAATGAACTACCGAAAAATCGAAAATTCATTCGATAACCCGCCTCCCGCTTGCCCCGCGTATACAGCGCCACAACTTACCGATGGATATGGGGCGAAACTAATATGGCATCAATGTTGTGTACATAGAGTCGCCTATCTATTTAAGTTTATCTATGATTGATACTGCTGTCCTTGGCAGTGTAAGCACGACGAGATTGATTGACGTGCATGGAATAACATCACGTGCGACATGAGTGTAATTTATAAAGTTATATCTAGTTAAAGTTAATTAACAGAATGCTCTCTTATTTTAACGTTCAGACGTTAAATTTAACGTTTTGCTACGAATAAGGGCGATTTTAGTCGTTAACCTCAGTTAGTACGTTGGCGTGTTCCTAGGTGGCCAGCTTTGAAATTGTGGCGCCATTATTTCAGGATTTTTATGATAGTTACACACCGTGGCGGCTCGGGGATGATCGGCGGCGGGACAACCGAAGAAAATTTGACCGAAACCGCATGGAAATATTTGCTTCCTCTATAACAGAAAGAAATGCGGCACGAGCGACATCTTTGTCTTTGCCCTCCCTTCGGAAATCCACGAGCCGCCGTTGGTTACAAAAAAAGTTAACTGATTTTCCCTAAAATATTTCAATGAGCAGCGTTTATCCTGTGTCCTAAATTTGTTGGGTGATTAACTTTAATTATACATTGTTTTGCACATTAATAAATAAATTAAAAATATGCAACTCAACTACAAGCTCACACCCTAGAAACCATGCTCACGTAATATCTGAGGTTAACTAACAATAATATCTAAAAATAATGTTCTGGCGTATCTTCTTGGCTATTTTAGAAGTCGCCCTTAGATTGCAATAAAATTCAACGTGATGTTTTAGTTTACAATTAAATACCATAGTCTATAAAGATATTATTCAGAATTAATCAGTGTTCCATTACAGAAAACTTGATTTTACTCGAGTACGTTCCATTGATAACTAGATGGCGCTACAATGCTCAATGGTATAATACAATTCTAGAATCCTAGACCAACCATGCTGGACTATGCCATCTCATCACGTAAGTTTCGTCAATCAACAAACACCGTAAAAACACGAGCTACTGAAAATAATCTCATCTCTAGACTATACACTTCAATAATAATCAGATGATCATACGATCGATAATGGCAGCTATAACATTTTTTCCAAGATTTCGCTTGTTTGTGACTGTTGTGTGTCGAGTGCGTTAAAATGAGTGACGGTGACGGTTATAACCCCCCTGACGGGGGTTACGGTTGGGTTATTGTAGTCTGTTTTGTTGTTATTAACGTAAGTTGGCAACCCTAATTAGCAACTCTATGCCATTACCAAAATTGACCAATGGTAACGAATGACCTTGTTCCATAAAGTTTGTAAACACGTACGAAATGTACGCTAATGACCCCTTTGGATCCGCTGGTGGGTTAAGAAGTTGCTTATTGAAGTAAATGAGTACATACAGGGTGTCCCAACAATCTGTCCTCGGAAGATTTTCCCCACACTAAAAGCTGTAGTAGTTAACCTAAAAAAAATCTGTTGATGAATTATCATAGATCGTGTCTAAACGAATGTTCTTAAAATATTTTCATATACTGGGTGTGTATAAATTGGCGGATAATCTACACGTGGCGATGTTCTTCCTAAAATTCTGAATAGAAAATGTCGATGAAAAAATGTTCTACCATGCCTCATGGGCCATCAGGAGCCATTTAAAAGAAATGTACATTTGGCAACATGGCATTCACGACTGGATGTTCAAACTTAGACCTCGTGAAGACCCAGGAAGCATGGTACAACATTTTAGAATGAAGACAAGCTGCTTAGAATTTTTGAAAGAATATCGTCAAGTGTAGATTATCCGCCAATTTATACACACCCAATATACATTTCTGAGTTGTACACCAAAGTTGTAATTTTTTAATGGAACACCTAGTATTTATGCAATATTTAGACAGACCACTTATAAAGCAACAAATTGACGTTTTAATCGCCAATTGTTTAGTTCTTTACTCTTTTATATGAAAACGGACCTGAGTTTAAAGAGTCACACCTCCGCCATTTTGAAAGAATCAATTTCTTTTATTCGGTTAAAAAATTTAATGAGTAGTCATTTTGTAGCGATGTTGTGATCAATTTATATAGGGTGTTTCAAAACGAAAAATATACATTTTCTCAATTTTTTTAACGCGCTGTATTTTTCTATGACATTAAATTAATTTTTTTATCAGCTTTCTTTAATGCACCGTTTGTACGAGTTTACTCAAAGAAATAAAACACATTAACTGTAAGACTAAACCCATACAAACTTGATGTCAAATGAAAGCTTATAAAACATTAATTTGAAATCACAAAAATATACTGGACGTTCCATTTAAAAAAAAATGGGAAAATATATATTTTGCGTTTTGGAAAACTTTATATAAATGGATCACTACATCGCTACGAAATGACAACTCATTAGAAGCTGAAGTAATAGAAAAATTTCTAACCGAATAAAAGAAATTGATTCCTTGATAATGGCGGAGGTTTGATTCTTTAAACTTGGGTCTGTTTTCATATAAAAGAATAAATAACTAAACAATTGACTATTCAAACATCCTAGTATCTTATATCAATTTGTTGTTTTTGAAGTGGTCCATCTAAATATTGAATAAAATACTGGGTGTTCCATTAAAAAAAAATAAAACTTTGATGTGTAACTCAAAAACGGAACACCATGTATACATGAAAATATTTCTAGAACATGCACTCAGACCCGATTTATGATCTATGATAATCTATTATAGCAACATATTTTTCTCAAAGCTTTAAGTGTGGGCACAATCTTTCGTGGACAGACAATTTAAAAATGACAAATTTCCATTTTAAAAATCCAAAATCAAACTGATGTGGAAATCAATAAAAAATGAAAACCGTGAATTTTAAATGATTTATTTTTTTACCCAGTCATTTACCATTTAGTCACCAAATAAATTGTTGTAGGTATATACAGGGTGGTTCAGAGCTCTGGGAACGGTCAATCACGTGCTTATTTTTCAAAATTTTGAAAAATGTTTTATACAAAAGTTATATATAATAGTGAGCTGCACGCCCTAAAAATATTTAAATTTATACAGGGTGTCTCATAACAAAGTTACAGACCAAATTTATGTTTTTTAAATGGAACACCCTGTATTTTTTGTAATTTTTGAATTATATGGAGCAAATAAAGGTGAGTTACTTCAATACTCCCCATACCTATTGTTTGCCGTTTTCGAAATATTTGAAGATTTGTTGAAATGCATGGTTTGGGTGAAATTTTATTTTTACGCCAGTGGTTGACGTTGAATGATTAAAATCATTTCTATTATTTGGTTGAAGGTTCGAACTATAGAGCCAACCTTGATTTCATACAAAAAATTATACTGGGTGATAAAAAAATGCGGTAGAAAAACCCAACTTATAAAGTTGAATAACTTCGTTTTTTCAAGTGCCACACCCTGTATTTAGTAACGTATTCTCAAGTAGAATTCAATTATCTTTCAGATTATAATAATTATTCCTGATATGATAATCGCCGAATACAAGAAAACTATTAAGATTAGGAACAGGGAACCCTTATACAATCTGAAAGATAATTGGATTCTACTTAAGAATATGTTACTAAATACAGGGTGTGCCATTTGAAAAAACGAAGTCATTTAATTTTAAAAGTTCGGTTTTTCTATCGCATTTTTTTATCACTCTGTACAATTTTTTGTATGAAATCATGGTTGGCTCTATAGTTCGAACCTTCAGCCAAATAATAGAAATGATTTTAATCGTTCAACGTCAATCACTGGGGCAAGAATAAAATTTCATCCAGACCATCATTTCAACAAATCTTCAAATATTTCGAAAACGGCAAACAATAGGTATAGGGAGTATTGAAGTAACTCACCTTTATTTGCTCCATATAAGTCAAAAATGACAAAAAATACAGGGTGTTCCATTGAGAAAAACATAAGTTTGGTCTGTAACTTTGTTATGAGACACCCTGGATAAATTTAAATATTTTTAGGGCGTGCAGCTCACTATTATACACAACTTTTGTATAAAACATTTTTCGAAATTTTGAAAAATAAGCACGTGATTGACCGTTCCCAGAGCTCTGACACACCCTGTATATATATTTTAAATGTAATTTTAAAAGTAGTAAATTGCTAAATTGTTCCTTAGAATCTTAAGAGATTTAATAAAACTTCAAGTTACTAAAGCTTTTTGTAAAATTCACAAGACGACAAAACAAGATTTCCTTCATTTCAATTTAAATATTTGTCTTTAATAACATATTTTCATTTTTTTTTTTAATAATACTTGGAAAAGTATTATTTAGATCTTTTGGAAAGCACATTATATCCTGATTTAAGATGTTTCAAAACGTAACTGAATCAATAATGAATAATGTTAGGTTAGTTCACTAAGAAAATGCATTTTTTTTTGTTTTAGTCATGTTTACTCCCCCTGACACAATGTTTTGGAATAATTTACGAAAGCCAATTTCACGAAATGGGAATTACGGCGGCCGAAATTTCGTTTTTGCTGCATTTGAACAATGCCATTATGTGTAGCCTCGGTAAGTTTCGTTTTTAGCAGGTGCGGCTCGTGAAAGTTCGACAGTGGAGGCTATGGAAGAAAGCAACGGTTCAATACTTGATTCCTTTACAAGTTAAAGCCGCCAAAGTGGCGGAAGCTATTGCCTGAATGCTGTACTGGTTCAGTACAGAATTCAGGCAATAGATGCCGCCACTTTGGTGTTTCTACCTCTAACGGTGTTTGGAATACTTATATTTCAATAGTAATCTCCGTTTCCCCATCAGCAACTAACTACACTGATGAGACCTGAAAGGTCGAAACCGGTCTGTAGGTGTTCCGATGGGGGAACAATACTTAATGTTCACATTATTATTGTTATATTTGCCGCCACTAACAATGTCCATATCTTGTCGGTGTTAAAACTACCCGGATTTGGTTCAGTACAGCATTCAGGCAATAGATTC
Organism: Ocypus olens; assembly: GCA_910593695.2. NCBI lineage: Eukaryota > Metazoa > Arthropoda > Insecta > Coleoptera > Staphylinidae > Ocypus > Ocypus olens. The sequence goes on from OU343048.1 coordinate 54,211,557, forward strand.
CGCCACTTTGGTGTTTCTACCTTTAACAGTGTTTGGAATACTTATATTCCAATAGTAATCTCCGTTTCCCCATCAGCAACTAACTACACTGACGAGACCTGAAAGGTCGAAACCGGTCTGTAAGTGTTCTGATGGGGGAACAATATTTAATGTTCCTTTTACAAGTTGTTGCAATGGAGACGCGTTGACATTTCTTTCGTAGCCTCCTCTACGAAAACTCACAATCCGCCACTGGTTTTTGAATTTATAGTAGGTATCAATAAAAGAAGTTTCTTAACACCGCATGGCAAATTTTTTTATTTGGTCGTTTAAATATAATTTTGGTTTTTGTTGCGATTTTTTTTTAAATTCTATATTGTATATAGATGGCGATAATTTGATAATCATTTTTTTATTGGAATTGGTCATAATATGCCTAAAATATGCATTAAGCTTATGATAAAATTACCAGAGAGTTTTTCTTTAATCTTCGTGTAACTCACAAAAAGTCAAGTTATGGAAGGAAAGAAAAATTTAAATATAAAAAAAAATGCATTGCAGTAACTAGAGATATTTTTTTCAGTGGGTTAACGATGAGACATATTTCTGCTGCGAAATAATTTTGGTTTTCAAAAATCACCGGTTTTCTTTTTCTTTTTATTTTTTTAAATCTTAGTTTTATTGTTAACTCACAGTTATAATAAATGTAAAACACCGAGTTGAAATTGTATAAAATTTAAATTCAATGCAGTACACGCAAATCTTTAAAAATAATTTTGGTTTTCGTTGCGATTTTTTTTAAATTCTATATTTTAAATTGTCCACTAAAACATTGAAAAAAAATCGTCTAGGTGAATTTCTGAAAAAAAAATTAATTCAGTTCAGGAAACACCATTCTTTCGAAATAATTTCGGTTTTTAGAAATGAACAAATTTAAGGGTAAAAAACATAGTAAGTGTTTTATTCAGTGTTTCTATAATGAATTACTACGTAGTAACGGTCGAAACCATCACCATGATTAAAATAATTTTCTTGAGAATTTTTTAAATTCTAGATTTCCTCATGTTGACATTTGAACAAAAAAAATGAAATAAATATAAAACGCAAAGATAAAACTGCGCAGAGTTTCGGCTCGGGAAATGCTATCTTTCCGAAATAATTTTGGTTTGTAAAATACAGGGTGTATTTGAAATAACGAACAGGCATTTAAGGGCACACACACAAAATATTTGTGATCCCATTTCCGTCAATATTTATTCGAAAAAAAAAAATTGAACTTTTCCTAATTTTTCGAGGTTTTTTTATCATTTTGAGAACCGATGCTTTTCTTATTTAATTAGGTCTGCATGGAATGTGTGTTTGTTTATTTAAAACGCGAGATACGATTTCTTGCCTCCGAAATTTGAAGTGTTATCGCAACGTTTTTTTTTTTTTTGTAAAAGATAAACAGTCAAGGTCATTGATGCTTAAAGAGCACTCAGATATTTTCTACGCGTTTGTTGTAATTCGATATCTAAAGCCGATTCCGTTTAAAAATTAGGTCACATTACCACTGCCCCCAAACATGTTGCGTATTTTCACTCATTAACTTTAATAATTAATTGCGGGCTTTTTGTTACAGTTATAAACAAAATAATTGCGAATATTGTTTAAAAATAATATAATCTCTTTGTGGTTACGAGCCTGTTCGTTATTTCAAATACACCCTGTATTTAGCTCACAAAACAAATTCATATTGCTAGATATGGATTGTGACTGCTGGAAGAAATGATTTTTTCTTGGTTGAAGGGGTGCCCGTAACGTTTTTTTTTTTTACTCTTGATTATTAAAGTACTTGTATAAGTGATAAAAATAAGAATTTTTGTTTAGTTATCTCTCATTGCAAACTTGAAAAAAAAGCAAAAAACTTTTTTGAAAGGTGTGAAAAAATATAACCTATTCAAAATGATTTTTGTTTTTGAAATTCTATCGTTGTGTATTTTCTTTTAAATTTTAGTTTTGGACACACAATGAAAAATAAATTAAAACAAATATGGAACGCCAAGAAAAATTCTATCATACAAAAATTAAAATCAATTCAGGAAACATTATTTTGAAACAATTTTTATTTTCAAACGTGAACACCAAGATAAAATTCTATCATACAAAAAATAAAATCAATTCAGGAAACAATATTTTGAAACAATTTTTATTTTTATTTTTTGTGATAAAAACAATCAGTTTTAACACACAGTTATCATAAATATAAAACGTCAGGTTAAAATTGTACAAAATAGAACGCAGCAAACGCCATTCTTTAAAATTCATTTTAGATTTTGGAAATCCGCCTCAAATTTATTTAATATCAATTTTACATATTTGCAAAAAAAATTACATTATTTAAAAAAATGTCGTTTTCAGGTCTAATTAGCGGTCCCTTACTCAGAAGACTAAATTTTCGACAAGTGTCGTTTATTGGTGGATCTATGGTGTGTTTAGGGATTTTTCTGACGACTTTTGCGAAAACATATACAACTCTGATTTTGACTATTGGTGTGTTAATAGGTATGTAGTAGGTGAGTAATATTAAATTAACAAACCATTATGCTTACAAAATTAAGTATTTAACGCATTCGAAACGATTTTGTTTTCAATTTTCTTAACATCTATATACACTCGGCGTCAAAAGAAAGCGCCACTCGAAAAATCGTGAAAAAACTCGATTTTTCAAACTAAATTGGTTCAATTTGGTCGAAAATCGATTAATCTTTCAGTTTTATCTTGAAGAATGTGTAGTTGATTTTATAATAATACATACATTTATTGACGTATTCAACTTTTTACAAGAAATACATAAAAATAAGAAATGCTCTAAAAATAATATAAACAAAATTATACCAGTTTACAAAATATCATGTAATCAAAGTGTAATAACCCTAAAATAAAGGAAAAAGAAAATGAGATTCAAATTTCAACTGTGGAAGAATTAATTGGTAATGATATCGGATAATAGTAGCATGCAACGATTCCGAAAGATATGAATTGGTACATGAAAAATATCAATCTTACTCGAGAGAGAATTAAAAATAATCATTGCACGACACACAGGGCTATTCATTCCATAGTTAGATGGGTGGAATGGAATTCTAAATAAATGCCCGGATCTATGCAAATTTACAGGTAAGGAGTTAAAAGCTAACATTTGCAACAGTTCACTACAATTGATATTGCCATTGATTAAATTATAAATGATACATAGATCAGCCATAGTTCTTCGAGCAGAAAGAGTTGGAATATTTAAAAGGCGACGCAGACTGTCATAACCCCAGTCCAATCCCCCCCCCGTAATCATTATCATTATCATTTATCGCTGCATTCGGATCGCCGCCGAAAGGAAGTGTTTGTTGGGGAAACGTGGACAAGTAATTCACTCTCAATCTCGTGAAATTATCTGTTCAGAGTTTATAGAATACGAAGCAATATAGATGCTTTTGAAGGCGGCACCTATATTGGGATTTTCACGTATTATTTTCTGCCCTCCCAAATATATTTACTTGAATTGCGCACGCCACTGGCACAAGTGACCGTTGAAATCTCGCGCAACCTTGGGCTCTTCTCTATTCAAACGTACTCTACCGTGCGCAAAAAAAATCGGCGGTAAATTTCACCACAATGGCAGAAAAATCTATCAATTTCCTTCAAATGCCTTAAAAATTCGAGTCGTTTCGATGATTTGGAGCAAAGTTATGAATTTTTGAAAAAAAATGACATTTTTCACTTTTTTGGCCATAACTTGAGTAATTTTGCACCAAAATCGATGAGCTTTTGCAGTCTGAACATTTTCAAATTTTCTCTTCAACGTCATGTGAATTGTTTTCTTGCTAAAACGATTCCACCCCCTGCCACCCCCTAAAGAGAAAAAAACGTTTTTGAAGTTTAAATGTGCAAATTTGGTTTCTTGTACCGTATGCAAAAAAAATCGTGGACTCAATCGGTCAGCATGGCAATAAAGTTCAATCATTTTCCTCCAATTTCCTCCAAAATTCAAGTCGATGCGATGATTTGGCGCGAAGTTATGCAGTTTTGAAAAAAAAATACATTTTGCGCCTTTTTGGCCATAACTAGGCGAATTTAGCACGAAACTCGATGGAATTTTGCGATCTAAGAAGTTTTCGACTTTCGTGACCCCCTGAAAACCCCTACAAAACGTGTTTTGGATTGAAAAAAAAATGTTAAATTTAAACTTTTCATTTTCAATGTCTTTTTTTTTCAAAAATTCATAACTTTGCTCCAAATCATCGAAACCACTCGAATTTTTAAGGCATTTGAAGGAAATTGATTAAATTTTTCTGCCATTGTAGTGAAATTTCCCGCCGATTTTTTTTGCGCATGGTACAGTTTGTCAAAGTTGGACAATTTTTTACATAAAAAACATTTTTTTCCATCGCGTTGTTTCGGGGGGTGGGTTGCACTTGGGGTCAAAATCAACTACACATTCTTAAAGATAAAACTTGAATCTTTCCCAAACTGAAAGATTCATCGATTTTCGACCAAATTGAACCAATTTACGACGGTTTGAAAAATTGAGTTTTTTCGCGATTTTTCGAGTGGCGCTTTTTTTATATATTTATTTTCTTGTATCAATTTTACTTTTTGACTATCGATATATGAAATCTATGTCGTTCGGAGAGATGAATTTAAAATTACAAATTACAAGTCTTGTTTCAGTCGCAATTCGTGGTCGAAACTTGTCAGTTGTAATGCACCAAGGGCAGTGATAATTTCGCGATAATTATGACAAAAATTCCCGAAAATGTGTTACCCAAAGGAATACATTTAAGGGTATTTTTGTCAAAATGTTAAGGAATTTTCATTGCACGAGGTGCATTCGTTAAGACAATTTCCATTTCAGAATTAAAATAAACATTTGTTGATTGACTCACTGTTTTCTATCCCAATTTTTTTTTACTGTCAAACGGACACATACCTATAGATAGATTTAAATTGATTTTAATTGACTTGAATTGATTGAGCTGATAAACTTCCGTCGTGAGGATACGATAAGCTCCCGTCGTTAACTAAACAATATAAGCAAAAAGGTGATCGGCTATTTTAACCCAACGTCAGTGTTGCCAGATTGGGGTTTTTTCCCCAAAATGGGGTTAAATTATTGCTTTGGGGTGTACTTTGGGAAACTTCAATCAATGGGGTATTTTTTGGGGTGGGAATTTTATGCGAGGGGTATTTTTGGGGAAATAAGTATGAATGAACATATTATTACATTTGCTAGAAATCATGATTACCAATAGTGCACAACCATAAAGAAGTCAGTAATTTTCCTCAGCGATGAGGAAAAACCTGTGACATCATTTATGGAACTTGTTCTAGGGATTCTATTATTGCCGTTTTCGTAATTTTGTGACCCCCAATGAGATGCTGCACTTTTATTTAAAAAATATGTATGTGGCAATAAAAAGATGAAAATATTGCGGATGAAGATTAATAATAAGTTTTATATTTATACTACTTTAATTTTGTAAGTTTCTAATAAATCCCCACTGTATTTACTTTTTATTTTCAAATTTTATTATTTGTGAGAGGGACAGCGGCGTAATTTTGGGGGATTTTTATTAAACATTTGGGGAAAATTAAAAATTACTACAGGCAATAATCGTTGCCCGTAAATAAATTATTATTATATTAAATATTCAATCTTTTTGTTTGCATTTTTTTACGTTTTTTTTTTGGTATAAATTTCTGATCTTTTAAACAAAATTTTCTTCATTTTGGTCTAAATTTTCGATTTGTTTGTTAAAATTTTCGATTTTTTTGTTGGCAATTTTTATTTCTAGCCCCGCATTTGTTATTTTTTGCCTTATATTTCAACCTGAATTATTCATTTTTATGCGCGATATTTTAGAGTTTTTGATTTTTTGCCCTTTACCTTTTTTAAACATTTTCTCGTTTTTGGTTGGCAATTTATTTTGAGCTAGAGTTATTTTTGGGACTGAAAATGGCAAATTATTTTTCTTTTGATTGATTTTTCAATTTTTTGGTCTGCATGTTTTTTTTAGGCCAGGAATTACATTTTTTTGCTTATATTTTAGATGTTTGATCTGCATTTTTGATTTCTTTGTTCTAATTTTTAGAGTTTTTGGCCAAATTATTTTGATTTCGGTCATTTTTTTAATGGTTTGTTGACATTTTTGGTTTTTTTGTCTACATTTTTCATTTTTCGATTTTTTTAGTTTTTTCATCATTAATTTGAACGAGCGGATTTTTGTTTGGTCTACACTCTAAATTTTTAACATGAATTGTTGATTTTTATTGGCGATTTTTTTTTTGTTTTGAGGGTATTTTCGAGTTTTCGTACAAGGTTTTTGATTGTTTGCCCTTCATTTTCGATTTTTTTAAACCTGAATGATTGTTACTATGGGCGAATTTTTAAAATTATTTTCAAGTTTAGAGTTTCGGCAATTTGTTTTGGGATAAAGTTATTTTTGGGGCTGAAAATAGCAAATTACTTTTCTTTTGCATGAATTTTCAATTTCTTAGTGTGCATTTTTTATTTTTTACATCAGGATATTTGATTGATGATTGGTCTGTGTTTTTTATTTCTTTGTTCCAAATTTTAGAGTTTTTGGCCTATAAACCAAAATTTTCGAATATTTAGTTAAAATTTTCGTTTTTTTTCAATTTTTGAAGTCTAAATTTTCGATTTTTTGTCTATATCTTAGTTTTATTAACCTTAACTGTTAATTTTAACGAGCGAATTTTTGATTGGTCTATACTTTAGATTTTTAACCTGCTGATTTTTGTGTGCGAACTTTTGGCCGGTATTTTTGGGTTATTTTGACAAAAATTTTGATTTTTTGGCCTTCATTTTAGATGTTTTAAGCTGAAAAATTGTTGTTATGGCCGAATTTTTTTAATTATTTGTGAATTTAGAGTTTCGGCAATTTAAAGAGGTAAAGAGTTATTTTTGGGGCTAAAAATGGCAAATTATTTTTCTTTTGCTTGAATTTTCAATTTTTAGTCTGCATTTTAAGTTTTTAGACCAGGGTTTTTGATTTTTTTGGCCTATATTTTAGATGTTTTTCGCATCTAAACCAAAATTTTCGAATATTTAGTTGAAATTTTCTAAATTTTTTCAATTTTTTTTACCAATGTTTTTAGTTCTGTTACCTTAATTATTAATTTTAATGAGCGAATTTTTTATTGGTCTTTACTTTAGATTTAAATGAATTGTTGATTATTATGAGCGAATTTTTGGCCGATTTTTGAAGTTTCTGTTTTTTTTTACCCTATAATTTAGATTTTGCAGACTGAATGTTTGATATTTTTAGCTTGTACTTGTATTAATTTTTGGTTATATTTGAATTTTTTTGTTTTAATGTTTTCAATGTAATTATAGTGGTTGTTTTAAGATAAAACTAATGTACTTTGATGTTTAGCCAGAAAATACAGCCTGTGCGATTTGTGTTTGAGGAATTGTTAAATTTTTAAATATTTCGATTCGATTTTTGATTTTCTTTTGAAAATTTTTAAAATCAAAAGATTATTTTTGTAGTCAATTTAGTTTTTTTAGTAATTGTTAAATATAATACTTTGGCCCGGAATGAAACTGATCACCCGGTATAACTGCAACTGTTGGAAATTATGAAAAAATGCGAACAATTTTAAGTAGTTAATTAGCGACGCTTTCCGAAAAAATAAATAATTATTTTAATTATTTGGAGGATACCACAGCACGATTAAATATTTTTCTAATTTTTTAAAGGGCCTTTTTATACTACCCACATATTTCCGGAAAACGGAGTTATAAAACTTTTTTTGTGCAAATTCTGAAAACTTCAGCGCGCCTTCTCTAATCCCAGTGTTGCCAGATTGGGGGGTTTTACCTAAAATGGGGGTAAAAAAACATCAGTCAGTGGGGTATTTTTTTGGGGTGGGTATTTTAGCTAATGGGTAATTTTGGGGGGTTTTATAAAATATTTGGGGAAAATTAAAAATTACTCCTGACAACACTGCACACCGTGGCGTCAAATAATAGTTATTTAAGCAACAAGGAACGTAAGGACGTATTAACATTTGAGGTAGGCGAATACGAACCGAGGCGGAGCCGAGGCTCGTCGCCTGCCAAAAATGTTAATTGTCATTACGTTCCGTGTTGCTTATTAATTTTTTTCCGCTACCGGAAATATAATACTTAAAAATGATCAGAAAATATTCTAAAATACGGCTTGTAACTTTTGGGATTCAAATTTTTATAGTCACCTATGCGTTCTATGCGTCCTATGGCAACCCAGCAACGGAGAAAACAATGTCGAATTTTGTTTGTTTGTGTCAATCCAGTGACAGTTTTTGCGGGCACGGATGCAAACGAAGCTGCGAATATTGCGTGTTAGAATGTGTTGCCGACAAAATCTAAAAAGGTATGTGTCCTGTTGCGACTCTTTTTAAGCAGTGGTCATGTAAAACGGATGCCGATTCTGTAGGTATAGACGAAAATGTGTTGCTCGCCTATATGTTGGAGCGTTACGTTTCTGTTTATTATTTTCCTAGGTCCGTAAGTAAAAATTAAGTTCCGTCGTCAAAGACAACAAACACCACGAATGTTATCAGCCACTTACGGTACCTGTAACCATGCATGCAATGCGTATTTACGTTGTCGGTAGCGGAAAAACAAATTTTATTGGATGATATGAATGAAATAAAGATTACCTTGATTACCTTAATTTTATTTAATTTTTCACTATTGTAAAAAGTATTATATCAAAGATATTCTAATTATAAATTAATTGTGTACAAATCATATTTAGAAAATTAAATTCACATATGGGATATTAATCTATCAACCAACTCTACTATTAGGATCAGGAGAAAGGATTCCTGAGTGCCTTTTAATAAATAAATTATCTTAAAAATGATATAAATAAACTGTTAACTAATTTTATTTGTTTTAAATATTTTTTTCTGCTCACTCTGCGCTTCTGTTTTTATTTTTCATAAAATATATTTGTCTACGAATTTGAAATTATCAAAACCTAGGCAACTTTAAATACATATTATACACTTTGCGCGATTCAGTCCGGTCTTGGTTGCAAATTATTGATTTTTAATTCTCTCAGTTAGATACCTTTACATACTTTTAAAGTTGCTTATTTTTATATATCCAAGAGAGCAAACATGATCTCTTAAAAGCAGGGTTCGGAAAATATCCGATATTTATATAAATATCAATATATCAGATATATATCTGATATATATCAACTTCTTGATATTTATTCTTGGTCATTAATATTTTTGTTTATATGACTTATTAATTATATAATGCACATACTTTAATTATATTATATTTATTGCAAACACAGTTGCTTACAAGATAGTAAAAAAATAACATAAATAAATTGTAAAAATATTTGACATTAAATTGAAAATTTTTTGAAATAAGGACTTTTTTGCTCTTCACTATGTTTTCAGGAATAAATTGAAGGATTTTCAAAGTGAGGACCTTTTTTTTTTTTGCTCACACTTACTTTTTCATTTTTAACAGTCGTGAGTCACTTGAAAAATCGACTCTTTCCGACAAAAAAGAGTCATTTCGCCCATATCTAGTTTATATTAGAGCCAGTGGCGGCTCGTGGAACATGTTGATGGTAGAGCCACTTATACAATATACCCCTCCCCCGCCCCTCATTTTTTGAAGAAAGATAAAACGATTTATCTTCCTAGTCTTCCAAAGTAACTGGAGAAAAAATGTTTTAAGAATTAATTAAATATTCTTGCGGAGCTTGAAACTGCAGGTAGTGCCATGGCTGCTTGGCTCTATATAATGAGCCACCCTGGCTACAATGTGTCAAATATTGAAGTGGATTATCAAAATTACATTCATTCTAAATGCATTTTGAAATTTTGAAGCTTAGTTCGGCCGAAATTATTTTATTACGATTTTCAGAGGCACCGACTTCAATTTTTTCTCTGCTTTACAACTTTTGAGGATTGCCATTTTGTTTCCAGCCACGATGTGTCAAATATTGAAGTAGATTATCAAAGTTAGGTTCATTCTGGATGCATTTTGAAATTTTGAAGTTTACTTTGGCCGAAGTGAATTTTGTACAATTTTTATAAGCGCAGACTACAATTTTTTTCTCTGTTTTTCAACTTTTGATGGTTGCCATTTTGTTTTAAGCCACTATGTGTCAAATATTGAAGTGGATTATCAAAGTTAGGTTCATTCTGGATGCATTCTGAAATTTTGAAGGTTACATTGGCCGAAATGAATTTTTTACAATTTTTATAAGCGCAGACTGCACTTTTTTTCTCTGTTTTTCAACTTTTGATGGTTGCCATTTTGTTTTCAGCCACTATGTGTCAAATATTAAAGTGGATTATTAAAGTTAGGTTCATTCTGGATGCATTCTGAAATTTTGAAGGTTACTTTGACCGAAATGATTTTTTTACAATTTTTATAAGCGCAGACTGCAATTTTTTTACTCTGCTTTTCAACTTTTGATGTTTGCCATTTTGTTTCCAGCCACGATGTGTCAAATTTTGAAGTGGATTATCAAAGTTAGGTTCATTCTGGATGCATTCTGAAATTTTGAAGGTTACTTTGGCCGAAATGAATTTTTTACAATTTTTATAAGCGCAGACTGCCATTTTTTTCACTGCTTTTCAACTTTTGAGGATTGCCATTTTGTTTCCAGCCACGATGTGTCAAATATTGAAGTAGATTATCAAAGTTAGGTTTATTCTGGATGCATTTTGAAATTTTGAAGTTTACTTTGGCCGAAGTGAATTTTGTACAATTTTTATAAGCGCAGACTGCAATTTTTTTCTCTGTTTTTCAACTTTGGATGGTTGCCATTTTGTTTTAAGCCACTATGTGTCAAATATTCAAGTGGATTATCAAAGTTACGTTCATTCTAGATGCATTCTGAAATTTTGAAGGTTACTTTGGCCGAAATGAATTTTTTACAATTTTTATAAGCGCAGACTGCAATTTTTTTCTCTGTTTTTCAACTTTTGATGGTTGCCATTTTGTTTTAAGCCACTATGTGTCAAATATTGAAGTGGATTATCAGAGTTAGGTTGATTCTGGATGCATTCTGAAATTTTGAAGGTTACATTGGCCGAAATGATTTTTTTACAATTTTTATAAGCGCAGACTACAATTTTTTCTCTGCTTTTCAACTTTTGAGGATTGCCATTTTGTTTTCAGCCACGATGTGTCAAATATTGAAGTAGATTATCAAAGTTAGGTTCATTCTCGATGCATTTTAAAATTTTGAAGTTTACTTTGGCCGAAATGAATTTTTTACAATTTTTATAAGCGCAGACTGCAATTTTTTCTCACCTTTTCAACTTTTGATGGTTGTCATATTGTTACCAGCTATAATCAGTAGTGGTTCGTGGAACATGTAGATGGTAAAACCACTTATACAATATAGACCCCCCGCCCTCCATATTGTTTGAAGAAAGAAAGAACGATTTATCTTCCTAGACCAAAGTAACTGGTGAAAAAGTGTTTTAAGAATTAATTTAAAAATTTTGAAACTACAGGTAGTGCCATGACTCCTTGGCTCTGTATAACGAGCCGCCCCTGATTAGAGCACATGCTTACTATTCATATTGCTGCAACTGGAAAAATTTGAAAAACGGGGGAATTTTTTGGTATTGTGTGTTTCATAAATATCCATGATATATATTATCGAATATATATCGTGATATATATCCGATGATATATATCGTCCGAACCCTGCTTAAAAGTATTTTAGAAGACATGAAGATGTAGAGCCAACCCAAAATCTGGTGTCGCATTGCGCAGTGAACATCTTAAATCTCAAGATGAAGGAAACTCGTAATTATTCAACTAGCGCCGCGTCAACATAATGTAGATATAGACACAGAATCGCTCACGATCTTCAATTCGGTGATGCAGTCACGCGTAGATTTGTTATCCGTGTTCTCTCAGAATACTTTATCACTCTCCACAAACTTTACCCCCAGGTGTCGAGACATTTTGGGATGGCTCTACAAATCTAGTTTGTAAATACATATTATTGGTACCATCTTTTCTTTATTTATACGGCTCGAATGACAGCTGTTAATTCGCGCCAGATACAAAATTCTTCTTCTTTATTTATTTTTTATTAAATAAATTTTCAAATTTTATAAAAGCATACGAGATAAATAAAACTGTAAATAAAAGTATAGCCCAACCAAAATCTGGTGACACGTGAGGGTAAAGATAGCGTAGAGTTAGTATACAGGGTGTATTTGAAATAACGAACAGGCTCGTAATCACAAAGAGATTATATTATTTTTAATCAATATTCGCAATTATTTTGTTTATAACTGTAACAAAAAGCCCGCAATTAATTATTAAATTTGATGAGTAAAAATACGCAACATGTTTGGGGGCAGTGGTAATGTGACCTAATTTTTAAACGGCATCGGCTTTAGATAACGAATTACAACAAGCGCGTAGGAAATATTTGAGTGCTCTTTAAGCGTCAATGCACTTGAGGACTGTTTATCTTTTACAAAAAAAAACGTTGCGATAACACTTCAAATTTCGGAGGCAAGAAATCGTATCTCGCTTTTTAAATAAACAAACACACATTTCATACAGACCTAATTAAATGAGAAAAGCATCTGTTCTCAAAATGTTTAAAAGCCTCGAAAAATTAGGAAAATTCAATTTTTTTTTTCGAATAAATTTTGACGGAAATGGGTTCACAAATATTTTGTGTATGTGCCCTTAAATGCCTGTTCGTTATTTCAAATACACCCTGTATATTCGGAGAGAATACTTTCTCACTCTGTTTACGTCCCCTCTCTTAAAATTTAAGATGATCACTGCGTAACACGCCCGGAGATTTTAGTTGGGCTCTAAACACGCTCAACTTGTGTTTGTCTCATTTTCAATAATTTAAAACACAACTCTTTCCGTTTCAGGTGCTGGCCAAGGAATCTTAATGCCGGGCATGTACATAGCCGTCAACTCTTACTTCAAGCGACGCTTGACAGTTGCCATAAGCCTGCAAGTGACGGGCGCTAGTCTTTCGCAAATATTCATGCCTCAGGTCTGCCACTACCTCCTAGAAATCTATGGAGTCCAAGGAACCGTGATGATATTATCGGCAATTTCCTTTCATGCAATCCCGGCCATAATCCTACTGAGACCTACACCTTCCCCAAAATCGAAAACCTCAATTTCGATGAAAGATGAGAGAGAAATGAATGAAACACTGATTGTACAAAAGGTAAGGTATTTTACCTACTCCCACTTTGTAATTGATAAATTACCAATCGTAAGTGACAAATATGTAGAACGTATATAAATGTAAAATGTAATACATAAGTTGTAATGTTATAACAACTTATGTATTACGCTACATTATACAGGGTGTATTTGAAATAACGAACAGGCTCGTAACCACAAAGAGATTATATTAGTTTTCAACAATATTCGCAATTATTTTGTTTATAACTGTAACAAAAAGCTCGCAATTAATTATTAAAGTTAATGAGTGAAAATACGCAACATGTTTGGGGGCAGTGGTAATGTGACCTAATTTTTAAACGGCATCGGCTTTAGATATCGAATTACAACAAGCGCGTAGGAAATATCTGAGTGCTCTTTAAGCATCAATGAACTGAGGACTGTTTATCTTTTACAAAAAGAAAAAAAACGTTGCGATAACACTTCAAATTTCGGAGGCAAGAAATCGTATCTCGCGTTTTAAATAAACAAACAAACATTCCATGCAGGCTTAATTAAATGAGAAAAGCATCGGTTTTCAAAATGTTTAAAAAACCTCGAAAAATTAGGAAAATTTAAAAAAAAAATTCGAATAAATTTTGACGGAATTGGGTTCACAAATATTTTGTGTATGTGCCCTTAAATGCCTGTTCGTTATTTCAAATACACCCTGTATACTTATTATTCAATTACAATTAACGTCCACTGAGTCCCCCTTCATTCATCTGTTCGTCCTTAAATAACAAAACTCACAGTGACATTTAAATATCAGATTACAAAATATTGGTTATAACACTCACCGACACAAACTCCTCGCCATGCCTTATGGGTACCCAAGCTTCCTTCGCAATGGTATCTTGGTAGATTAACACTTCAAAACGAGTAAAACGATGGGTGCCCGTAAAGTTGTTCAATCAAGGTGTTTTTTTTAATGTCAATGGCACACACTTTATATTAATTTGCTATTATTTTTACAAATATTCAGTCAGGGTGTATTTGAAATAATTTGGGGGCTTTTTGTTACAGTTATAAACAAAATAATTGTGAATATTGTTTAAAAATAATATAATCTCTTTGTGGTTACGAGCCTGTTCGTTATTTCAAATACACCCTGTATATACATTACCGAAATCTCAGTTTTTTTTATATTTAATAAAACCCTATTTTGTTGGTTTTTAATTGTGAGTAACTTCAGCTTAGATATTGTCAAAAAATATTCACATTTTAAAATTCATCAACACGCGCTAAATATCATTTAATGAACGTGTGTGCAGGAGTATATATAATAGACTATTTGTAGAGTCGGAGCAGGCTGTGGGAGATTATGAAAATGTTGGATTTGGAATTGTTTGGCGATCGTGTTTACGTGATCATTGTGATCGGTATGAGTATTTCGTTCGTATCGGAATTGAACGTTATCCTGATGACTCCGTTTATCCTCGCGGAATTGGCGGGCTTCGACAATAAAAGTGTCGCCACAGCCATGTCCGTGCAGGCCATCGCTGACGTCATCGGAAGGGCCTGCATACCCATTTTCGCGCACAGAAGCGGAGCCGCTCCGAAAGTCATGTATCTGGCCTCGTTGGTCGGATCTTCGATCGGAAGGACACGTAAGGTTTTTGAAATCCCTACAGAATCTTGAGTATCGAAAATATAATCGGTTTCGTATTAGAATTCCTTTAACCACTTCGCGCCTATGCTACTTTGATTGGATTACAGCATAATCTAGTGTTTATTGAAAAATTACTTCTTTGTTGTTGTTACGGTTTTCTACGAAATATTATTCCACTGTCATAAACTTATTTTTGCAAAATATACCATAGATGGCGCTAAAGCGGTAATTTTATTTTATTTGTAAAATATCTTTTTTTTGCTTGTCGCCACATGTGTCAACCTGGGCGTGAAGAGATTAAAAGTAAACTTCGTATAAAGCTTTTTTTGGCGTGGACATTTAGCCGTTCAGTCACTAACGACATTTAAAGCTAAGTTTAATTTCTTCGAAGAAAAAGTTTATTTTTTCATTTAATCTCTACAATTTATTTTCAAACTATATTCGCTTTGGCGCAGAACTCAAGATTTTGATGATTTATGCTCATCAGACAATTATAAATTCTACTGAAGTGTGTACCCAAAATGTAGCCTTAATAATACCTTGAACGACTTTTATCATTTATCATTTTGGTATCATAAAATTCGAAAAAAATTATAGATGTGTGTTAATAAATTATTTTTTTAGTACTGGCTAGCTGGTATCAGAATAAAATGTTGGTATTTTCGGTATCAGCTATTATTGGATTATCTAAAGGAATTAAGGCTGTGTATCAGTCGGTAATAATACCGAAATATGTAAGTAGGGAGAAGTTAGCTGGAGCCACTGGACTGTCAATGGTTGTTAATGGAATGTTATCTTTAACCTTGGGGCCATTAATAGGTAGGTAAAAAAAGTAAACCAGTTTTTGCTTATGCTAATTAAATTACATCATAACTGTATTACAAAATATGCAACGAATTTTTTTTTAAATATGGAATAGAAGAAAACAATGTAATCATTGTGGAAATGCAGCCGTGGCTCATATAAAACTAGGGACAGAAAACGAAACGAAAATGGAAAGGAAATAACGAAATTACCCAACATTTTTACAAGATCTAAAACGGAATTTAAATTTTTCGTTCAAGATCGAAAACGAAATAAATAATTTCTGACACCGATTTTTACCGTTCTTATCGAAATTGGAGGGGGGACGGTAAAGCTTTGTTGTCTTTCTAGCACCGCTTGATATGCGACTTATAATATCACAGTTTTTCTTGTGTCTCCGTTAAAAACCTCGTAGTTTTTGTCGAAAACTGGAAAAGGTAAAAAAGTCTTATTGCGAGCTCTTCTCCGCGAAGTTCGTTTCAGGCTTCGGGGAAATCCCTAGTTCTTTCTTCCTGCTCCTATAGTTCCCCCTTTCCTAAGTAAAGTCCGTGTAACATGTGCGTTCATATTTTTGTAGCTTGCCACCAAGTCTGCTTAAAGAAATTTAGTTTAGAAACTTAATTTCTGTGAGGGCATTAGTGGCGGCTCGTGGAACATGTTGATGGTAGAGCCACCTATACAATATACCCCCCCCCCCTCTCATGTTTTAACAAAGAAAGAACAATTTATCTTCATAAACCAAAGTAACTGACGAAGAAGTGTTAAGAATGAATTAAAAATTCTTGCTGAGCTTGAAACTACAGGTAGTGTCATGGCTCCTTGGCTCTACATAAGCCCCTGCCTTCGACAGCGAAATATACTACTTTTGACAGCTGAAAAATACAATTTTTGACAAATCAAAAATGTTGAAAAAAACTTTTTTTATTAGCTGAAAAATACTGTTTTTGACAGCTGAAACATACCATTGTTGACACACGAAAAATACTATTTTTGACAGCTGAAAAATACTAATTTTCAAAAGCTGAGGAATACCATTTCTGTCAGCTGAAATATACCATTCCTGACACCCAAAAAATACTATTTTTGACAGTAAAAAATACTACTTTTGACAGCAAAATATACTACTTTTGATAGCTGAAAAATACAATTTTTGACAATTCAAAAATGTTGAAAAAACTATTTTTAATAGCTGAAAAATACTGTTTTTGAGAGGTGAAACATACCATTGTTGACACGAAAAATACTATTTTTGACAGTAAAAAAATACTATTTTTGACAGCTGAAAAATACAAATTTTCAACAGCTGAGGAATACCATTTTTGTCAGCTGAAATATACCATTCCTGACACACGAAAAATACTATTTTTGACAGTAAAAAATACTAATTTTGACAGCAAAATATACTAATTTTGACAGCAAAATATACTACTTTTGATAGCTGAAAAATACAATTTTTGACAATTCAAAAATGTCGATAAAAACTATTTTTATTAGGTGAAAAATACTATTTTCGACAGCTGAAACATACCATTGCTGACACACGAAAAATATTATTTTTGACAGTAAAAAAATACTATTTTTGACAGCTGAAAAATTCTAATTTTCAACAGCTGAGGAATACCATTTTTGTCAGCTGAAATATAGCATTCCTAACACATGAAAAATACTATTTTTGACAAAAAATACTAGTTTTGACAGTAAAAAAATACTACTTTTGACAGCAAAATATACTACTTTTGACAGCAAAATATACTACTTTTGATAGTTGAAAAATACAATTTTTGACAATTCAAAAATGTCGATAAAAACTATTTTTATTAGGTGAAAAATACTGTTTTTGACAGCTGAAACATACCATTGTTGACACACGAAAAATACTATTTTTGACAGCTGAAAAATTCTAATTTTCAACAGCTGAGGAATACCATTATTGTCAGCTGAAACATTCCATTCCTGACACACGAAAAATACTATTTTTGACAAAAAATACTATTTTTGACAGTAAAAAAATACTACTTTTGACAGCAAGATATACTACTTTTGATAGCTGAAAAATACAATTTTTTACAATTCAAAAATATCGATAAAAACAATTTTTATTAGGTGAAAAATACTGTTTTTGGCAGCTGAAACGTAGCATATTTGGTAGCTGAAGAGTATCATTTTCTACAATTGTAAAATATAACTTGAGACAGCTGAAAAGTACTATTTTCAACAGCCGGGGATTACCATTCTCGACAGCCGAAAAATATCATTCCTGACGGCTGAAACATACCGTTATTGGCAGCTAAAAAATACAATTTTTGTAAACAAAAAAAAAATGTCAACAAAATATACAGGTTTTGACAGCTGAAAAATGCCATTTTTGACAGTTAAAGAATGTCAAAAAATGCTGCTTTTGAAAGCTGAAAAATACGATTTATATAGGTGGGAAATACCATTGTAGGGAGCTGAAAAATATCATTTTTGACAGCTGAAACATTACATTTTTGACAGCGGAATAATACAATTCTTAAAAGCTGAGAAGTACCATTCTTGATAACCGCAACATACTATTATTGACAACTGTATCGTACCATTATTGTCAGCTAAAAAATACAATTTTTGAAAACAAAAAAATACGATTTTTGACAACAAAAAGTACAATTTTCGACAATAAAAAGTACAATTTTTGAAATTTTTGACAATTAAAAAAAAATGTCGTAAAATGTTGCTGTTGATAGCTAGAAAATACCATTTTTATAGGTGGGAAATACCATTGTTGACAGATGAAAATATCATTTTTGACAGCTGAATAATATAATTTTTGACAGCTGAAAAATATCGTTTTAATAGCTGAAACATACCATTCTTGAAAACTGCAACAAAAATACTGCGTTTGATAGCTGAAAAATACCATTTTTATAGGTGAGAAATACCTTTTTTGACAGCTAAAAAATATAATTTTAGACAGTTGAATAATACATTTCTTAACAGCTGAAAACTACCATTTTTAGCAGCTGAAAAATACCATTCTTGACAATTGCAACAAAACATTATTGGCAACTGTAACAAACCATTGCTAAAAATACAATTTTTCACAACAAAAAGTACAATTTTTGAAAGCTGAAAAATGCCATTTTTGACAAATAAAAAATGTGGAAAATACTTTTTTTGGTAGCATTTTAATGGGTGAGAAATACCATTTTGACAGCTGAAAAATAACTTTTTGACAACTGAAAAATATATTTTTCGACAGTTGAATAATACATTTCTTAACAGCTGAAACATACCATTCTTGACAACTGCAACAAACCATTGTTGACAATTGCAACACACCATTATTGTCAGCTAAAGTGCGGCCGACGCACTCATAGGTTGTTATGAATGTGTGCGTGTGTGTGTGTGTTGTGCGTGCATTTGTGTGTGTGTGATAAGAATTGAGTTGGTAACACTATCACACACTATCTGCATCCCACACTTTCAACACAGGAAGTTCTCTCTCACACTCATGGACTCTTATGGGGATTTTGCACGATTGGGGACATGCGCATAGCAAACAAAACAAATATATATCCTTGTCACAGATGTTGGACACAGTTTTGGTACACGTAAGTTATCCGGTATTCCTGTTCCATGAGTATATGATCTAAGCAAAATATGAACTGTCTTAGCAATCCTCTATTTATGTATAAAAACAAATAATTGTTCTTGTTTTAGGTTTAACACACGACATCTCCGATTCGTATGTCTACACGCTGCACACAGCAACGCTACTGTCAATGTTTTGTTTCGCATTGTGGACTGTTGACTATTTGTGTTGTACTACAACGAAAGACAAGGATTTGCCTGAAGATGTACAAATTGGCGATTGACGAAATTAAAAAGAAACCAATCAACTGCATTGTGACGAAAATTTACGAAATATCTTCCAAGTTTCTTGTTAAATGTGTATATCTTTAACTTCTAGGTTGAAAAATGGCTGTGAAGTAAGAAAATACGTAATATTTGAGACATGTTAATTTTACGAATGTGATTGTACAAAGTTTTTCAATCAACTGTTTAGAAAATAAAGACTGATATTTTAAAACATTTTGATACATTGAAACTAAAAGTGATGGCAGGTTTATTTGAAGATTTTTTTACAGAAAAACTCATTTCAATAAATAATCACGCTTTTAATGGAAAAACGTAAGATGAGCCTCGTTTTTTTTTTAATTTCGTTACCACAGCAACACAAATGTTGCAAATTTTATATTATACAGGGTTCCCCATAACAGACTACCCATTTTATTTTTTTAATTAATTCCCTACGAGATAACTAAATAAGTTTATCTCTGTGGGATTATGTTCTGTAGTCTTTGGCGTTTAAGTTAATTATTGATCAAGTAGGCACCTGTCACAAATAAGTTTTATATTAATAATTTTGTGGAACGATATTTTTCTACGAGAAGTTTGTTTTCATCATAATTATTTAACTTTCATGGATTACTCAGTCCAACAACGTGTGTTTCGTGTAGAAACTTACATAAGAATCAATTCGATAGAAGAAGTTAGGCGTGCATTCTGGCGTCAGTTTAATAACAACAATAGAGGTCACGCGCCAAATCGTAAAACTGTTAAGTTGTGGGTTCGTCATTGGCGTGAAAATGGTTCTGTACAAAATTTGAAGAAGTCTGGACGTCGAAGAACAGTTCGTACACCAGAAAATATTGAACGAGTTAGACAAACCCTTATCCTAGGAATATCAAAGCGAAGCTTAGATCGAATTCTTCAAAGAGATTTAAAATTTTATCCCTATAAATACCAAATGGCACAGCAACTTATAAATCAAGATAAAGAAGTAAAGTTAGCATTTTGTCAAGAATTTTTGAATTTACATCAAGGAGCAATTCACAGTCTCTTAATGAGCGACGAAGCAAATTATTTATTTGAACGGCATGGTTAATAAACAGAATTTTAGATACTGGTCAAATGAAAATCCTCATGAAATCTTTACACAGAACCTCCATAATCCAAAAGTTGTTGTGTGGTGTGGAGTAGGATCTTTCGGTATTATTGGTCCATATTTTTTGAGGATGAAAATAACCGCGCTGTAACAGTAACATCCGAGCGCTACGTAAACATGCTAGAGACATTCCTCATTCCAGAATTAAATAGACGAGGATTACTAAACAATGCCTTAGTATTCCAACAAGATGGGGCAACAGCTCATACCGCCGGAAACTCAATGCGGGATCTGCGAGAAACGTTTAATGGCCGACTCATTTCTCGATTCGGAAATTTGCCTTGGCCTTCGAGGTCCCCCGACTTAACGGCACCCGATTTTTTCCTGTGGGGATATTTAAAAGCCAAAGTGTTTGCGAGTCGTCCAGGTACAATCGAGGAACTCAAAGTCAAAATTCGTGAAGAAGTTGAAGGAATAGACAAAGGTTTGCTACGCCGTGTAATGAACCACTTTTTATCTAATATTGAAAAAAGTGTTGAAGTTGGTGGAGGTCATTTAGAAGACGTGATTCAAATTTCTAGCAGGCCTAATGCACCATCTGACAGGACAGATGTTAAAAAAAGAGCTTCCCTGTAATGCAGGGGCTAGCAATCCCTAATTACACAACTAGTCTTAGCAATCGAATATAAACGTTTTTCTATAGATATTCTGTATGATTTTTGCATTCCAATGCATGAGTTTTTTGGTAGTTTTCGGTTTCTGTATGTGTTTGATAAGAAACATCGGGAACTTTGGGATTCAATAATTACTTGTTCTAAATTCCTGAATATTTCCCTAAGAGGTATCTTAAGGCGAAACAAGGACCATTGATCATCCGAAGTTGAACGCGCCAGATACTCCAACAAAGGTAATACATAATGTTTCTTTATAAGGCTTAGAAAGGTTCGCAATTTGAAAAATTTTCCATCACAGCTCTAAGAAAAAAGTGAATGAATTATGTTTTATTAACTTGTACAAAAATAAATTAACCATTCTTTATTGTAAACAATTTTGCACGTTCTTACATAATTAATGTTTATATTTCTTTAAGATTAAGTCAATGATATAGAACACGTGCCAGCAACCTAATTATTTGTTGAAACCAAAGGTTAAAAACATTTGTTACGAAACTGATTTTAAAATAACACAATCTGATATGTATTTTACTTTTATGAGCAATTAAATATTTACCTTATCGGATATGCGTAGCTTGAAACATTTTAACTTTATAATAGGTAATGTGTGGTAAATAAATGCGGTGATGAATGGCTGAATAATTTACTGGAAACTTTTTCTCGTGTTATTAGTTTTTCTAAAGTAAATTCCAGAATATTGTTTTGCAAGGTTTTAATAAATTTGGTTCGATAAAATATTTTAACGGTTTATTTTGTTTTAAATGTTTCAACTTTTACAGGAATACATAAAATCATATTATAATTTTACAATAAGTAATTTAAGTAGTAATTCATGCATGGTTGTGTGGTAATTGGAAAAGAAGTGAAACTAATTATAAATATCGTTAAAAAAATAAATAACCACTGAGATAAACTGAGTAAATATTTTGATTTTGGTCATTTTTTTTAATGGTCTGTTGAAATTTTTGGTTTTTTTTTGGTCTACATTTTTCATTTTTCGATTTTTTTTAAGTTCTTTTTATCTTGATCATTAATTTGAACGAGTGAATTTTTGATTGGTCTACACTCTAAATTTTTAACATGAATTGTTGATTTTTATTGTCTATTTTTTTTTTTGAGGATATTTTCGAGTTTTCGTACAAAGTTTTGGATTGTTTGCCCTTCATTTTAGATTTTTTTAACCTGAATTATTGTTTCTATGGGCGATTTTTTAAATTACTTTCGAGTTTAGAGTTCCGGCAATTTATTTTGGAATAAAGTAATTTTTGGGGCTGAAAATGGCACTTTTCTTGCTTGAATTTTTTTTAGTCTGTATTTTTTACTTTCTCCGTTACGAAGTACGACAAAGTATTGTGATCGTGATTTTTTTTTCAAAACATTTTTTTACGCAAATATCCGTTTTGGGTCCCTAGATGCCATTTCAACAATTTCTGGAAAAAAAATGGTGTCTGTGTATGTGTGTGTCTGTGTGCGCTGTATCTCAAAAACTAATAGAGCAATTGATATGAAACTTTGAACATCCGTCTTATTGGATAATCTGAAGAACTGAAAAGCTTTTGGTAAAATTTCGTACACCGAAAGTGAGCGTTTACCTTAACTGTTTTTTGTTTTTTGTCAATATTTTCTTAAATATGAAAAATATCACAAAAACATTTAAACAAGCTTTGAAGACAACAAAGAAATGAACATCTTTTGCTTGAAAATATTTTTCATAAAATTATTTTTATTCGAGAAAAAAATGTATTATTATTTTTTAATTTTTGGTTTATAATTATAAAACGATAATAGTTACTGCAAATTTATGTTAATAATAATTGTAGAGAATACAAATATGAACAACTTATAAAGAATAAATTTAAATTTTTTTCGAAATCCCTTTAGTTTTTGAGTAAACTGAGTTTTTGAATTTGAAGTATAATTTTTCCATCTTTCATAATTTTGTCAGTTTCATCCGAGTTTACACAACGCTCGATGTACATTTAAAATATTATTTAAATTGAAAATAAACCATAAAAACGTATATATATATAAACCATCGGAGAAAGTAACATGATGGCCACATCACCATTTTTATTTTTTTACATCATGACATTTGATTGATTTTAGATGTTTGGTCTGTGTTTTTCATTTCTTTGTTCCAAATTTTAGAGTTTTTGGCCCTTAAACCAAAGTTTTCGAAAATTTAGTTGAAATTTTCGTATTTATCTGGTCTGAATTCTTTATTTTTGCCGAGAGTCTAATTTTTTTATTTTTTGCCTATATTCTTAGTTTTTTTTTAAACTTATTATTAATTTTAAAGAGCGAATTTTTGATTGGTTTATACTTTAGATTTTTAATCTGAATTGTTGATTTTTGTGTGCGAACGTTTGGCCGGTATTTTCGGGTTTTTTGACCAAATTTTTAATTTTTTGCCTTTCATTTTAGATGTTTTAAGCTGAATTATTGTTTTTATGGGCGATTTTTTTTAAATTACTTTTGTGTTTAGAGTTTCGGCAATTTACTTTGATGTAAAGATTTATTTTGGGGCTGAAAATGGCAAATTATTTTTCTTTTGTTTTCATTTTAATTTTTTAGACCAGGGTTTTTGATTTTTTTTGCCTATATTTTAGATGCTTTTTACATCTAAACCAAAATTTTCGAATATTTAAATCTCTTTTTTCAATGTTTTTTAACCAATGTTTTTAGTTCTGTTACCTTAATTATTACTTTTAATGAGCGAATTTTTTATTGGTCTTTACTATACATTTAAATGAATTGTTGATTTTTATGAGATAATTTTTGGCTGATTTTTCAAGTTTTTGTTTTTTGTTTCGCCCTATAATTTAGATTTTGCAGACTGAATTTTTGATATTTTTAGCTTGTACTTGATTTTTTTAAATGTTTTTAACATAATTATTGTGATTGTTTTAAGATAAAACTAATGTACTTTGATCTTTAGCTAGAAAATACTTTGAATTTTTATTGGTCTTTACTTTAGATTTAAATGAATTGTTGATTTTTATGAGCCAATTTTTGGCTGATTTTTCAAGTTTTTGTTTTTTGTTTTGCCCTATAATTTAGATTTTGCAGACTGAATTTTTGATATTTTTAGCTTGTACTTGATTTTTTAAAATGTTTTTAATATAATTATTGTGGTTGTGTTAAGATAAAACTAATGTACTTTGATGTTTAGCTAGAAAATACAGCCTGCGCGACTTGTGTTTGAGGAATTACTAAATTTTTAAATATTTCGATTCGCTTTTTATTTTTTCTTTCAAAATTTTTTAAATCAAAAAATTATTTTTGCTCTCAGTTTAGTTTTTTTTAGTAATTGTTAAATATAATACTTTGGCTCGGAATGAAGCTGATCACTTGGTATAACTAGGACTGTTTGGAAATTATGAAAAAAAATGCGAACAATTTTAAGTAGTTAATTAGCGAAGCTTTCCGAAAAAATAAGAAATATTTTAATTATTTGGAGGATGCCACAGCACGATTAAATATTTTTCTAATTTTTTAAATGGTATTTTTGTACTACCTACATATTTTCGGAAAAACGGAGTTATAAAACTTTTCTTTGTGCAATCCCAGTGTTGCCAGATTGGAGGGTTTTCCCTAAATTGCGGGTAAAAAAAACTTCAATCGATGGGGTATTTTTTGGGGTGGGTATTTTATGCGAGGGGTAATTTTGGGGGGGTTTTATGAAACATTTGGGGAAAATTAAACATTACTCCTGGCAACACTGCCCCCACATACCCTAGAAATGATTTCGAGAAATTTTATATATCTTTTTTAGGTCCATTCTTATACAGTATTGCTCGTTTTTAAATAGATACATTTATACAATTTGTAGAGTGATATAAAAAAAATACAATAATATAAGGAAGTGGCAGGCGTGCAATAGGAGTAAAGGAGGAAGTTGAGGCAAAAAAAATATTATTAATAGTCAAAAGTACTTGAGTCTAAAAATATCCATCTGAGATCATTACTTCCGAATTCATTGCAAAACATATTTTCATCACTCGTTTTCTGAATTTATAAGTGGTGACCTTGACTATATTTTTGGTACAATTTCTTACAGCAGAATTTAATACGTTTATATCGAAACGACTAAAAAAGTAGTTATATGTTTTCGTAGATTAGATTAACTCTTTATACAAATTTTAAGGAACATGTGTTTCTCATTCTATAATAAATAAAAAATGACAATGATATAAAATAGAATACATTTCTCATTGAAATCAAAGCTATTTTCCCGATCAATGCCATCAATTTTTTGTAACTGTAATGAATTTTATATCGGTTGTATAGTAACCATTGTACCAAATCAAACAAGTATCAATCAACTTTTCTTTCAAATACTCTGGTTATAAAACTAAAAGTTGGAATCAGAAAGACATATTTTAACTATCTATCGATACAGAAACCTGTCCGTTATGTAATTTATGTGAGTGTCATGTGTGCGTGTGTTTGTGTGTGGAACTGTCCTTGATTTTTAAGTAATAATATCAAACATTATGTTTGTACGTGTATTTTGTAATAAATATTGATGAATAGTTTAACAATTTTAATTATTAATATATATATACTGAAGCAAAAAAAAATGAAACACTTGAAATTCGTGAAATTTCGACTATTTCCAAAACCGTCACAACTCGGCGTATTTTCAATCGATTTTGATGAATCTTTGAGGGCAGAAAACTTTGAAGTGTCTTCTTTAAAGTCATGCATGCGAAACTAAACGTAACCCCTTCCGCCCCCTCTAGCGCCCCTGTGATTTTTTTTCTTTCTGGAAATCATATTCAACTTTGACGATGTATACGGAGTTAGAAAAATTTTGTCGACTCGATCCACTATAAAGGCATTAAGATTTGATCATTCCCTATGCAGGACTCAAAGAACGAAGTTCATACGACGATTTGGCACCAAGTTATCGGTGTTTGAGAAAAAAAGTGCAATTTGAGGTTTTTCGCACATAACTCAGTGACTTTTCAACCAAATTTGATGATTATTTCAGGAAAAAATCCCATTTTGACTCTACTTTAAGGAGGTAAACGCAGATTGGAATGATACATCTTCAAACCCTTTAACCCCGAACAAAAAAAAAACACGTTTTTGGGCAAAAAAAACGTCCAACTTTGGCAACGTGTACCAAGTTGGAAAAAATGTGTCGACTCGATCCACCAAAAGGGCATTGAAAGGTGTTCAATTACTTGTCCAGGACTCAAAAATCGAAGTTCCTACGGCAATTTGGCACAAAGTTATGGGTGTTTGAAAAAAAGGCATTCTGTGCTCTTTTTATTTTTTCGTTTGGAGGGGCGTAAAATCCTCTCTTTAAGTAGGGGATAAACCCTCTTAAAGAGGACACATTTTGCTTTTGATTTCTCAAAAGATTGTCGAGGTCGGTTGGATAGAAGCCGAGTTATGGCCATTTGAAAATTACCTAAATTTTTACAAATCTCAAGTGTTTCATTTTTTCCGTCAGTGTAATTTGTTTGTTTTTATTGGAAAAAATGGACGAATGGTGGTAAGTTAGGCCCACATTTTTTACGACCCTACAGAGATCGTTAAAGTGAGCCTTTTTTGACGTAAAATAAAGTTTTTTGTTAATGGAGTTCTATAGTACAAAATGCATAATATTCATGATTTGGCGCAAACAATGAATTTTCGTGCATACCTCAAAGAAGATGCAAAGAAAATTTCATTCGTGAAAACGAAAACAATTTCGTCGAAAAACTTGGATGAGTAAAAAAACCACAAAATTCGCTTTTTTCAGTCACCCATGACTTGGTGCCAAATCGTTGTAGAAACTTCATTATTTGAGTCCTGTATAGGGAATTGATCAAATTTTAATGCCTTTATGGTGAATCGAGTCGACAACCTTTTTCCAACTCCGGAAACATCCGACATGGTTTCCTGAAAAAACGTGTTTTTTACAGGGGCGCTATAGGGGGGCGGAAGGGGTTACGATTAAGTTCGCACACATGATTTTAAAGAAGACACTTTAAAATTTTTCGCTCTCAAAGATTCATCAAAATCGATTGAAAATACGCCGAGTTATGGCGGTTTGAAAATGGTCGAAAATTCACGAATTTCAAGCGTTTCATTTTTTCTACCAGTGTATTTTGTTCATCAGTGGTGCGGCGCGACAGTAGTTTCCTGCGTGCAGAATTTTAACTGGCACCCCTATACCCTCAATTTTCCACTTTATAAAAAGGCATCATTGTGTACAAATGAAGTCAGGATTAAAAAAAAATGATTTCCTCGTCGCCGGAAATTTCTGTCATCTTTCCTATCGCTTGTGTGCGCCCCTCCTGTTTATCTGACTAAGCTTTGTTGATTTTTTTTAATTAATAGTTTTCATTAAAATTGAAAACCCTTATTTGTGGCAGAGGTATTAAATAAATTAAATAAAGTCGAGAAGTACCATACAAATATTCAACCTGTTCGCAACTCTACAATGTTGACTTTATTTAATAGTTTTTAATAATTAATTAGTTCATTACACTACCATTTCATATTACAACTAAAACATGTTTGTACACTTACTTTTTTTAATACAGCGGATAATCTTTTCCGGAATCACTTCATTCCACAACAAACAAAACACTGTTAACACACTTTATTCCAGATTTTTCGGAAACATGAATATTACACCGAGATCAGCCTTGACACGAGCCTCGATCCAATTTTTCTGCCGTTTTGTTTATAACAGGAAGAAAGAGCGCCCGCCATTTTGGCAGCGCTCCAACAGATATGTGAACTTAGAAAATAATTTGCCATCTAAAATTAACTCATTGCTAATACACTCCCAAACAAAGAAAACCCGAATACTTGCAATGAGAGAAATAGAACAAATTTAATTATAGTCTGAACATGTGCCACAAATAGTTCTCGTGCTCACGATCCAGAAGGTGGTTAATTAATTATTGAGCGGTCAAATCATTCATTATGATAAATGCTGTGAGGATGAGATTTAGTGGAGTAATAAAGGGCCCAGAGGCGTACTTGTATTTTGGGGCTAGGAGACGAACTTAAATTTTGGGACCCGGTGGTGAACTTACCTTTTGGAGCCCCCGGAGGCGAAGTTACAGTTTGGGACCCGAAGCGAATTTATATTTTGGGGTCCCATTTATACACTGTGTACATAAAGTAAGGAATAAATTCGATTAAAATTCAGGGCATTTTCTTTCAGAAAAATTCTCGGACACATGTATTATTATTTTTGAACGCGCATTTTTTGAGATAAAATTCAAATATACAGGGTGTCTCATAATCGAAATACGACCCCTAAGTTAAAATTTTCAAATGTGAACCCCCATTTTTTGTTGCATTTATGGATTCTACGTAAAATTCTGAGTATTTTTCATGTAGCATACCCCATGTCGATAATCAGCTGTTTTCGAAAAAATGGCGTTTAAAAAAGTACTACTACTATTTTATTTCTGGTAAACGATAACATGGTTTCATCGAAACATTGGAATTAATAAGCAAAAATCATTTCATTAAGCAAATAATGCGTTTTTCTTATTCGACGTTGCGACATCTGGAGCGAGAACGATTTTTATAATATTTTTCATATTGTAAAACTTTTTCTGAAAAACAAAAAACGGTACTTACTTCCGGTTTTTGGCAGCTCTCACAGACAAATAGGCATTAGGTACATAGTCATCGATCTGAAGATTTCCGGAGTACGACACAGCACATGTAAATTCCAGACTGCCGACCCGACGCCGACGTGAAGTTCTACGGCCCGACCCGGGACTTGTTGCGCTTCTCCTCCCGGGCCAGTCCGACCCTAATACAATTTTCACAGTTTGTCAATTACAGTGCAATGTTTTTTTTGTTTTTTTATTGTTAAATAAGTGAACCACATGGACTGTAGGTAGACTCCGGGAAATAATTTACCCATGCCCGGCCTGTAAAATATTTAATAAAAATTAAAGCATTTAATTAAACAAAACGAACATAAAATAAAATATAAACAAGCATTCATCCCAAGGAAATGGAGTTGTCTTAGTTTAGTGCATATGTTTTTCTTGCGTATTAGCTAATTTTTAGTTTCTCCGTTACGAAGTACGTGATTTTTTTTCAAAATTTTTTTTTTACGGAAATATCCGTTTTGGGGTCCCTAGATGCCATTTCAACAATTTCTGGAAAAAAAAATTGTTGTGTCTGTGTATGTGTGTGTAGGTTTCCGTATATTTGCGAATCAGCCTGAACTGTGGCAAATTCTCAAATTGTTGCAACTTACACACGATGCCACAATTTGAAACTGAAATATTAATTTTGAATAATTCTACCGATTTTTTATATATACCGGGTGACCCAGCGATCTGGAAAAGGCCCATTGTGTTCCATTTGAAAAAAAAATAGTTATCCAATATTTTGCGTATGTTGACACCCTGTATATAGCAG
Source organism: Ocypus olens (assembly GCA_910593695.2). Taxonomy (NCBI): domain Eukaryota; kingdom Metazoa; phylum Arthropoda; class Insecta; order Coleoptera; family Staphylinidae; genus Ocypus; species Ocypus olens. The sequence goes on from OU343048.1 coordinate 54,241,199, forward strand.
TATGAACAAAAAAGAACTAAAGCCGATTTGTATTATTCTTCATGATGTAGAAAATTCTTTAGTGTATAAAAAATGACGCTAGCTTTGCTAGGAGCGCTTCTGCAATTTTTTCATAACTAACCAACCGTCCATAATAGACCCATAGTATCTTATACTATTTTTATCAGCATCTCAAGAGTGTTCAAAATAAAATATAAAATATAGGGTGTTCCATTTAAAAAAAACATAACTTTGTTCTGTAATGTATACTGGGACACCCTGTACAAAAACATATATATTTTTAAAATATGCAGAATAAGTATGGGTACCAGTTCAAGAAAACTAGAAGTCAATATCTCAATTAGCAAATAAGTTATGGGGCTTCTACAGATCGCTGGGTCACCCGGTATGTGCAAAAAAATTTTTTTTTAATGAAATGCAGCGTGAATCGCACAAAAATTCAGTTTACTTCACAAGACGTCGATCTTTTAAAATAATTTTGGTTTTTGAATGTGCAGCAATTTTCAGTCGAGTTAAGAATTTTCGAAAATGTATTTTTTTCAAATGCCAAAAAAATAAAAAATAATATAAAACGTGGGAAAAATATTCTAAAAAAATTAAAATCACTTCAAAAGACGTCAATCATTCAAAATCATTTTGGCTTTTGAATGCGCAGCATTTATCAGTTGAGTTACAAATTTTTGAAAATGTATTGTATTTAATGACTAATTCTCTAGCGAAAAAAATTAAAAATCAATATGAAACGCGGGAAAAAAAATCTACAAAAATTCAAATCCCTTTACCAGACGTCGATCTTTTGAAATCATTTGGGGTTTTGAATGTGCAGCAATTTTCAGTCGAGCTATGAATTTTTGAAAATATATTTTTTTCAATGACGCACACTTAAGAGCAAAACATTGAAAATGGTGATGTGGCCATCATGTTACTTTCTCCGACTTTATATTTACGTTTTCATGGGTTTATTTTCAATTGAAATCACATTTTAAATGTACATCGAGCGTTGCGTAAACTCGGATGAAACTGACGTTTAAAACGTCAAAATCATGAAAGATGGAAAAATTATACTTCAAATTCAAAAACTAGGTTTACTCGAAAACTAACGAGATTTCGAAAAAAACTTATTTTATAATTTTGAAAGATCGACGTCTTGTGAAGTAATTTGAATTTTCGTAGAACTCTTTTCACGCGTTTCATATTATTTTTAATTTTTTGCTCCCGAGAGTTCGACTTAAAATTTTTTTTTTAAATTCATAACTAGACTGAAAATTGCAGCACATTCAAAAACCACAATAATTTTAAAAGATAGACGTCTTGTGAAGTGATTTGAATTTTCATAGAACATTTTTACAACGTTTTATATTATTTTTGAATTTTATGTACGATATTAAAAAAAAAAATTAAATTTCGTAACTCGACTCAAAATTGATACATATTCAAAAACCAAAATGATTTAGAGAAATCGACGTCTTGTCAAGTGAACTGAATTTTTGTAGAATTTTATCCCTGCGTTTCATATTCATTTTTACTTTCTCCGTTACGAAGTACGAGAAAGTATTGTGATCGTGATTTTTTTTTTCAAATTTTTTTTTTTAAATATCCGTTTTGGGGTCCCTAGACGCCATTTCAATAATTTCTGAAAAAAAAAATGGTGTCTGTGTGTGTGTGTCTGTCTGTGTGCGCTGTATCTCAAAAACTAATAAAGCAAATGATATGAAACATTGCACATCCACCTTATTTGATAATCTGAAGAACTGAAAAGCTTTTGGTAAAATTTCGTACACCGGAAGTGGGTGTTTACCTTAACCGTTTTTTGCTTTTTGCCAATATTTTCTTAAATATGAAAAATATCACAAAAATATTTAAACAAACATTGAAGACAACAAAGAATTGAACATTTTTTTGCTTGAAAACATTTTTCATAAAATCATTTTTATTCGAGAAAAAGATTTATAATTTTTTTTAAATTTTTGGTTTATAATTATAAAACGATAATAGTTACAGCAAATTTATGTCAATAATAATTATAGAGAATACTAAAATGAACAACTTATAAAGAATAAGTTTTTTTCGAAATCCCTTTAGTTTCTGAGTAAACTGAGTTTTTAAATTTAAAGTACATTTAAAATATGATTTAAATAGAAAATAAACCATGAAAGCATAAAAATAAATGACTATGATACCATCAAGTCGGAGAAAGTAACATGATGGCCACATCACCATTTTTTTCAAAAAATAATAAACTTATTTGGTTTAAGTTATTTATTTTGGCATTTTCTACAATTCTTGTTGCTATAAATTTAATGTAATTATTATCATTTAATAATTATAGTACAAAAAGACAAAATTCTTGAATTAAAATTTTTCTGGAATATCAAAAAGTTGATGAAATTCATTGATTAACAAAAGATGTACAGTTCTTTATCATCTTCAACATTTATATGAAGATTTTTATGAAATTTGCGTTGTAGAAAAAAATGGAAGAAACAATCTGTTTTCAAAATTTGACCAAAAATTTGAAAATTCCTCTTAGCTTTTGAGATAGAACGCCCAGAGACAAACAGACAAAAACACTCATTTTTTAAAAGTAATTGGAATCGTCTCAGGGATATTTTGCGTATTAGAAAAATTGGCAAAAATCTGTTTTCAAAATTTTACCAAAAATTTCTTTCAGCTTTTGAGATACAGCGCCCAGAGACAGATAAACAAAAACACCCAACATTAAAAAAAATGGTCAGAATCGTCTCGGGGGATCTCACAATGGATATTTCCGTTGAACGAATTTACAAAAAATCACTATCACAATACTCTCCCATACTTTGTGCAAAGAAAATGACCAACATCAAAATTCCCTTCAACTTGAAGTTGCGATTTATTAAGTGTTACATATGATAAGTATTCTACGCCTCTACAGATTTTGAAATTAGCCAGTAGTCCAATAAATAAATAAATAAATAGTTTCCCTACAATTTGAACTCAAAATTTATAAAAATTTGAAAATTACCATTCTAATTTTGGCTTCTTGTCTAATCCCTCGATAGATTTTATTACAGCATGATGTTCTACATATTCACGATCGTAAAATTAGTCAATAATAAAAAATCCGTTTCTCCAGAAATTTTTTTAAACTTGAAAATTAATATCTGATGGATGTTTTCGGTTTTCAGAGTCAACCCCTTGATGGATCTTGATGAAATTTCAGGATGATGTTCTAGACAGTTACAGATGTGAAATTCGCCAATAATCCAAGAATATGTCACGAATAGTTTCCCTACACTTCCGACTCAAAATTTATGAAAATTTGAAAGTTATGCTCATAGATGTCGATTTTCAAAGCCAATCGCCTAATCGATTTTAATGAAATTTTAGGATGATGTTGTACACATTTACAGATTAGCCAATAATCCAAGAAAGCTTCATGAATAGTTTCCCTACAATTTCAATTCAAAATTGAGAAAAACTTGAAAACTATCATTCTGATGGACAGATTTCGGTTTCATATCCAATCCCTCGATTGAGTTTGATAATATTACAGGATCATGTTCTACATATTCCCGTTCGTAAAATTAGTCATTCATCAAAAAATACGTTTCCCTAGAATTTTTACTTTCTCCGTTACGAAGTACGAAAAAGTATTGTGATCGTGATTTTTTTTCCAAAAATTTTTTTTACGGAAATATCCGTTTTGGGGTTCCTAGAGGCCATTTCAACAATTTCTGGAAAAAAAAATGTGTCCTTGTGTGTGTGTGTGTGTGTGTATGTCTGTGTGTGTGTGTGTGTGTGTGTGTCTGGCTGCGTGCGCTGCATCTCAGAAACTAATAGAGAAATTGATTTGAAATTTTGAACATACGTCTTATTTGATAATCCCAAGAACTGAAAAGCTTTTGGTAAAATTTCGTACACCGGAAGTGGGTGTTTACCTTAACTGTTTTTTGTTTTTTGCTGATATGTTCTTAAATATGTAAAATATCACAAAAACATTTAAACAAACATTGAAGACAACAAAGAAATGAGTTTATTTTGTTTCATCCGAATCTACAAACGTTCGATGTACATATAAAATATGATTTAAATTGAAAATAAACCACGAAAGCGTAAATATAAATGATACTATTAAGTCGGAGAATTACTTTCTCATGTTACTCATGATGGCCACATCGCAATCTTTAAGTAAATGAAATATGGCTCTTTAAAATAGTAAATTCCAAATTCAATTTTTCGGCGAAATCCTACAAATCTAAAACGTAAACAGAATTACCACTGTTTATTTAGTGCCTCTTTGCAGAAATAAACACATTCAGCCTTGTGTTATTTTAATAGTTTTGTCATTTTTAGCACGCTTCGTAGTGGCATTAGTCTGGCAAAAAGTTGTTTTAGTAAGTAATTTGTTTATTTATTGTAATAGGTATTTGTAAGATGTATATTTGTATATTGTGGATTACGAAAAATAGTATAAAAGAAACATGGGATATTAGTTAAATCCAAAAATAAAATAATATACAATGTTTGCAATAATCAAATAAAACATCAATTTTCTAGTACACTCTGCATAGGCAAAAGTAGTATTGGATTATAAAGCTTTAAACACTTCTTTATTAACGATATTAGTGTATAAAGGGGCTAGAAAGCCGAGACAGGTACAAACTAACACCAACTTAAATTATAAATAAATTGTTTTGTACTACATCAAAATGTGTTTCTGTATTACAGATGTTGTTTATATATATAGTGCATAAAATGGTCCTGATCTCATTTAGCTATCATCAACTTAATATTGTATTATCATCATCAAAATACCTTTTTTGAATGATAAGATAATCCGTTGCTTAACGAAAATGTGATTAAATTGTAACAATTTCATTGAGGACCAAACACAAAACTCTATATTGGCCCTGAACGTTGTATGATAATGCAATTAATTATGTCGATCTGATAATGGTTTCGATAACATGGGTACAGCCAAAACCGTCGTGAAATTGTATCAACTTTACTACTAGCTTTGTTCGGAACAACAAAAATGTTTCTGTAATAGTTGTGGGATCGCCGCCGTCAAGTTCACACAGCTGATCTAATTTTGTATTTTCGTCACTTGGCGTGTTTGTGTTATTTTCGGTTTTCCACGGATTCGAAAACATATGTGAGTACAATATTAAAAGTTGTGTTTGTGTAATGAGCACGTGTAAGTACTTGCGCGTTTTGTTTTGTGTTTAATTTTGGAATCGTTAATAGTAAGTATGATGTAAGTGAAATTTTTGAATGTCGTGAACCTAGTTAATGGATAAATTAAACAATATCGTTATATTGTATTCAAAATGTATTCTTTTTTTAAATCCTTTCTAAAGCCTGTATATATTACAGAAATATGTGATATAAATCAAATTATTGAAGACTTATGTATAAATAGAAAAATAGTTTCAAATTTTATAGATGAAGAACTAATCTTGTTACCATCATGTTACTTTCTCCGACTTGATGGTATCATTTATACTTACGCTTTCATGGTTTATTTTCAATTTGAATCATATTTTAAATGTACATCGAGCGTTTTGTAGACTCGAATGAAACTGACGTTTAAAACGTCAAAATTATGAAAGATGTAAAAATTATCCTGCAAATTCAAAAACTCAGTATAGTCAAAAACTAAAGGGATTTCGAAAAAAAAAATTCTTGATAAGTTGTTCATTTTGGCATTCTCTACAATTATTATTAACATGAATTTGCTGTAACTATTTTCGTTTCATAATTATGAACCTGAAATTAAAAAAAAACTAATAATTTTTTTTCTCGAACAACAATGATTTTATGAAAAATATTTTTATAATTTTATAATTTTTTAAACAAAAGATTTATTTGTTGTCTTCTATATTTGTTTAAATGTTTTTGTGATATTTTTGATATTTAAGAAGATATTGGAAAAAAAAAACAACAAACGGTTAAGGTGTACGAAATTTTACCAAAAGCTTTTCAGTTCTTTGGATAATCAAATAAGACTTATGTTCAAAGTTTGATATCAATTGGTCTATTAGTTTTTGAGATACAGCGCGCACACACACACACACACTGATACACACAGACACACATACAGACACACAGCCATACACTCAGACACAAATGTTCTTTTTCCAGAAATTGTTGAAATGGCATCTAGGGACCCCTAAACGGATATTTCCGTAAAAAAATTTTTTTTAATTTTTTCACGATCACAATACTTTCTCGTACTTCGTAACGAAGAAAGTAAAAATCCAGTAACTAATGGAACGTCTCTCTTTCGAGACCTGTGTAGTTTCTAAAAAAATATCTATTCTAAAGCAAGCTGTGAAGGTTTTCGAGTTTTCGAACATGGAAAAACATGAAATAAGAAATCTAAAACGCATGAAAAAAGAACACTCCATGACATGTCAATCTCTCAAAAGCAGTTTAGTTTTTGGAAATACCTCCTGTTTTCGAGTTCTTGAACTTGATTATTTTTTTAATTTTTAAATTCTACAAAATATTCCATTTACTCCGTTTAAAATTTGTTTTGCATTTTACGTTTTGAAAATATTGCTATTTTCAAGTGAGTTCAAATTAAAATTTTTAACATTTTAGGTGTGACATAATTGTAAAAGTATTATTTTTTTAATAAAACATGTGCATAAAATTCCATTTTTATCACTCCACGAAACGTCGATCATTCAAAATCAGTTTTGAAAATTTTCTATGGTTAGGCCGTCTATAAATTTTGGTTTTCGATATCATTTTTTTAATGTAAAATGCATGGTAAAATTTCCCAGAATGTTTCATGAATTTTGGTTAATATTTCGGGAACAGTTTAGTTTTCAAAAATATTACTATTTTCTATTATTGGGTGAATTTTTAAAATTTTGGTTTTGGAAATCATTTTTTAATCTAAAATGAGAGAGGATTAGCAAATTTTTTCAATTTTGATTCTTGATATCATTTTTTTAATGTAAAATGCATGGTAAAATTTCCCAAAATGTTTCATGAATTTTGGTTAATATTTCGGGAACAGTTTAGTTTTCAAAAATATTAGGAGTACTATTTTCTATTATTAGGTGAATTTTTTAAATTTTGGTTTTGGAAATCATTTTTTAATCTAAAATAAGGGAGGATTAGTAATTTTTTTAAATTTTGGTTCTTGATATAATTGTTTTTATGTAAAATACATGGTCAAATTTCCAAAAATGTTTCATGAATTTTGGTTAATATTTCCGAACAGTTTAGTTTTCAAAAATATTAGGAGTACTATTTTCTATTATTAGGTGAATTTTTTAAATTTTGGTTTTGGAAATCATTTTTTAATCTAAAATAAGGGAGGATTAGTAATTTTTTTAAATTTTGGTTCTTGATATAATTTTTTTAATGTAAAATGCATGGTAAAATTTCCCAAAATGTTTCATGAATTTTGTGTTTGTGTTTTTTTAATCTAAAATGCAAAGCAAAATTTTACAAAACATTTCAGTTGCTTCATGAATTTTGGTTAATATTTCAAAAATATTACTATTTTCTATTATTAAGTGAATTTTAAAAATTTTGGTTTTGGAAATAATTTTTTAATGTAAAATGCAAGGTAAAATTTTACAAAACGTTTCACTTGCTTTATGATTTCAAGAACAGTTTAATTTCCAAAAATATTAGTTTCAAGGCAACTATGAATTTTTGAAAATTTTGGTTTTTACGTTACAGAAATTGTTTAAAAAAATACGATATGAGGAGCTAAATTCTCCAAAAATTACATTCTTGCTATAAAACGTCATTGTTTTTTAAATACGATTGGTTTTTGAACGTATCATGGTCTTCAAGCTGGATATGTTTTTTTTTTACTTTCTCCGTTATGAAGTACGAGAAAGTATTGTGATCGTGAAAATTTTTTCAATTTTTACTTTCTCCGTTACGAAGTACGAGAAAGTATTGTGATCGTGATTTTTTTTTCAAAAATTTTTTTTACGGAAATATCCGTTTTGGAGTCCCTAGATGCCATTTCAACAATTTCTGGAAAAAAAATTTTTGTGTCTGTGTGTGTGTGTGTGTGTGTGTGTGTGTGTCTGTGTGTGTGTGTGTGTGTGTGTGTGTGTGTGTCTGTGCGCGCTGTATCTCAAAAACAAATGGACCAATTGATATGAAACTTTGAACATTAGTTTTATTTGATAATCCGAAGAACTGAAAAGCTTTTGGTAAAATTTCGTACACCGGAAGTGGGTGTTTACCTTAACTGTTTTTTGTTTTTTGCCAATATTTTCTTAAATATGAAAAATATCACAAAAACATTTAAACAAATATTGAAGACAATAAAGAAATGCGATTATTTTGTTTGAAAACATTTTTCATAAAATCATTGTTATTCGAGAAAAAAATTTATTATTTTTTTTTTCATTTTTGGTATACAATTATGAAACACTAATAGTTACAGCAAATTTATGTCAATAATAATTGTAGAGAATGCCAAAATGAACAATTTATGAAGAATAAGTTTTTTTCGAAATCTCTTTAGTTTTTGAGTAAACTGAGTTTTTGAATTTGAAGTACATTTTTCGATCTTTTATAATTTTGACGTTTTAAACGTCAGTTTTATCCGAGTCTACGAAACGTTCGATGCACACTTAAAATATGATTTAAATTTATAATAAACCATGGAAGCGTAAATATAAATGATACCATCAAGCCGGAGAAAGTAACATGATGGCCACATCACCATTTTTTTTTTTACGGAAATATCCGTTTTGGGGTCCCTAGATGCCGTTTCAACAATTTATGGGAAAAAAATGTGTGCTGTGTGCGTGTATGTGTGTCTGTGCGCGCTGTATCTCACAAACTAATAGAACAATTGATATGAAACTTTAAACATAAGTCTTATTTGATAATCCGAAGAACTGAAAAGCTTTTGGTAAAATTACGTACACCGGAAGTGGATGTTTGCCTTATTTTTTTTTGTTTTTTGTCAATATTTTCTTAAATATGAAAAATATCACAAAAACATTTAAACAAATATTGAAGACAACAAAGAAATGAGCGTATTTTGTTTGAAAACATTTTTCATAAAATAATTGTAATTCGAGAAATATCCCTTTGGTTTTTGAGTAAACTGAGTTTTTGAATTTGAAATATAATTTTTCCATCTTTCATAATTTTGACGTTTTAAACGTCAGTTTAATCAGAGTTTATACAACGCTCGATGTACATTTAAAATATGATTTAAATTGAAAATAAACCATGAAAGCGTAAAAATAAATGATACCATCAAGTCGGAAAAAGTAACATGATGGCCACATTTTTTTTTTCATTTTTGGTTTATAATTATGAAACGATAGTAGTTACAGCAAATTTATGTTAATAATAGAGAATGCCAAAATGAACAACTTATAAAGAATAAGCTTTTTTCGAAATCTCTTTAGTTTTTGAGTAAACTGAGTTTTTGAATTTAAACTGTAATTTTTTCATCTTATAATTTTGACGTTTTAAACGTCAGTTTCATCCGAGTCTACAAAATAAACCATGAAAGCGTAAATATAAATACCTTCAAGTCGGAGAAAGTAACATGGTGGCCACATCACCATTTTTTGCACAATGTCAACATTTTTGACGTTAATTGTCTGAGTGACAACTACGAACGTTTAATCAGGAACATACGCATTTCAATTAATAGGCGACTGCGATTAATTTTTGAAACACACCGCATTAGTCCGTCTAATATTAACTTTGTTACAATAAATTAATTGATGAGGCTGTTATTCGTTGAAAATTCATATTTATTCATATGAATTAAATGCGATGACTGTAACAAAGTCACTTTTTAAAGGGTAAAGTAGACTATGTTACAGTCGTTGCATTTAACTCGGTAGACTCCTCAACCTTCAAGAGTGTTTGCTAGAATTTAAAAAACTCTCCAATTTTTCGGGAATTAGAGCAAATGTTTTTTTAAAGTCTTTTTGAGATTTTGTCAGAGATACGCACCTTCGAAGGTATTATTGTCTTCAGGCTTCGATTGATGTCCAAGTAATTATTAGAAACTGCTCCGGAACAAATTCATTTTTAGTCTCGATGATAGCAAGTTATCTTGCTCTGTTTTTTTTTATAGTCGGCTAGGCGAGTTAATAAAGTTTTGGCAATTTAAAGTATTTTGGCCAGATGGTATTAAGAACACGCATGGAGTTTCCGATTAATATGAGTAGATTTCATGTAGATTGAATGGCCGTGGACGCATCACTAATATACCGAGGAAAAGTAGTTGGTAATTTTGTTATATTTCCATAGTAAATTCTATTTTGGGATGAATATTATTGGGTGACTAAAGAAGAGATTAAATTGGTTAATTCCCTAACGTCAGATGACAAAGTTATCATCTATGTGACAACCATATGTTAAATACAAAAACAATTGTCGTCGACTTGCAAATTTACTCAAAACTCATTTTGAAATTTGGTTACGTAAAAAACTTCAAATCTAGAAATTTTGGAATAATTGCGTGTAGATCGTAAAGCTGCAAAGAAAATTAATCAACCTTGGCGATTATAGAAAATATCAAAACAGAAACTTTCCGGACTTAGAATTAATTCAAGATTACGATGATAACTGTATGCGTCCCAACGGAAGATTTTGAGATAATTTCATGTGATCGTAACGTAAAGTAGGGCGAATTTGTAATGACGTCGGCGATATATAAATAATTGCTATCGCGTGGAAACCTTCTAAGATTAATCGAGATTATGATTTCTGAGAAAACATACATAATTTTGCCATAATTTAATGTGATCGACGCGTGAAAGTTGTAATAATAATGACGAACCGAGAAAAAACAAAAATAATTTATTTTAATTTATATATTTATAATTTAATAAATATATAATTTAATAAATATATAAATATAATTTAATAATTGCCATCGACTTGAAAATCTTTGTGAAATTACTCTATATTTCATTAAAGTGAAAAACTACATACATCCCATTACAAAATTATAAAAATAATCAGATCGCACATTTGTAAAAATTTGAATAATTTGGCAATGAGGAAACAATATAAAAACAATTACTGTCAAAAATTAGGTTCATATAAAATTTTTGATTCCGTAAAAAGCTATCCATCACTAAATTTTCGGTTAATTTTATGTGTGAAAATTGTAACAAATTTTGACGATTCGAAAAAATACAGAAACAGTTGCATCGACTTAAAATTTCAGGAAATTATTCTAAATTAATTCAAAATATGAATTCTATTGGAAACTGCATACATCCTATCAGTAGATTTTTATTTAATTGTCAATCATTTTCACAGGAGTCACTTCACTACTAGACTCATTTCCAAGAATCTACTCTTTTATTCGACTCACTCACGAATTACCCATCTCTAGCGTGAAGAAACTTTGGTATCCCAGCAGTTTTTTTTTTAAGTTTGAAGTTAAAGGCAATATTGCAATTAGTATAAGGGATGAACATATATTACTTAAAAATAATTTTAAACTGAATAAATTTGCGTTTGGGCTCATTTCCATACGGCAATCCGTAATAAAATTCAATAACAAATTTCACCATTATTTTTTGTGGCTAAAAACTCCCTGAATTTCGAAATTCAGTTTAAAAGAATATGTGCTTAATATGTAAGGTAAATAAATGTGACAAACAGAACAATCTTAAAAATTGGAACAACGCGATTTCTTGATCGAATAAATAGGTAAAATAAAATATTTTGGCTTGAAAACGTCAATTTCGCAATTTTATTCTACATTCTAACCAATTCGAATTTATTATTTGCATATGAAAGTTATTTGTTACCGTCACCATGACCTTCTTTACCTTTTACATTTGCGGTCTAAATCTAAATACGTTATGTGTACATTTTTTTCAATTATTTTATACTTAGCGATGTTCAAAATTAACATTTGAGGTTAATATTAGCTGCCTTAGTCACAAAGACACAAATGCGCAGCGGCAACTTAGATTTCTTAATTGATTAAATAATTGTAAATACAAATAAAATTGATAGTTTTCATAATAATTTAAAATAACGCAGCTTTTCGTACTTTACCCAAAGAAGGTGAAACATTTTACAATTCCAGTTTTTAGAGAGTTTCCAAAATTTATTTTGTTTAGTTGGTCTTAAATAAGAGTATATTTATTATACCGGCTTGAAAATAGGGTGTCCCAAAAAATTATCCATCGGCGATATCACGGAAACTAGTCAGAAAAAAAAACTTTATAGTAAAAGTAGCTAAAAATATCTCTAGAAATAATGTTCAACTTCCTAGTTTAGCAGCAAGATGGAGTAACATCCATTATCCGTTAGAAAACATATATTTCTTTAGAATTTGCGTGATTGTACATGTTTTTTTTCACACTATTTTCTCTATATGCCAAAAAAAATAGTGGGATCAGTTAAAATTTTTGCCTTTTAAGTAATTGATAACTTGCACGTGGCTTACCGGATTTGTACATCCGTCTCATCGAAAATGGTATTTTTCTACTCCCATCTCTAAAATGCCATTTATCGCAAATGTTTCCATGACGCTAAGTGATTCTTTAAATACACCTTGACAAACTGGGCCTTTGTGCATTTTAGTCATGAACTGAAGTTAGCTCCAGATTTTTAAAACGCTAAAATCGATTGAAACTCAAAATCAAGTTAGTTATCACTTACCAACAATCTGTCAAAATAAAAAATAAATAAATGAAACAAGGAATAATTTCAACTTAAATCAAATAAATAATACACAACATCCAAGTAATTAAGGAGAATCAATGATTTCCTTTAGCAATTGCCATAATGTCTCTAACGTAACTGTTAATGTATATTTGCCCAAGTAGACAATAATATTGTACTATTACCATGTTCATTTAGGATAATAAAATAATTTTAAAAGTTTACCAAATTAGTTGTAGAAAAAAGTAAAGTATGCAATTCGTGTTATAAACTTCTCTAGAAACTCGTTTTATTAAACACTAGCTCCGCTCTTGTCTAATTAACTCGTCACTAACGTGCCGTTTATAACACTTGTTGCATAATATACTATTTTCCATTTTCCTGCTATTATGCAGTGACTAAAGTACTGCATTTAATCACTAGACGTTAAATGTTCAACTCTCCACTGATATATACTCTTCACATTTTATTACCGCAGCAGACATTTTTGTTGGTAGTAAAAAAGTTACTTTTTAACAATTTTTTTAAAAGACGCATTGCAGTTGTGTTTTTCAAGAATAAATGATATACAAGTGCATGAGGCAATCTGGAAAATTGAAAAATGTTAGTTTTGCGATTGTAAGAAATTGCTCAAATTCGGGGTCTACGCGTTATGACCAATTCGCTTCCTTTGGTGTTCTGATACAGAAATTAGCTATTGACCAAAACTGCAAACGCAGATATACAAGCTAGTTTTAACATTAATTAATAATTAAGTCCCTCTTCCAACAATTAACTATCACAGAAACACTTGAAATACTCAAAACAAAACACCAACCGTCACACAGATTGAGCTCATTCAACACGGTCCACACAAACAAAGAAAACTGCCCAAAACAGGTCGAGGGGGCACCGATAGGATCTTCACTGTCACCAGTTACTGTCAATCTGTTTATTGAAGCTTTCGCAGCAAAAGCCTCCGAGTAACGATTCAAGGTCGTTCGCCCTTAAATCCCATATATGGTTACGCAGTGTAGATGATACCTTTGTCGTGGTCTATAAACAACTATTATTATTATTATTTAAAAATAAATACAAACAAATGTTATCGTTTTCAGAATGAATCCAGTAAAAATCGCTACAGTTACACGTGTCCGCTTGAAGATTTGCATCGATTTAACCTTCACTCACAAAGATAAAACTGAATGAGAATATGTAATAATTTTGAATTTGAATATTACCGTAATAATATATAAGTACAGTATTTCAAATAAAACGAATAAATTTGTTGGTATCACTTTATTAACTTGGAGTAGTAACTATAGTTTCTACAATTTCAGCTTGTCATTTTCAAACTAGTCAAGGTATAACTATAGTTTGAAAATGACAAGCTGAAATTGTCGAAACTATAGTTACTACTCCAAGTTAATAAAGTGATACCAACAAAGTTATTCGTTTTGTTTGAATTATTCAAAATATATCACGAAGTGAAAGCCGCCACAATTACTTATATACAGTATGTTTTTATTTTATCGTGGGCCATAGGATTTTACATGCTAAAAATTATACCTTTTGTTAATGTATATTTTATCATATAATTTTGGAGCTAATTTTAGTTAGTAATATAAATGAATTTTCTACATGGTGGGCTTAATTAGAACAATTTAAACATGTTTTATTCCATCAAAAAGTGCTATTGCTCGGAACTGGTCGATCGGGATACGCAGAAGAAAAGTTGTCAACTATTTCCCTAAAATAAAAATTCCCTGACTTTTTGTTAAATAACAACACTATAGACACTTCAACACTATAGACAGATATTTTCTAGTATACATACGTTTGATTACTTGCCCTATCAATCAATCTGACACTTCGTCTTTGATTATTTTTGCTCAGTAATTTATATTAAATAATTTCATTTTTTAATGGAATAAAAAATGTTTAAGTTATTCTAATGCAGCGTATCATGTAGAAAAATAATTGATTTATTACTAACTAAAATTTCCTTCAAAATTAAAAAAAAAATTTAGTTCGTTCCGTTAACTTAGATAAAATGCTACTTTAAGAAGAGTAATTTCCAGTGTAAGAAAATCAGGAAGCTTGTGTTTGGTGGTAGAAAGTAACAGGGTTTTCTATCATACGTGATTCCCCTGTCCCCAATTCCTGTTAACAATCCATCAAAAACAGAAGATTTTCGTTTTATTTGATATATTAAAAAAAATCTTAACACAAATTTAATTTTAAAATATTGGACGCAACTTTATTCTAATTTAACCGACGTCTCTCATGATAGTCGAGATCCGGATGGTTAAGCATTCTGTATTCAATATTACTGCTATTAGTCAATCACTTTGATGGTTATATAAACATTTTATTTCAATTTTTTTTTTCAGATGTAAAGTATGAATAATGATGATACATTACAAAAGCCACCGACGAAAAGGAGCAGATTTCAGGTCGGTGATCCCGATTTTGAACCACCGGATGGAGGCTGGGGATGGCTCGTGGTTTTCGCCTGTGGGTTCAGTAACGTAAGTTTCAATCAACATTTGTCTAATTCTTTTATGAGATCTGTTTGAGAAACTAGCAGAATTATTAATGGAATTATGTTTATATATTTTTTTAAAATTTGTTTTAACAATGAAAAAATTAACAAAATAAATCGGAGAAAGTTACATGAGAGCCATATTTATATGATCTATATTATTTCACCGTGGTGGAACACTTTCCAGGGCTCCCTGGACATGCAATGTTTGGAAAACTAGACCCATGTTTAACCATCTTAACTTAAAAAAAAATGGTTACTGATCTGGTATGTTTTTGTTTTATAGCTGAGCACATTTCCAATGTTTCAACAATTTGGTCTAATGTTCAGAGAGAAGTACGAGACATTGGGGATCACGAATGCCGAAACGACGACCATCATCAACATCAATTCAGCTTTTAATGCATGCGTAGGTATGTGTTGCTATTAAGAAATAACACATCTCCTTGAGAATGACTTAAGGTCGAAAATAAATAACTAAATAACAATGAAACAAAACGAAGTGTTTTAAACAATCAAAATGACGGCTTTAGTTCCGGTAAAAGGCACAACATCAAGAGATTTATAAGAAGCAACGAAACAAATGTTATCTTGATTTGTTTTGTCTCTTTCCAACATTTCCGGTATTGTTGTAGACGGTGCTCCAACTATGATAGGTAAAATAGAGGGACTCTTAAAATTGTTAGAAAATGATGCTGTTGCTAATCCTTTAAAATTGATCATGTTATGCATACTGTCAAGATTGTGAACTTGAATCATCGCCAATTTCAAGAACTTCCGAAATGTTGTGATGCCGAATTTGGTGACATCGTTTACTTTTTCGCAATCAGATGGCTCAGTCGGGGACAAATGTTAAAACAATTTCATGATTTACCAAATTAAATCAAGACGTTTATGAAATCGAAAGATATTAAAATATTATTTGCGCTTCTTGAGAAGGACCGTGATGTATATAACAAGTTAAGCTTTTGAATAACAATATAAATATCAATACACTTTTATCATTTTGAGAGATTTTATTTTAAAGAAACCTGATGAAGTGATAATAAATATTTTTCGCATCTTATTAAATAATATAAACGTTGTTAAATCGTTTCTGATTGAGAAAGTTGTCCATTATTCGGCCGAATCATTTTCTCCATGGGTGACGTCCAATCAAATGATAGCGGTTTCATTGCCCAACAGGTTTAAGCCAATGGCATGAGGATGATTTTACTTTCTCAACAGTTTAGTTGTTACAATGGTTTTTTGTCAGCGAACTGCCGCAATTTCCAAATAGAAAAATTATTTGTTATTATTTAATATAAACAGAAAAATCTTAAGGCAATTATTTAATATGATGCGAAAAAGTATAGTATTAAACTCGTGAGCAAGTTGGCCATTGCCACTTTGGTGAATTTTAACACTCGCCTACGGCTCGTGTTGCAAACTTTCCCACTCGTTTAATAGTATACCATTAAATAATTACCTAGCATTGTTTAACGTAAAAATATATACATTAGTATATTGTACAACGAGCACATAATGATAGCTATTAATCACGAGGACGGTGTTTGCGGAACGAGCCGTATGCGAGTGAAACAAGTCGTTCGAGTGATTAATAGCCATTATATGCGAGTTGTACACTATACTTTGTTCATGACAACAACAATATCGTCCCCATAAAATTAGAATTAGGTCACTAGAAAAAATGACAAATTTCAGATGTCTACATTTTCCATAATACCAGGACTATATCCACATTATAGTAAAACTAGGTATCTGTAATGTTGATGGAATAGTCTCCAGCCGCTATTAAGAAGCCGGTAACTAAAACTCCATTCCAGTTTTATAATTAAAAGTAGGTATGTATGTGATTTTCTCAGAATGCTAAAATTATGAGTTATCTACTTCTAATTTTATAGGGACGATATATAACACAATGTTTATTATAAAAATATTTATCAAAATGAATGTTGACAATTATATATTCATTTTTCCACTTACTGTGAAATATGCTTTTGCAGCTTCTCTTACCTTAGGTGGTATGAGTGTTAATGAAGTAGATGGCAAACTGTCCATTTTTCCACAGAAAATTACTGAAAACAACACGCGTCAGTTGTGCCATTTTATTAGGAACAGTAATCTGCCAAATTTCATTCTTCTAAATTCTTCCATAGTGGATATATGAAATAAAAACAACTTTGTTTTCCTTAACTTTAGAGTGCTGTAATTTGGGGGTGCAGAAGGGGTTTTGAACAAAACATTTTATGAAGGACCTCCCTTAATTTTTGCTGAAAAATCACCCTTTAAAATCTTTTGCATCCATTTAGAAACACTCTGTATAGTACTAGTGCATTTGTATTTCTATGCTTAACAGTACACATTGCATATACTTTGTAACATAAGGTGTGAGCCGCAGAATTTTGTTGCTGAGTTGGCCATGCCCAAGAGAGAGAAACATAGCAGTCATGTCTGAGATTAATTCATTTTTTTAAATCTAATTCAATTGAACTAATCTAGTCTCATGACGTAATAATATGCGACATACCTCATTTATCTTATGATGAAAAAAATTTTGTGGGTCACACGATACATATGATGTTTCCAATATAAAGTTATTAACTTGTTGGAAATAAATGTATTATTGTTATTATTATTTAAGGTCACTGTCAAGTTAAACATCCAGGAATCTACAATGAAACAACGTGAGCACTGAGTGATTTCTCAAGTATATCAAGAGATTCACTGTTTTTAAACTCATTTAAAGAGAGTCCATTGCCGATTATCCAGCTCCTTGCCTTTCTTGTTGGGTCTAAATTTATATCGGCACCCTCCTCTAGCGTTTTTGCTCTTGAAATCAGAGTGGTATCTGCAAAAAGAACCACCTTACTTTGATCATGGCAAGTTAAATATTTAGGGCAGTCATTACTGTATAGAAGGAAAAGCAAAGGTCCCAATACTGATACCTATGGAACACCATAAATTATTTAAAGCATTTCTGTACAAATTGTGTGTCCATTATAAAAGTAATGCGCATTTTCTGGGAAAAATATATTTATTGATCGTACCGCTACAAATGCTTAAAATTCTTCAAAATATTCTCTCTCAGCATCAATACACTTGAGGAGACGTGTCTGCCATGCCTGGAAGGCACCCTGAAACTCTTCGATGGAAATGTCTTTTAGGAAAGTTGTAACATTGCTTTTGGATGTTTTCCTAGCCTAACCTAACCTAGCCTTATCTTGGCGTATGGATAGATTTGAAATTTGACATTACATTCATAAATCGAATAAAATAACAAACTTTAATTATATACGGACAACCCTGTATATAACTTAAATTTTAAATTCATACTAATTGCAGGCCAAATTCATAAATATAAAATTTAGCATTTTGATTTCAACCTCGAACTAAATAACGATAAATTACGTTTAGTTTCATATAAACCACACTGTGCCGGGTTTTATACATAAATAATAATAATAATAGTTTATTAGTACCAATACCAGGAGTTTACACAAGTCAGAAAATATTGATTATTAATTTTAGTCAATAGGATAAATAGATATGATTAACGAGCACAAATAAAGTAAAATAAAATAAAACACGCGTCATGTTAAGTTAAAATTACATCAATTCAAAAAAATATTATATTAAAAACAATAAATAATAAATGTGAAATTTGGGAAAATTTCATTTGAAAATGAAAAAACAAACGATGTTTTACTTATGTGTATCACACTGTATATTATTGAAATTTGACATTTACATAGTCTCACATAGTATCACACTGTATATTATTGAAATTTGACATTTACATAGTCTAAGTTACTCGCAGACCAATCCTATGCACAAATAACAACTGCATACTAATTTCTATATATCTGTTTCAGGTCTTCTCAATGGTCCGGTTTTTCGTAGATTTACTTATAGACAAGTTGCACTTTTTGGTGCAAGTTTGGTGTCGATATCCTTATTTTTGACAACGTTTTGCCAATCATTTTGGAGTTATCTAATTATATACGCTGCATGCTATGGTACGTTTTAATATTACTTTTTATTTTTACTTTACACAACTGAATAACTCTATTCAAAATATCTGCTAATTAGGAAATTTTATTGTGCAGTGAGGAAGAGCAAGTCTAAAAACCAGGTGATGTATAGTACAATCGCGCAGAGGTGACAGTGACTCATTCTTTTTCGATCTAATAATCGCGCCTGGATAAATATCTATACTCGTTCGCATGCTTAAGAAAAACGAAATGAAATAAGAAACGTATGTCTAAGTACAACGTATGTCTTTTCTCATTCTATCTATTCTAACCTCAAAATTCACGTGGTTGTATCTGGTTTAGACCGTCTCCGATTTCGATTTAGTTAAGAGCAGAATTGATTGTATCCATTTCATTTATAAAAAGGTTCAATTTAATGACAAATTTCCAGTTGTCTTTACTGATTACCGAAAAATACACTCGCAAAGTTTCGTCGGGAAAATATTTGCACGCTAGAGATTTTTTAAATTTCCCGCCAAGACTGAAACGAATTATTTTATGGACATACGTTTACCATGAACTTAATTCAAGCAACATGGAGCGATGAGTCACTGTCACCTCTGAGCGATTGTACTATATTTGAAAATATTGATATCTGAAGAACTCGATTTTTCATTGACGCCTCTCTTTACTAGTTTATTTATTGCAATTTCTTGAAACGTAGGTTGTGATGCACCTCATTTAAAGTTTTTAAATTTCGTAAATGGTTCCCAGTTCCAATTGATTTGTTTAAATATGTACATCATAAACGACGGTGGCTCGTAAATTGTCGGCAGAGGAGGCTATAGAAGAACAGAATGGTACATTACTTGTTTCCTTTCTAAGAGTAAGTGAGTTATACTGGAGACGCGTTAACATCTTCATCCCATATACGATCAAACAATTTGTACGACAGTGTTGTGCAAACATTTTGGCAAGCAAGGATTGAGTATTTGCACAACGGTTTGAAACAAATCGGTCTAGATTGAAATATTTTGTGCAAACACTCAGCCGTTTGATCATGTATGGGAGCCTTTAGCATCCTCTATTGAAGTTTATGAGCCGCCAATGACTATAGGAATTTCAATTCTTTCTAATTATGATTTTCATTTGAAACAGGATTTTGATAAGTACTTTGAAAAATTGTTATGAAGTATCGATATAAAAGTCAAAGAAAACGCAATTATTACAATAGCACAGCATTCCATAGTATTACTTTATATTACAATAGAGGTGCTGGCATTGTTAAACGAATCAACCAAGCTTCACGAAAATTTAGAATCATTGACAGAATCAATAGATCTATCAAAGGAGGTGCATATTTCCATTACAAAAAAATACAATTAAAAATGATAGATGCTAATGAAAAATGCAATGAATGCAAGTCTAAAGGACTGAAGGACCACGTCATTTGCCAGTAAATTTCATTAATGTAATTTGATGTTTTTAACGCTCTCTCAAATAATGATTACAAAAATGTAACAATTTAAATGTCTGTGTAATTTTTTTACAGAAATTAATATTTTTAAATATACTGAAGAAAAAAAAATGAAAGACTTGAAATTCGTGAAATTTCGACCATTTTCAAACCGCCATAACTCGGCGTATTTTCAATCAATTTTGATGAATCTTTGAGAGCGTAAAACTTGGAAGTGTCTTCTTTAAAGTCATGCATGCGAAATTAAGCGTAACACCTTCCGCCCCCCTCTAGCGCCACTGTGAAAAAAAAAAAGATTTTTCTGGAAACCATATCCATTTTTGACGATGTCTACGGAGTTGGAAAAATTTTATCGACTCGATCCACTATAAAGGAATTCAAATTTGATCAATTCCCTATGCAAGACTCAAAGAACGACGTTCCTACAACGATGTGGCACCAAGTTATGGGTGTTTGAAAAAAAGTACATTTTGAGGTTTTTCACACATAACTCAGTGACTTTTCAACCAAATTTGATGATTCTTTCGGGAAAAAATCCCATTTTGGCTCTACATTAAGGAAGTAAACTCAGATTGGAATGATCTCTTTTCAAACCTTTCAATCCCCGAACGAAAAAACACGTTTTTGGGCAAACTTGCTGTTTTCAAACACCCATAACTTTGTGCCAAATCGTCGTAGGAACTTCGTTATTTGAGTCCTGCGCAGGCAATTGAACACATTTCAATGCCCTTTTGTTGGATCGAGTCGACACATTTTATCCAACTCGGTACACGTTGCCAAAGTTGGACGTATTTTTGTTCGGGGGTTGAAGGGTTCGAATTTGAGTGTACCCCCTTAAAGTAGGGCCAAAATGAGATTTTTCCGAAAGAATCATCAAATTTGGTTGAAAAATCGCTGAGTTATGTGCGAGAAACCTCAAAATGCACTTTTTTCAAACACCCATAACTTGGTGCCAAATTGTCGTAGTAACTTCGTTCTTCAAATCCTGCATAGGGAATTGATCAAATTTTAATGCCTTTATGGTGGATCGAGTCCACAAAATTTTTCCAACTCCATAGACATCGTTAAAGTTGGTCATGGTTTCCTGAAAAAACATTTTTTTAACAGGGGTGCTAGAGAGGGGCGGAAGGGGTTACGCTTAAGTTCGTATACATGACTTTAAAGAAGAAACTTCAAAGTTTTTCGGTCTTAAAAATTCATCAAAATCGATTGAAAATACGCCGAGTTATGACGGTTTGAAAATGGTCAAAATTTCACGAATTTCAAATGTTTCATTTTTTTCCTCCAGTGTACATTGCCTGGTTTCGAGACCACATTTCTACACTGTATTTAATATCTTGGTCATAATTATCTTATTTTATTTTAGGATCAGGCATTGGTATCACGCAATCATCCAATGCCTTAGCTCTCAACACATACTTCAAAAAGAAGAGGAGGATAGCTACAGGGTTATCATGGAGTACGACTGGCTTGGGTCCAATAGTTTGGCCATACATCATCACAGCTTTGATGGCAATTTATGAAACGGAAGGAACTCTTCTGATTTTTTCAGCGTTTGCCTGCCACGCAATAGCCTTTTCCTTGTTGTTACAACCGGTCAACTGGCATACCGCTTACAGAGATGTAAGTATGTGGCGTAGACGATCTCTGGAAGATCTTTGACAATCACAACGATGTTTTCTATCTTTTAAAAGTAATTTTCTGTCGGTTAATTTCCGAGCCAATTCTAAGAACTGTACCTATCAGTAAGCAAGAGTATCTCAAAATTTACTATTTCAAACTAAATGGTAGAAGTTTTTCACAATGTTGTGAACCTTTAACCCGTTTTTTCCTGGTGTTCCAAAAATGGAACACTAGGTTTGTTCTTGAATTATAAGAAAACGTGTGGCGTTATGGACTTATTCTACTACATGTGCACAAAAATCAAATGTATTATTATTTTATACTTTAGTCATTTGTATTTAACCATAATCAGTTAAATGTTATCAGAAATTAAAAGAAAATAATTCGGGAAAAAACGGGTTCATATAAATTTCATCAATTTTTGGCTGAAAGACCTCGGTCGATGGCCTGTTGTATTTCGATGTATCTCGAGTACAAAAATATGTACTATAATTATTATAAAATTTTTGGGCAAAGAAAACTTCTTCATTCCTCCCAACATATTCTTAAAAACTGTATTGCAATAAATATTTTATCCAAAATCGGGTGTAATAATCGAATTATAGTGGTCATTTGAGCCGTGTAATGTTGCTCATTACCCCCTAGCAAGAGAATAAGTTTCTCTCACGGAAAGCACAGATCCTTCATAGGATTTTTGAAATATTTCAAATTGACACCATGTACAGTCAGAGAAAATACAAATGCGAAACTCGATCGGCGAGGGATGCTGCCGCATGTCGGTGCTTAGTTCGGTCGAATCCCGTTCCTGCTTAAAATCCATTTATGAGGTAATAAAAGGGTATCCCGAGAAAAGATGGTCAAAATGCCACCCGACACAGATTTTAAAATAAATATGAAAAAATCATTAGATGTGCCCTTAAACCAAAGTAGCCGTATATCAAAAAAACCCCTACATGACCCGGGAAGCCCCAAAATAAGATTCTTTCAAATATAATTGTTTTAACCACTAAAAAATTATTTTAAAAATCTGAAAAATCACATATATTATTGACCCAAATACCAAATTAGGTGAATTTTTTCAAGGTCATTGAACGTTATTTACAATATTAAAAAAATGTTTTAATATAAAAAAAGAAAATTTGCCCACAAAAATGCCAAAAGTAGTCTTGAAAAAGAGTACTGAAAAAAATGAAAAAAAGAGTACTGGAAAAAATTGTCTTGAAAAAAAATACCAAAAAGAGTCTTAAAAAAGAGTACTGAAAAAATTGTCTCAAAGTTATGAAAGATGGAACAATTATACTTCAAATTCAAAAACTCAGTTTACTTAAAAACCAACGAGATTTCGAAAAAAAACTTATTCTTAATAAGTTGTTCATTTTATTATTCATAAATTTACTGTAGTTATTATCGTTTCATAATTATAAACCAAAAATGAAAAACAAATTAATAATTTTTTTTCTCGAATAACTATGATTTTATGAAAAATATTTCTCAACAAAAGATTAATTTATTTGTTGTCTTCAATATTTGTTAAAATGTTTTTGTGACATTTTTCATATTTAAAAAAATATAGGGAAAACCCCAAAAACAGTTAAGGTAAACACCCACTTCGGGTGTATGAAATTTTACCAAAAGCTTTTCAGTTATTCAGATTCTCAAATAAGACTTATGTTTAAAGTTTCATATCAATTGCTCCATTAGTTTTTGAGATACAGCGCGCACAGACAGAGAGACAGACACACGCACACACACAGACACACAACACAATTTTTGTTTCCAGAAATTGTTAAAATGGCATCTAGGGACCCCAAAACGAATATTTCCGTAAAAAAAATTTAAATTTTTTTCACGATCACAATACTTTCTCGAACTTAAAACGGAGAAAGTAAAAATGCCAAAAAGAGTCTTGAAAAAAAGTACTGAAAAAAATTTTCTTGAAAAAAAAATGCCAAAAGTAGTCGTGAAAAGAGAACTGAAAAAAATTGTCCAGAAAAAAAATGCCAAAAAGAGTTCTAACAAAATTGTTCTGAAAAAAATGGTCCTGAAAAAAAGTGCCAAAAGTCGTCTTGGAAGAGTACTGAAAATAAATGCCAAAAAGAGTACCAGAAAAAATTGTCTTAAAAAAATGCCTAAAAGAGAATAGAATAGAATAGAATAAAATATAATTTTATTAGATCATTATATTGCCTTTATTGGACACGTCAGGTATAAAATACATAAAGTTAAATTCAAACATGTACATATTCATAAAACAACTTAAAATAACTTGGTTAAAAGAAACTCTTATTCTTGGTGTTACGTAATTATATAATTTTTGAATTATGTTATGCTATAGAAAGCCTGCTGTAGAAGTAACGATTCTGTTTTGAGAAAGAGTACTAAAAAAATTGTCTTGAAAAAAAAACTTGCCAAAAAGAGTTTTGGAAAAGAGTACTGAAGAAAATTGTCTTGAAAAAAAAATAACATAGTAGTCTTGAAAAAGAGTACTGAAAAAATTGTCCTGAAAAAAATGCCGAATTAAGCACTGAAAAAATTTGTTTAAAAAAATGCCAAAAAGAGTACTGAAAAAAATTGTCTTGAAAAAAATGCCAAAAAGAGTACTGGAAAAAATTGTCCTGAATATAATGCCAAAAAGAGTACTGGAAAAAATTTTCTAGGAAAAAATGACAGAGTCTTAAGAGTAATAAAAAAAATTGTCTAAAAAAAATGCTAAAAAGTATTAAAAAAGTGAACTAAAAAAATGCCAAAAAGAGTACTGGAAAAATTGTCTTGGAAAAAATGCCAAGGAGTCTTAAGAGTACTAAAAAAAATTGTCCCAAAAAAATGCTAAAAAGTCTTGATAAAGTGATCTGAAAAAAAAAATGCCAAAAAGAGTGCTGGAAAAAATTGTCTTGGAAAAAACGCCAAAGAGTCTTAAGAGTCCAAAAAGATTGTCCCAATCAAATGCTAAAAAGTCTTGAAAAAGTGAACTGAAAAAAATGCCAAAAAGAGTACTGGAAAAAATTGTCCTGAACAAAATGCCAAAAAGAGTACTGGAAAAAATTGTCTTGGAAAAAATGCCAAAGAGTCTTAAGACTCCAAAAAAAAATTGTTCCAAAAAAATGCTAAAAAGTCTTGAAAAAGTGAACTGAAAAAATGCCAAAAAGAGTACTGGATAAAAATGTCTTGGAAAAAATGCCAGAGTCTTAAGAGTACTAAAAAAATTGTACCAAAAAAATGCTAAAAAGTCTTAAAAAAATGAACTAAAAAAATGCCAAAAAGAGTACTGGAAAAATTGTCTTGGAAAAAATGCCAAAGAGTCTTAAGAGTACTAAAAAAAATTGTCCCAAAAAAATGCTAAAAAGTCTTAAAAAAGTGATCTGAAAAAAAAAATTCCAAAAAGAGTGCTGGAAAAATTGTCTTGGAAAAAACGCCAAAAAATCTTAAGAGTCCAAAAAAATTGTCCCAAACAAATGCTAAAAAGTCTTGAAAAAGTGAACTGAAAAAAATGCCAAAAAGAGTACTGAAAAAAATTGTCCTGAACAAAATGCCAAAAAGTGTACTGGAAAAAATTGTCTTGGAAAAAATGCCAAAGAGCCTTAAGAGTCAAAAAAAAAAATTGTCCCAAAAAATGCTAAAAAGTCTTGAAAAAGTGAACTGAAAAAATGCCAAAAAGAGTACTGGATAAAATTGTCTTGGAAAAAATGCCAGAGTCTTAAGAGTACTAAAAAAATTATCTCAAAAAAATGGTAAAATGTCTTGAAAAAGTGAAATAAAAAATGCCAAAAAGAGTACTGGAAAAAATTGTCTTGGAAAAATGCCAAAGAGTTTAAGAGTCCAAAAAGAATTGTCCCAAAGAAATGCTAAAAAGTCTTGAAAAAGTGAACTGAAAAAAATGCCAAAAAGAGTACTGAAAAAAATAGTCCTGAACAAAATGCCAAAAAGTGTACTGGAAAAAATTGTCTTGGAAAAAATGCCAAAGAGCCTTAAGAGTCCAAAAAAAAATTGTCCCAAAAAATTCTAAAAAGTCTTGAAAAAGTGAACTGAAAAAAAATGCCAAAAAGAGTACTGGAAAAAATTGTCCTGAACAAAATGCCAAAAAGAGTACTGGAAAAAATTGTCTTGGAAAAAATGCCAAAGAGTCTTAAGAGTCCAAAAAAAATTGTCCCAAAAAATGCTAAAAAGTCTTGAAAAAGTGAACTGAAAAAAATGCCAAAAAAAGTACTGGAAAAAATTATCCTGAACAAAATACCAAAAAGAGTACTGGCAAAATTGTCTTGAAAAAAGTGCTAAAAAGTCTTGAAAAAAGTGCTAAAAAGTCTTGAAAAAATGTAATTTAAAATTTTATTTCGTCTTATGATTGCTATCAATAAATACCATCTATGTTATTTTTTCATCTTTTAACTTTTGGTGCGACAACTTCAAAAATTCGAATAACCAATATTTTTACGATATATTTTATATATTTATCAACAGTTGAACAGTCATATTATGTAAAATTATTATTAGTATTTTAGTATTATTTTTTTTTCAGTTTCCTATAAACAACCCAATTTTTTGTCAAGATATGACCATGAAACATTCGAAAAATGGGTGTTTGTTTTTAACCATTATAAAAATCTGAAAAAAATCATAAATATTTTTATCCCAAATAACAAATTAAGAAATTTTTTTCAATGTTAGAAAGGGCGAAAAAAATGGTTAAACTAAAAAAAAATAATACCCTAAATAAACTTTTATTCGGGTAAATATATGTGAGTTTTTCAGATTATTATAATAATTTTTAGTGATTAAAAAAATAAAATCTTATTTTTCGAAGGTTTCAAGGTCATATCATGGCAAAAATGGGGTTACAAAATTATACGAAACTGAGAAGAAAATTATACATATTGAAATATTACCAATAATTTTATATAAAATTACTGTTCAATTGTTGATAAATATATTTAAAAAATATCAAAATAAACATTTAGTTTTTGAAGATGACGCACCAAAAATTGGAAAAATTGAAAAAATCACAGATATGGCATTAACTGATAGAAATCATATAACGAAATAAAATTTTCCGTCAGTCGATCGCGTAAGGGCAAGAAGTGAACTAGGCTTGTAAATTTTATTACTTCATAATTGTATTTTAAGTGGGGACGGGTTTCGACTGAACTAAGCACCGACATGCGGCAGCATTCCCTCGCCGAGCGAGTTTCGCATTTGTATTTTCTCTGACTGTACGTCAAAATTTCTTGTCAAAATTTTATAAACATTATTTCAATATGTAATGCAATTACAGACGATTTTGGATTATAGTCATTTCGAATTCCTCATTAGTTCCTTAAGAAAATTAATTAAGTAAACTTTTTCTTGCGGGACTAATTACGTACATTCCACATTCGTATAATAAATAACTATTCTACAAATTTAACAGCCTTATTATATGAATATTTAACCTGTAAACTTATCAAAATAGGCCCTACTAACAATAAGACTAAAACAAATTAGAATAAAAATTACTTTCCTGGCTAACTCCAAAATTTTTAGATCAGCAATATTGTTGTTTTTTTAGGAAGAATCAACTCTATCAGAAGAAGAAAAAATGGAACACAACCAAGAACCCCGCTACAGTTACAGCTACGACGTTACAAACCCTGGAACACCTAGAATGATAGGAGCCAACGACGGCTACTACTCAAAATCAATAATGGGCTCGAAAATATCCCTATCAACCGATCAAAATTCAAAACCCCTTTCAAGCCGACCATCTTACAACAATTTAAACGACTCGAAGCGAAGACGCGGATCGTACAAACCGATCATAAAAGAGTCAGATGAAATTGAGCAAAAGTTAAAAGAGCACGGATTGGAAAGAGATTTGTTGAAAACTGCCGCGAAAAAGTTGGAAGAATTCCAAGAGGAGGAAGACAGGCCGCTTACTTTCTTTGAGAAAGTGTGCATTTTCTTCGACTTTAATCTGCTGAAGGATCCAATTTATTTGAACCTCATGTTAGGCATTACCATAGCGAATTTTGCCGAGATGAATTTCTCGATTTTGACTCCGTTCGTGCTGAAGGAGTTCGATTTCGAAAATTACCAAATTGCTACTTTTATGTCGTTACTGGGGGCCACTGATATTTTGGTGAGATTGTCGGCGCCTTTTATAGCCGGGAAACTCGATTGGGATAACAAGACGTTTTTCCTTTTTGGAGTTTTGTGTATGGCTTTTGGAAGAATTAGTAAGTTTGTGTTTTAATAATAATAATAATAATAATAATAATTTATTAACGGAACCTCCGTTATACAAAATGCAAGAAATCAAAATAGATTGTATAATACCTGATCCAACTTAAAACTTAAATTTAATTTTATTAATTTAATTTCTAAATAAGTAATTGTGGAGGCTTTCACTTCGTGATACATTTTGAATAATTCAAATAAAACGAATAACTTTGTTGGTATCACTTTATTAATAAAGTGATACCAACAAAGTTATTCGTTTTATTTCTTATTATTTTTCAAAACAAATGAAATGATGTGATCAAAAAAGTGTGGGAAATGTCTTTGGAATATGTCTGGCTATGTGTGTGTGTGTACCTGCCTTGTCTGGATCTGTGTCTGTCGGTCTCTATGTCTACGTGTCTGTGTGCTATGTGGCTGTGTGTCTGTGTGTCTGTGTGCTGTGTGTCTATGTGTCTGTGTGTCTGTGTGTCTGTGTGTCTGTGTGCTGTGTGTCTATGTGTCTGTGTGTCTGTGTGTCTGTGTTACTGTGTATCTGTATGTCTATGTATCTCTGTGTCTCTGTGTCTGTGTGTCTCTCGGTCTGTGCCTCTGCGTGTGTCTGTATGTGACGTATTTTGTTAACAATATTTTTTAAATTGTTAACGGTTTGAGAAATATATTAGTGTTCCGATAATTTTCACCAAGCTCTAGGTATATTTCGCGCACTGTAATCTCTCATAAAATAAGCAATTTTTATCCCGTCTGTAATTTTTTTCTCAATTTATTTAAAAAGCAAAAATAATTCTATTCAAAATATGTTTCTTACACTTTCTTAGTTTTGGTCCATACACAGACTTATAATATTTCAATTTTGGTGGCCGTGATCATCGGATTTGGAAAGGGCTTGAGGACCATTTTTATGGCCCTGGTAATACCTTCGTATGTTCCTTTGGAAAGACTACCCGCCGCTGCCGGTTTACAGTTGGCGACAAGTGGAATACTTTTCTTGGTCTTGGGGCCATTTGTTGGTAAGTACACATACTTATAATATTAAGGATGTATTGTTTTGATATCCTCTTAAGCACTTAGCTTTTATAGTTTTCCTTGATCCCAAAGACCGTTCTAGAGAAGAGTAGTATTTGTGGGGATCTTTGAAATGAGAGTTGTTTTAGGATTAATAATTCATTGACCTTCCATGGAATAACTAAAGATTTAACAATAATCCTATCAGATTCATTATTGTCCAAATTTATAGTTGTTTCAACATGTACTGCTGGAAAGACAGTGACAAACCAACAGACAACAACAACACTTTCATACAGAAATTTCGAATAAATAACCGTCAAAAATGACAATTTCGAATTGTCAAAAATTCTTCATTTTTGTCACCGCAAACGCCACATAAAGAAATTTGCAGCAGTCAAAAATTGTGGATTTTTAGTATCAAAAACGGAATTTTTTGATATAAAAAAAAGAAAATGACAATTTCGAATTATCAAAAATTCTGCATTTCTGCTACCATAGACGGCACGATTCATCGGTAAATGAAGAAAGTAGCAGCTGCCAAAAATTGGAGATTTTTACAATCAAAAACGGCATTTTTTTTTAATATTAAAAGAGAAAATTGCCATTTTTGTATTATTAAACATTCTGCATTTTTGCCACCACAAACGGTACGATTCAATGGTGAATAAAGAAATTTGCGGCTGCCAAATATTATGTTTTTTTACTATCAAAGACGGCATTTTTTGATATTAAAAAAAGAAGTAAATTTCAACAGCTAAAAATGACAATTTTGAACAGTCAAAAATCGCACTACAAATGGCACGTTAGCAGTAAAAAGGAAATTTTCAATTGCTGAAAATAACTATTCAATACTGTCAAAAATTGCTCATTGCCTAAAACGGCAAATTTCAACAATAAATAGAAAATTCCCAAATGGCACAAATGGTCAAAATTTAAGCATTTCTACTATCACTATCGGCATTTTCAATATTAAAAAAGGGAAATTTCCAACGGCCAAAAGTAACAATTAACAAAATTGTCAAAAATTGTGCAATTCTACTGTCAGAAACAGCATTTTTCAATAGTAAAAAGATACATTTTTAACCGTCAAAAATGACAATTTCGAATTGTCAAAAATTCTGCATTTCTGCCACCACAAACGGCACATAAAGAAATTTGCAGCGGCTAAAAACTCTGGATTTTTACAATCAAAAACGGAATTTTTTGATATTAAAAAAAAAGAAAATGTCAATTTCGTATTATCAAAAATTCTGCAATTCTGCCACCATAAACGGCACGATTCAACGATAAATAAAGAAATTTGCGGCTGCCAAAAATTATGGTTTTTTACTATCAAAGACGGCATTTTTTGATATTAAAAAAAGAAGTAAATTTCAACTACTAAAAATGACAATTTCGAACTGTCAAAAACAACACTACCATCACAAATAGCACTTAGCAGTAAAAAGGAAATTTTCAATTGCTGAAAATAACTATTCAATACTGTCAAAAATTGCTCACTACTGAAAACGACACGCTTCAACAATAATTTTTTTTTTTCCAAATGCCAAAAATGTTGGACTGCCAAAATTTAAGCAGTTCTACTATCACTACCAGCCTTTTTCAATATTAAAAAAGGGAAATTTCCAACGGCCAAAAGTAACAATTACAAATTGTCAAAAATTGTGCAATTCTACTGTCAGAAACGGCATTTTTCAATAGCAAAAAGATACATATTTAACCGTCAAAAATGACAATTTCGAATTTTCAAAAATTCTGCATTTCTGCCACCACAAACGGCACATGAAGAAATTTGCAGTGGTCAAAAATTGTGGATTTTTACTATCAAAAACGGCATTTTTTAAATTAAAAAAAAGAAAATTTTAACTGCTAAAAATGGCAATTTCGAATTATTAAAAATTCTGCATTTATGCCACCACAAACGGCACGATTCAACGGTAAATAAAGGAATTTGCGGCTGCCAAAAATTATGGTTTTTACTATCAAAGACGGCATTTTTTTATATTAAGTACATTTCAACTGCTAAAAATGACAATTTCGAACTGTCAAAAACATTACTAGTATC
Source organism: Ocypus olens (assembly GCA_910593695.2). Classification (NCBI taxonomy): domain Eukaryota; kingdom Metazoa; phylum Arthropoda; class Insecta; order Coleoptera; family Staphylinidae; genus Ocypus; species Ocypus olens. The sequence goes on from OU343048.1 coordinate 54,272,707, forward strand.
ACAAATGGCATTTAGCAGTAAAAATGAAATTTTAAATTGCTGAAAATAACTATTCAATACTGTCAAAAATTGCTCATTACTGAAAACGGCACGCTTCAACAATAAAAAGAAAATTTCCAAATGCCAAAAATGTTAGACTGTCAAAATTTGAACATTTCTACTGTCACTATCAGCATTTTTTAATATTAAAAAAGGGAAATTTCCAACGGCCAAAAGTAACAATTACAAATTGTCAAAAATTGTGCAATTCTACTGTCAGAAACGGCATTTTTCAATAGTAAAAAGATACATTTTTAACCGTCAAAAATGACAATTTCGAATTGTCAAAAATTATGCATATCTGCCATCACAAATGGCATGATTCAGCGCCAAATAAAGAAATCCATAGCTGGTATCAAAAACGACATTTTTTGATATTTAAAAAAGAAAATTGCCATTTTTGTATTGTTAAAAATTCTGCATTACTAGCCGTATGTGACGGTATGGCTCAGGCCTATGTCAAAAACAAAAAAAAACAAAAAATTCTGCATTTTTGGCACCACAAACGGTACGATTCAATGGTAAATAAAGAAATTTGTAGCTGCCAGAAATTGTGTTTTTTTACTATCAAAGACGGCATTTTTTTGATATAAAAAAAAGAAGATTTCAACTGCTAAAAATGACAATTTCGAACTGTCAAAAATCGCACATCATCACAAATGACACATTGACAGTGAGAAGGAAATTTCAATTGCCAAAAATAACTATTCAGGACTGTCATAAATTGCTCATCACTGAAAACGTTTCATTTCAGCAATAAAAAGAAAAACTCCAAATGCCAAGATTTATTTTTTAATTGTCAAAATTTAAGAATGTCTACTATCACTATCGGCATGTTTCAACATTACAAAAGAGACATTTCCAATGGTCAAAAGTAACAATTACAAATTGTCAAAAATTCTGCATTTCTGCCACCGCAAACGGTACGATTCCACAGTAAATAAAGAAATTAGTAGCATCCAAAAATTGTGGATCTCTACAATCAAAAATGACATTTTTTGATATTAAAAGAAAAAAGAAAAATTCAACTGCTAAAAATGACAACTATCAAAAATCGCACGTTTCTATCATCACAAATGCACGTTGCAAGTAAAAAGAAAATTTTCAACTGCCAAAAATAACAATTTACAACTGTCAAAAATTGTTAATTTCTACTAAAATGTACAGTAATAATACAGCGAGATCAAATAAAAAATGAGTCAAAGTAGGTCATGAACAAAAAACCGCATGTATTTTCTTTCCTTCCTAAATTTGAAAATATCAGTATATGCCAGCTTGACACTTGCCAATAAGTATAGGAATTTTGGCTCCTGGCCAATGACGGTTCGCGGGGTTTTTTCTGGTACGGCTGAGGAACAAGAGGTGGTAATAGGTGCGGTCACGCAGCCAGCTGACTCTGCAACTGACCCTACCTATCTGTATTACCACCTCTTCTTCCTCGGCCATACCAGAAAAAAGCCCGCGTACCGTCACTGCTCATGGCCAACTTTGACTAACTTTTATTCGATCGCACTGTATTATACGCGTCGGGTGGAACCGTGTCCGCTCTTCGTAGTGCGTCAACTTTTTTCGGATTCATGGAACATAACGTGGAACGCACTTTTTGTTAATTTATAATTTTTAATTTTAATTTAATAAATTCATTTTCGAGGAGGGGGCAGCCGACACCCCTTTCCCCCCACCCCCTGCGGACGCTCATGCCTACTACCACATAATGCTGTTGGCTTTGCATTTGTTACTAACCAAAATTATATTTTATATCAATATATTGTTTTTGTTTTTAGGTTGGGTGCGTGATTTAGTCAACAACTACGTCATCACGTTACACCTCTTGAACATAATGACGTACATAACCGCGGTATCCTGGACTATGGAAAAGTTTTTCAACAGAAACAAAAGTCGAAAATAGCGAATTTAAATTTTAATAAACTTTTTATTCTAGTCATGAATGTAAGGTCGAAACAATTGTTTGTTTTGCTTAATTCTACAGTACATTAGTGTATTATACGTTTTTCATCGTCCATCTGTTAAAAATAATTTATTTGCTTTGTTTTCATACACGTCATTAATTATTTTGACCTTCCATCAAGTACAATTCATTAATTTTTTAATGCATTCCGTAAAACCATAAAAAATAATTAATTGTTAGCTTGTTGTCAGTTGATCATTTAAATTTAAACGGCAAGTCATGATAAAGTCGCATTTGTGGTGAATTGATATAATAAATTAGAACATTATATTTGATGATTTGATCCGTTGTTTGCGTAGATTTTTTAATGGAAAAAATATGTTGTATATTAAATATAAATATGTAAGTGTAAATATATTTTTAAGATATAAGCAAAGGTGGATTCCCGTTGATCTTGAATAAACCCTTCAATTAAAATCCTTCCTCTGATTAGGATCTTAAAATGCATTTCTGTTCATAGATTTTTTATCTTAAGCGGCCCTTACACGTTCATTAATACTGACATTACTTTATCAGAATGACATTAATAATGATCGTGTAACGTTGACAAAGTTGGAATGACGGGGGGCGAATGATGCGAATCCGGATTTTCTGATCTCGGCACATCATTTACTGTCATTACTGGTAATGTCATTATTAATGACCGTGTAAGGGCCGCATAACAGTTACCGACAATGTTTGTCTCCAGAGTATTCTATTTTACAAAATAGGTTTGTGACATATAAATTTGCCAGCGAGATCCAAAAATTTAGCAATGAGGTTATACAGAATTGTAAAGCGCAATTGATTTTAAGTAAATTTTGCAAAATTTTGTGCCAATTGTTTTTGTTCTAAAAAATGATTTATTGTTAGGTGAGCCGAAATGAAATATGGACTGTTAAAAAGTGCTTATGGTAAATTTTAAGAAAATTGGTGTTTTAGATTTTTATGTATCCGCGAAGAGGCATCAATTTTAAATACATTTTGGAAATTTAAAGCTTATTGCTATTGTCTTTCTATTTTATTAATAAACTTAATAAAATTAGGAGATTCTAGAATTAAAATATGGACTTTTAATTAGTACATATTGCAAAATCCAGGGACGGGTCGTTATTAAATAATATAAGGTAAAATAAAATTTGAAAGTTTTAAGTTTATGGCAATTGTTTTTTTTCTTTGCATAAGCTCTGAGCATATAGCCTCTAACGATGATATGAATTAACAGCACAATATATAATATTAACAGTAGGATATACACTCTTCACCCTAGGGGGTATATCAAGGGGACTTTGACCACAAAAATTGTTTTTAATTTTTCTTTTCAATAATTTTTAAAACATGGGATTTTAGAATTAAAATATGGACTATAAAGGGCGATTATTACAAAATCTAGAACAAGAGTATTCTCATATTTGAATATATTTAATCAAAATTGAGTATATTTTAAAAGTTTAAGGTTTATGCAAATTCCTTTTCCATTTTTTTTTCAATAATTTTGAAAATATAAGATTCTAGAAATAAGTGGTGATTATTGCGAAATCAAGGCATGGGGCGTAATATGATTTAATAAAATATTCGTGAGGGCGCTTTAATCAATTTTAAAAGTATGAAGTTTCTGGAAATTCATTTTATATTTTGTTAACAATTCTAAAAATATGACTGCAAAGGGCGATTCTTGCAAAATCTAGAACAAGGGTGTTCTCAGATTTGTATACATTCATGAGACAAAATTAATTTCAAGTACGTTTTAAAAGTTTAAGTTTGTGCCAATTGCTTAATTATTTTTTTTTAAGATTCAAGATTATTATTTTCTGATTCAGGAAGGGTGATTATTGCAAATTCTAGGAATAGAGTGTACTCAGTTTAAAAAAGATCATTTCAATTTTGAAAAGTTATTAAATAATATAAACGTTATTAAATGGTTTTTGATTGAGAAAGTTGCCCATTATTCGGCCGAATCATTTTCTCCACAGGTGACGTCCAATCAAATGATAGTGGTTTCATTATTCAACAGGTGACATCCAATCAAATGATGGCGGTTTCATTATTCAACAGGTGACGTCCAATCAAATGATAGCGATTTCATTGCCCAACAGTTTAGTTGTTACTATGGTTACGATTCGTTTTTTGTCAGCGAACTGCCGCAGTTTCCAAATAGAAAAATTATTCGTTATAATTTAATACGAACAGAAACATCTTTAGGTAATCATTTAATATGATGCGAAAAAGTATAGTATTAAACTCGTGAACAAGTTGGCCATTGCCACTCGGGTAAATTGCAAACTTCACCCTCGTGGCAATGGCCAACTTTCTCACTCGTTTAATAATATACTATTCTTAAGGGACTAATGAGTAATTCCACATGAGTATAATATAACATTTTATCCAAAATTGCCTCTAATTGCAATAAATATTAAAATAATGTTTATAAAATTTTGACAAGAATTTTTTATCAATTTGAAATATTTCAAAATCCCACGAAGGATCTATGTGAGCTCCGTGAGTCCGAATTATTCTCTCACTAGGGGGTAATGAACAACCTTACATGCCTCAAATGACCGCAGTAATTTCCTTTAACACCAGAATATTATCTACTATATATTAGTACTGAAATTTATATTTAAGAAAAGTTTTAAAACTTCCAAAATTATTGTATGGCGGTGACCTTTTATATTTTACCATATTTTTTAATTTTCTAGATATTTTGCAGATATATTTTTCTAGGTTAATAATAAGAATATTTTACTTTTATACAAAATTGACATTTTGTGTCTACTCTGAATATTATCCATGTAAACTTCATAATATCATTTGTGTTAAATAAATTTTAAGTTCAAACTATCTACAGAAAAAATATTTTTTTTCGATGAAGATAATAGTTAAGATAAATTCTTAAACGAATTCACGGACAATGTATATAAAATTTTCATAATTCAATTTTACTTTTTTATGTGAAAACTATTAGTACGCTTATTTTTCAACAAGATATTATTAGAGCACTTTTTAATGAAGGATATAAATATGTAATTAGATTTATTATAGCTTTCAAGATGGCAGAGAAACAATAGACGACTTTATTTTTCTTACGACCGCCTTATAGGATTTCTACGATGATGAATCATACATTATAGTTTAATTTTACATTTGATCAAAAATTTTAAATTTATTATTTTTGTAATGAGTGCCAGAAAAGTATAGTGGACGGATGCAACGTGATTTATCAATTGTGTTCAATAGGCATATCATCATTCGTCTACTGAAAAAACACATAATAGGGTGGTCGATCTCAGAGGTAACAAACGACTTTGTTGAGTTGTGTGGCATTTAAAAAAAAAACGCCAAGACACATCGACTTTTGTTTCTGCGACAACTTTTGATGACATAACTGATACCGTTGTATTCAGAATCAAACGAGCTTTCCAAAGATATATCACTCGACCCACTTTCCCTATTTAAAATCGGGGGGTGGAGTTAGGGGTGGCTAGGGGGTTAAGGTTATGAAGGTGCAAAAGTTGTCCCCCTCGGAATAAAAATCGCCGTGTCTCGGCGATTTTTTCAAAAATGCCGCGTAACTCAACAAAGTCGCTTGTTACCTCTGAGATGGACCGCCCTGTATGGTAAATCAAAGGTGTTTTTAGGTATGACTTAGTTTTAATCCTCACCAGGGTTATGGTTAAAATTGTCAGATGTAAAACGTCATTATCGTAAGGTTGGATACCTGTCAACAAAATAACCTTGAAATATTGATTAATTTTTATTAGTATAATATATTCTTTTGCGTGCGAAAATATCAAGTTTTGAATCGAAAAAGCATCATTTGCGGGAACTTTTTATTCACTTCTTCAATTTGAAGAAATCTGCAGCTGAGGCGTACCAATTCGCAGAATCATATGGAAGAGTTTTCTGTACTGGTGATGAAAAATTTATCCACTATTATAATCCAAAAAGGAAGAAATCAAGGGGACCACCTGGTCATGCTTCAACATCTACAGCTAAGCTAAATATTCATAGAAAAAAAACTCTTGTTGTGTATTTGGTGGGAACAGCTTGGTGTCGTGTATAATGAGTTGAAACCGAGCAAAACCATTACTGGGGCTGTCTACCGAATAAAATTGATGAGTTATTCTCATTCTCATTCTGAATGATAATGCTCGTCCATATGAACAAACACTCAACTGGGACGTTTTACCCCACCTATAGGATTCACCAAACATTGCTCTTTCTGATTTCCACTTGCTTCGATCGATGGCGCATGGCCTATCCGAGCAGCATCTCACATCATATAAAGATACCAAAAATTGAGTCGATTCGTGGATGGCCTCAAAAGATGAAGCATTCTTCTGACGCGGTATTCGCATGCTGCGTGAAATATGGAAAAAAGTAGTGGAAAGCGATGCATAATATTTCAAATAAAACATAAGGTTCCGTTATTTCAAATTAAATGTCCAATTTTTGATAAAAACAGCGGAAACTTACTTGGACATCTCAAATCACTTAATATCTCCTTTGATTATAATTTAACTGGTACCAGGTATTTGGAGCTGATAATAAACAAGATAATGCATGCTTTGAGACAAATTATTACTCCTGAAAACACGTTTTTGCAGGATGGTTGATCAGCCCATAATACTCGTGCAATATTTTTTGAGAAAAAAAAATGCAAATAATGGCCTGCGAGATCATCCGACTTTACCCCTCTTAACTTTCATTTATGGGTTACAAAGCAAAACAAAGTATTTAATTTTGTACTGCCAAAAATTCGAAAAATTTTAGAACGAAGAGTGCTGTATGAACTTAAGTCATTAAAGGGAAACACCCTTCGTAAAGTTTGTAGTTCTCTTCGAATAAGGTGAAATAATTGTTTGGCACAGAATTAAACAGTTTCTTTAAGTGAATCAGATATTTAAGTACTCTTTACATTTATGACTTCTGTCATCTTTTCTTTATTTTACAGTATTGCCTAGAATATCTTTTCACTTTCATTCCATATTGAAGTTCAATGTCATAGCCTGCTAATTTCATAATGGAGATTAATTAATATTTTTGTTGATATCTGCCCTACAAATAAGATTTTTTCAAGTTTATCTACATCAAACTAACCAAACATCCAATGTGGATGCCTTGTTAAAAACAAAAATTAGCGCCAATAACTTGAAAACAAATGACAATCGGGGGTTTCTGTTGATAGTAGAAATGGGTCACTCATGAATGAGTCGATTCAAGGAGTCGCAATAAGCCGAGAGTAGTCCTCATGGTTGAAATAAGTAATGAATTTTCGTGTAAATATTCGTTTTCGTGAAATGAATGTAAAATTTTATAGGTGATGACCTTATTATCACTCAGCATTTTTTAAGGGGATTACAGTCGACTGTTTGCAAGTAAAGAAGTTTTACAGCAGATAAAATGTGTAAAATTTTGTAGGCGAGGACACGAGTCGACTCACAAAATAGGATCACTTCGCCCACCTCTAGTTGACACCAAAAAGTTTGTTTTAAGTGTCTCAACACTGTAAAACTTTAGAAACGGTCACATTAGGTGTTTTTTTGGTTTTTCGAAAAATCTTAATGATTAAAAAAGTTAGGATGAATTTGAACTAAGATTTGTTGTGAGTTTTGAAATCTACTTAAACGTTCTTCTATGTCGTCTAATAACCGAGAGCAACGAAATGTGGATACTGTGTATATATTACATTTTCTTTGTTCCAGATAAATTTAAACATAAAATACTTGGGAGACGGTGTAAAGGCGACGCCATAAAAAGACCAAAAGCAAATACAGAAATAGAAACACATTCCAAATGTCTACAATTTACTAATATAAATCTGAAATTCAATTTTAACCGTTCATTTGTGCAAATTAGATTATTAATCTATATGAAAGATTTGATAAATTTATAATTTTTAATTTCAGAAAATAGGAAACGCTCAACATTAATTTTAATGTCTAACGAAAATGCGGGCTTAAATTATAGTTGTTGTCCTTCTCTTCTAGATTAGGGATCAACAGATGTTTGCGGTCAATTGTTTCATTTGACCTAATTAAGTGTTCTCACAAAAAGCAACACAGGAATTAAGCCGAGTAGACGGAATTCTTGATATATTTACGTAAAAACTTCCAACACAGCCTACTACTAGTATTGTAATCCAATATGTCACTGGAAAAATCTATGGGCAAAGTTAAGCAATCGTAATTAAAAAAAAAGATTTACTAGAAAGTAATACTTAAATTACCCTCCCTAGCACCCTTTACTGCAGCAAGTAATAAGTGTTTTTGAAGATTTACAGTTTTCAAATTTGGTCTATAACAATTGAGTCGTTGATTTCATCAAAAATGAGAAAATCGAAAAACTGTTTATCTTGGCAACCGTTGCAATTTCTATTTTCACAATTATTTTTATTACTTATCATAGATAATAGGGCTCGACATTTACTCCGTTTTTCGTTTAAACGTGTAAACGTTTACTGTTTATTTGTAACGAATAAAACACGTTTAGCTTAATAAACGTTTACAACACGTTTAATCCCAATAAACGTTTACACGTTTAGCCTAATAAACGTTTACAACACGTTTAGCTTAATAAACGTTTACAACCCGTAAACGAGAAACGATTTCTCAGATTTTTATACTCCATTTGGGAGTCCAAAAGTCATATCTCGGTGTTTCGTAAGATTCCGAATATTTTTACACATTCGATTCAAACAGGAACCTCCTGGTCTATAGGGGGTTGAAACCCTCAAACTTCGGATGTCGACGTTTCGGACGGTTTTCGAGAAACTATTTACTTATTAGGGTGTCCCAAATAATAATTATTTATTCATTTTTTTTTTCGGTACCGGAAATATTGTAAAACACTGCGAACGAACTTCGAAACAGATATTTGCAGGGTGGGTTATACGTTTCTATATTAAACAATTTTTGTCAACACGTTTAAACGAAGAAAACACGTTTAAACGCAAAAATCCGTTTAAACGTTTACACGTGTAAACGTGAATATCCGTTTAAAACCGAATATCCGTTTAAACGTTTAAAAACCGCTTGCTAACTAAGAATTCGTTTATCCGTGTACACGTGTATCCATGTATTGACGAGCCCTAATGGATAACTGATAGTATTAAGTGACTAATCATTTAGTCCATTTACTTGTATTTAGAAAAAAAAAACAAAAAAGCAATTTGACATGAACAATGTTGCAATAAACAATAAAATAAATAGAATTTAAAGCGTTGTAACTTTGTACGTGTGTGGTTTTTAAATGTACTACGTTCACCGTCGGATTGCTTGCAAAATTCTCTACCAGGTGCCGCAAAAATGTCGATTTCTACAATTTTGGACATATGCTGTTCATGAAATCAACGCCTCAATTATTTTCAATTTGAAGCATAAATTGGAAAAAAAATATTTAATTGATTTCAGTTACAAAGACAAACTTCTTAATCCATACCCTTGATAAAATAAACATTTGATTGTTGATTCCGAATAAACTTTATAGTCAAAGTTTCATTGTCGTAAGAATTTTAAATTTACACTCTTTTTATAAAGAATTAAACACTTCAAAGTGGAGGTGGGTGAAATAGCTCTTTTTTGCGAGCTGCGTCACTGAAAAGAGTCAGTGAAAATCAGGTCGTTACTAAGGATGGACAATATTTCACGTACTTGTGATTGTTCACTAGTATTGAAAAATCACAGCTCGTTACTGTTACTAATAGGCGAATTTCACTGCTACTTAAAATCACCGATACCTAAAATCACTGCTACTTAAAATCACTGCTACTTTAAATCACAGCTACTTAAAAACACTGCTACTTAAAATCACAGATACCTAAAATCACTGCTACTTAAAGTCACTGCGACTTAAAATCACCGATACCTAAAATCACTGCTACTTAAAATCACTGCTACTTTAAATCAGAGCTACTTAAAAACACTACTACTTAAAATCACCGATACCCGAAATCACTGCTACTTAAAATCACTGCGACTTAAAATCACCGATACCTAAAATCACTGCTACTTAAAATCACTGCGACTTAAAATCACCGATACCTAAAATCACTGCTACTTTAAATCAGAGCTACTTAAAAACACTGCTACTTAAAATCACCGATACCTAAAATCACTGCTACTTAAAATCACTGCTACTTTAAATCACAGCTACTTAAAAACACTGCTACTTAAAATCACCGATACCTAAATCACTGCTACTTAAAATCACTGCGAATTAAAATCACCGATACCTAAAATCACTGCTACTTAAAATCACTGCTACTTAAAATCACCGATACCTAAAATCACTGCTCAAAAAATTAAAACAAAAATTTTCAAAAATCCATATCTCTTTTGAAAATGGTTGAATTTACAAAAACCAAGTGGGTTTTGAATAAGCGATACTTCGACCATTAAGGATGATTTTTTATGGAATTTTTCCTGCATGTTTTATATTTTCTTCTGCGATGTTTTTGTTAAAGTGCTCAAAAAACTAAATCAAAAATTTTCAAAAATCCATATATCTATTGAAAATGGTTGAATTTACAAAAACCAAATTTATTTTGAATAAGCGATACTTCAGCCATTGAGGATGATTTTTCATGGAACTTTTCCTGCATTTTTATATTTTTTTCTGCGATGTTTTTGTTCAGGTGTTCAAAAAATTAAAACAAAAATTTTCAAAAATCCATATTTCTATTAAAAATTATTGAATTTATAAAAACAAATTGATTTTAAATAAGCGATACTTCGGCCATTAAGGATGATTTTTTATTGAATTTTTCCTGCGTTTTTATATTTGTTCTGCGATGTTTTTGTTCAGGTGCTCAAAAAATTAAAACGAAAATTTTCAAAAATCCACATCTCTATTGAAAATGGTTGAATTTACAAAAACCAAATTGGTTTTTAATAAGCATACTTCGACCATTAAGAATGATTTTTTTAGGAATTTTTCCTGCGTTTTTATATTTTTTTCTGCGATGTTTTTGTTCAGATGTCCAAAAAATTAAAACAAAATTTTTCAAAAATCCATATCTCTATTGAAAATAGTTGAATTTACAAAAACCAAGTTGGTTTTGAATAAGCGATACTTCGACTATTGAGGATAATTTTTAATGTAATTTTTCCTGCGTTTTTTATATTTTTTTCTGCGATGTTTTTGTTCAGGTGCTTAAAAAATTAAAACGAAAATTTTCAAAAATCCATATCTCTATTAAAAATGTTGAATTTACAAAAACAAAATTTATTTTAAATAAGCAATACTTCGACCATTGGGGATGATTTTTAATTGAATTTTTCCTGCGTTTTTTTGTATTTTTTTCTGCGATGTTTTTGTTCAGATGCTCGAAAAAATAGAACAAAAATTTTCAAAAATCCATATTTCTATTGAAAAATGTTGAATTTACAAAAAAACAAATTAATTTTAAATAAATGATACTTTGGTCATTGAGGATGATTTTTTATGGAATTTTTCCTGCGTTTTTTATATTTTTTTCTGCAATGTTTTTGTTTAGATGCTCAAAAAATTAAAACGAAAATTTTCAAAAATCCATATCTCTATTGAAAATAGTTGAATTTACAAAAACCAAATTGGTTTTTAATAAACATATTTCGACCATTAAGGATGATTTTTTTAGGAATTTTTCCTGCGTTTTTATATTTTTTTCTGCGATGTTTTTGTTCAGATGTCCAAAAAATTAAAACAAAATTTTTCAAAAATCCATATCTCTATTGAAAATAGTTAAATTTACAAAAACCAAGTTGGTTTTGAATAAGGGATACTTCGACTATTGAGGATAATTTTTAATTAAATTTTTGCTGCGTTTTCTATATTTTTTTCTGCGATGTTTTTGTTCAGGTGCTTAAAAAATTAAAACGAAAATTTTCAAAAATCCATATCTCTATTAAAAATGTTGAATTTACAAAAACAAAATTTATTTTAAATAAGCAATACTTTGACCATTGGGGATGATTTTTAATTGAATTTTTCCTGCGTTTTTTGTATTTTTTTCTGCGATGTTTTTGTTCAGATGCTCGAAAAAATAGAACAAAAATTTTCAAAAATCCATATTTCTATTGAAAAATGTTGAATTTACAAAAAAAAACAAATTAATTTTAAATAAATGATACTTTGGTCATTGAAGATGCTTTTTTATGGAATTTTTCCTGTGTTTTTTTAAATTTTTTTCTGCAATGTTTTTGTTTAGATGCTCAAAAAATTAAAACGAAAATTTTCAAAAATCCATATCTCCGTTGAAAATTGTTGAATTTACAAAAAAAAGATTGTAAACAAGCGATGCTTTGGCTATTGAGAATGATTTTTAATGGAATTTTTCCTGCGTGTTTTATATTTTTGTTGCGATGTTTTTGTTCAGATGCTCAAAAAATTAAAACGAAAATTTTTAAAAATCCATATTTCTATTGAAAATTGTTGAATTTACAAAAACCAAATTTATTTTTAATAAGCGATACTTCGGCCATTAGGATGATTTTTTATGGAATTTTTCCTGCATTTTTATGTTTTTTTCTGCGATGTTTTTGTTCAGGTGCTTAAAAAATTAAAATTAAAATTTTCAAAAATCCATATCTCCATTGAAAATTGTTGAATTTACAAAAACCAAATTTATTTTGAATAAGCGATACTTCGGCCATTGAGGATTATTTTTTTATGAAATTTTTCCTGCGTTTCTTATATTTTTGCTGCGATGTTTTTGTTCAGGTGCTCAAAAAATTAAAACAAAAATTTTCAAAAATCCATATTTCTATTGAAAATTGTTGAATTTATAAAAACCAAATTGATTTTGAATAAGCGATACTTCGGCCATTGAGGATATTTTTTTATGGAATTTTTCCTGCATTTTTTTATATTTGTTCTGCGATATTTTTGTGATCACAGTCACAGTTTAAAATCACTGATATTAGAAAGTAGCAATCACAGGTAGTAACGTGATTCAAAAGTACCAGTTTTGCCCATCTCTAGTCGTTACTCCCATGTGAAAAGTAAATGTCCCCCTAAAAAAATTGTGGATATCAAAAAAAAGGTCCTCAAATGGAGCTGCAAATGTTCACTGGAATCAATTGACTTAGCGACTCACTTTTCTCACTGATTCTTTGAGTTAACTCACTCATGAGTTACCCATCTCTACTTCAAACTGTAACAGTACCCAAAATTTAGATGTACCACGAATTATCCTCAAGCAACATTAAACATCTTCCTATTTGTTAGTAAAACTGTTATTTCAAAGTATTGCGTTAACTTCGTTGCGAAGTACGTAAAAGTATTATGTCCAGTTCTGTGCAATAAAATTAAGCACACAAAATATGTTATAGTTTTTTTTTCCAAAAATTGAACATTACATGTCAAAATATCGCGTCATTTAGACAACAATTAAAAAAACGGATATTTCCGTAAAAAAAAAATTTGAAAAAAAAATCACCATCACAATACTTTCTCGTACTTCGTAACGGAGAAAGTAAAAATTGGAATTATAACTAAAATAGAAAATGGTTTTTAGTCTTAGTCTAGGTTCTGGCTTTTTAATAAAGATGTTATTTTCAAGTTATGGTGTTTTATCATTTATTGAAAATGTTACAGACCCGAATTATACAACTAGAATATTGTAAAAAATACTCATAAGACTTGTGCTTAACTTTATTGCACAGAAGTGTACTGGGTAATTAAAAAAATGTAAACGGAAATACCCATTTTCAGGCTGTTATTTCAAAATATTATTTTGACTCTCTTCGTACGTAAAACTATTGTGATCGTGATAATAAAAAAAAAATAACGGAAATATCTGTCTTGAGATTCCTAGAGGTGATTTCAACGATTTTTGGTCATGTTACTTTGTCCGATTTTATGGTATAATAATTATTTAGGTATATTTTACACTTTTTTATTTTCAATTTTAATTATTTAAGGGAGGGCAGACATGTAGACACACAGCCAGGCACAAACACACGTTCATACATACACAATTTTTTTTCTTCCAGAAATCGTTGAGATCCCATTCTAGAAAACGCTCGATGTGCATTTAAATTGAAAAGAAATTAGAAAAAAAAAATTAAGGCAATAATTAAATTTTTTAAATCTTTTACCACTAGTATACATAATAACCAAAAAAAATCACTTTCATCCCAAAACAACTTTCGTCACCCAATATGTTGCAACACGTGTCGTAATCGATTAGAGATAAAACCATTTCCAATATAATAATCGTTATCTCAAAAACACTTGTAATAATATAGAGAAAACTTAACAAGAGCATCAATATATTCGAGTCAAGTTCAGTGCGTGTTGCACAATTCCACCAGTCGCACAGAGAGAGTTACTAGAAAGAAACAAATATAGTCGCACACACACAAGAGCAAGAAAGAGTGCCAAACGTGTTATTTATAAACTTTGCACTCTCTATTTTCGAAAATCCGTGCGAATCCCAAACAGTCCATCTCGAATTTTAAGTCCGACTGACGTGACTTAAGTCAAGTTATTGCTGGTTGCGAACAACGGCGGAGGAGATATGAATTAAAGCGACGGTATCAATTAACATATGTCAGAGGATAAAAAAAATACATGTGTTATTATAGTGTTTCGCTTTCCAGTCATCATTTCCAGTCAGTCAGTCATTCACGGCCTTGTCTTCGCCGTGGTTAGACCCGTGCGTGGTGTGCAAAGTGCCGTTTGTGACTAGTGTGACTTGTTTGAGCTGACGAGAGTGTCAGTGGTTTATATTTGTTTGGCATTGGATCGATTTACAGTGGCGTTGTTATTTCGGTGACCGATGGCCAAGAAGAAATTGATCCAACCCGATGGGGGTTGGGGGTGGATAATCGTCGGCGCATACGCGCTGAATCACGTGAGTTCTTACTATTTTTCGCTAATAATTTAGTTTTAATTTTTAATTTTCAAACGTAATTAAGGGGTATTAAGATCAAAACGGAATTTGAATATTGAAATATGTATTTGTGCATAACTTATTTCCCGACAGGAAAATCGTAATTAAAAATCAACAAAACTTAATGAATAAATAATTTCTTTAAACAATTTTAGTGCAACAATCACTTCTGCTGGAGATTTATTGAAGTGACAATCTATATAACTTAATTAAACTAATGTTTAATTGATTTGTGCGTAAAAAAGATATGCAAACTTTATGGAACGTAACAAGTAAAAATTTAATTTTGAATTATTCCACCCAGCTATAAAAACTACTCTTAACCACTTTGCGCCCATGTTGCTTTGATTGGGTTATAGCATAATCTCAGGTTTATTGAAAAATTACTTTTTTGTTGTTTTTCTACGAAATATTCCACTGTGACAAACTTCCTCATTTATGCAAAAAAAAATGAAAAAATATTCCATAGATACAAAGGGTACATTTTCTTTTTGTAAAATATTTTTGTTATATTTTTTTGCTTGTCGCCATATGTGGCGACCTGGGCGTGAAGAGGTTAAGAGTAGCTGGTGTTGCAAAAAAAATGTAGCTGTTTCCCAGCAAATTTTGCCAGAACGCTCAATTGCATCGTAGTTTGAAAACATAGAATTCTAATAACATGCAGATGTAATCTAAAAGTTTGCTGAAGATGATGGTTGTGATGGTGGAAATCCATAATTAAACTAATTTTAAAAAATCACTACATTTTAGCCACAACTAATTATTGTAAAAAATATTATATAACGTGAGATGAAGTTATCTAAACTAATATTTATGACTGGAGTTTCGACGTGTTAGCATCATTAATAATAATAATAATAGCTTTATTTTCAGTGTTTTTACAAGATACACATATGATACATATATACATGCAGTAATTACACGAAAACAGGTCAACAGAGAATGATAAAAAATATATAACAAAAAAAATAAAAAAGACATATTCGCAATATCAATAGAAAACAACAAAACAGAAAAAAAATCACATTTATGTTGTAATGTTGGTGTAAAATTCTCCTATGTTATAACGTTCTATTTCGATGAGTTTTTTAGAAAGCATTCTTTTCATGGTTATGTTTGCTTTTTTAATTTTGATAGGTAAACTGAATTAGAAGATGATAAATTTATAATTATTTATAATATTCCGCCCCTATCCAGCCTACTGCAAAAAATTACGATTTACAAATGCCAAAAATGACAATTTTCAACTGCCAAAAATTGACAATTTTCAACTGCACAAACTGCAACAAAGTGAGAATTACCAACAGTCAGAAACTGTCATAAATTATAATTTTCAAATGCCAAAAATTGACAATTTTCAAATGCCAAAAATGACCATACCCAGCTAAAAAAATGACAATTTTTAACTTTCAAAATGACACTTACCAACAGTCAAAAACTGCCATAAATTAACATTTTCAAATGCTATAAATGACAATTTTCAAATGTCAAAAATGACCATACCCAACTGCCAAAAAATGACCATTTTCAAGTGCCAAAAACGACAATTTTCAAGTGCCAAGAACAACAATTTTTAACTACCAAAAATGATAATTTTCAACTGTAAAAAAGATTATTTTCAACTGACAAAAAGACAATTTTCAAGTGTCAGGAATGATCATTTTTAAGTGCCACAATGACAATTTTTAACTTTAAAAATGATCACTTTCTACTGCAAAAATGATTATTTTCAACTGCTAAAAAGACAATTTTCTAGTGCCAAACATAACAATTTTTGAGTGTATAAATTAACATTTTCAAGGGTCAAAAATGATAATTTTCTAGTGTCAAAATAGACCATTTTCAAGTGCCAAAAATAAAAATTTTCAACTGTCAAAAATGACAATTTTCAACTGCGACAAATAAACATTTCTAACTGTCAAAAATGACCAATTTTTACTGCCAAACGTAACAATTTTCAACTGCGACAAACGACAATTTCCAACTGTCAAAAATGACCATATTTAACTGTCAAAAATGACCATATTTAACTGTCAAAAATTATAATTTTCTAGTATCAAAATAAACCATTTCAAGAGTCAGTAATGATCATTGTCAAGTGCCAAAAATAAAAATTTTGAACTGCAACAAATGAAAATTGTGTATAAATTAGCATTTTCAAGTGTCAAAAATGATAATTTTCTAGTGTCAAAATAGACCATTTTCAAGTGCCAAAAATAATAATTTTCAACTGCGACAAATAAACATTTCTAACTGTCAAAATGACCATTTTTTACTGCCAAAAGTAACAATTTTCAACTGCGACAAAGATGGTTAAAAATTACCATATTTAACTCTCAAAAATTACAATTTGCTGGTGTCAAAATAGACCATTTTCAAGTGTCAGTAATGATCATTGTTAAGTGCCAAAAACGACAATTTTGAACTGCAATAAATGAAAATTTCTTTCTAACTGTAAAAATGACAATTTTCAAATACGACAAAAGATAATTTTCAACTGGAAAAAATTAAAAAATGTCAACTGCAACAAATAAACATTTGTAACTGTCAAAAATGACCATTTTTAACCACGAAAAATGACTATTTCCAACTGCGACAAACACCAATTTTCAACGGGCAAAAATGACCATTTTCAACTGAGATAAATGAACATTTTTAACTGTTAAAAATGTCCGTTTTTAACTGTCAAAAATTAAAGTTTTCTGATGTCAAAATAGACATTTTCTAGTATCATAAATGATCAGTTTTAAGTGCCAAAATGACAATTTTTAACTTCAAAAATGATCTACTACTGCAAAAATGATTATTTTCAACTGCTAAAAAGACAATTTTCAAGTGTCAAACATGACAATTTTTGAATGTATAAATTATTATTTTCAAGTGTCAAAAATGATAATTTTCTAGTGTTAAAATAGACCATTTTCAAGTGATAAAAATAATAATTTTCAGCTGTCAAAAATTAAAATTTTCAACTGCGACAAATAAACATTTCTAACTGTCAAAAATGACCACTTTTTACTGCCAAAAATAACAATTTTCAACTGCGACAAACAACAATTTCCAACTGTCAAAAATGACCATATTTAACTGTCAAAAATTATAATTTTCTGATGTTAAAATAAACCATTTCAAGTGTCTAATGATCATTGTCTAGTGCCAAAAACGACAATTTTGAACTGCAACAAATGAAAATTTCTAACTGTAAAAAATGACAATTTCCAACTGCGACAAAAGACAATTTTCAACTGGGAAAAATTAAAAAATTTCAACTGCAACAAATAAACATTTGTATCTGTCTAAAATTACAATTCTTAACTACCAAAAATGACTACTTTCAACTGCGACAAACGCCAATGTTCAACGGGCAAAAATGACCATTTTCAACTAAGATAAATTAAAACTGTCAAAAATGACCATTTTTAACTGTCAAAAATGACAGTTTTCTGGTATCAAAATAGACATTTTCAAGTGTCATAGATGATCATTGTCAAGTGCCAAAAACGATCATTTTCAACTGTAACAAATGAAAATGTTTAACTGTCAAAAATGACCATTTTGAACTGCGATAAACGACAATTTTCAACTTCCAAAAATAATTAATTTAAACTGCGAAAATTTCGAAAAGGGATCATTCCAATCTGAGTTTATCCCTTAAAGTAGAGCCAAAATGGGATCTTTTCCCGAAAGAATCATCAAATTTGGTTTAAAAGTCGCTGAGTTATGTACGAAAAACCTGAAAATGTACTTTTTTCAAACACCCATAACTTGGTGCCAAATAGTCGTAGGAATTTCGTTTTTTCAGTCCTGCATAGGGAATTGATCGAATTTCAATGCCTTTATGGTGGATCGAGTCGACAAAATTTTTCCAACTCCGTATACATCGTCAAAGTTGGACATGGTTTCCTGAAAACATTTTTTTTCACAGGGGTGCTAGAGCTGGGTGGGAGGGGTTACGCTTAAGTTCGCATGCATGACTTTAAAGAAGACACTTCAAAGCCTTTCGCCCTCAAAGATTCATCAAAATCGATTGAAAATACGCCGAGTTATGGCAGTTTGAAAATGGTCGAAATTTCATTTTGTGTTTCATTTCTTTTTCCTTCAGTGTAGTTACCATTTTTATTTTCTGCGTCCAAATAGAAAAGAACAACAAAATAAAATAAGAATTCTACTAGAGCAGGTAATGTGGGTGTTAGATCAAATTTTCAATTCTAAAAATAATATATTAAAAACAATTATTGAATTTTTCTGCGTCCAAAATGTATATTTCGATTTAAAACGTGAAAGTTGTTTTTCTTTCGGATAGGAATTACCCCGTTACAACCGGATTAACAAAATGAATTGGATTACAAATAGTTACTGTTTTTTTTTTAATATAAAATAAGGATTATACTAGAGCAGGTCATGTGGATTTATTACATCAAATTTTCAATCCTAAAAAAATTGAATTGCAAATCATAACAATTTTTGAATTTTTCTGCGTCCAAAATGTAAAAGTTGTTTTTCTTTCGGATAGGAATTTCCACGCTACAGCCGGATGAACATTATGAATAATATTTTCTCCGAAACATCAACATTGGCACGATTGCAATCAAGAATTGCAACGGGATGTTTCACTTAATCGATTGTTATTACCGTTAACTGGTGAGCACTAATTATATAATTAATTCTTTGGAATTTCATCGGTGTGTAATACCATACTTAAAACCAGTTTCCATGACCATTCTAGGAGAAAACGGATGATACCGCCACTCTTCCTTTTAAATAATAATAATAATAATAATAATAATAATGTAACGACATTTTGACAACTACAACAAAATGTAGTCGATGTTTTGTTTGTAATGTATGCAAACAAAATTTCAGAAATATGCAACGCGTGTAATTATCTCGAAACAAGTTTCTTTTTCTGATTTATACTAAAACGTGAACTATAACAGGTAGGGATGGGCGATATTTCACGTACCTGTGATTTTTCACTGGTATTAAAAAAATCATAGGTCGCTGCTGTTACTAATAGGCGAATTTCACTGC
Source organism: Ocypus olens (assembly GCA_910593695.2). NCBI lineage: Eukaryota > Metazoa > Arthropoda > Insecta > Coleoptera > Staphylinidae > Ocypus > Ocypus olens. Next base: position 54,292,602 of record OU343048.1, read on the forward strand.
TTCTTAAAATCACTGCTACTTAAAATCACTGCGACTTAAAATCACCGCGACTTAAAATCACTGCGACTTAAAATCACTGCTATTTAAACTGTGAATGCTACTTAAACTGTAATTGCTACTTAAAACATGATTGCCACTTAAACTGTGACTGTTACTTAAAACTTAATTATAAGAAGACATTACAAGGTGGCATACATAACATATGTTTAGCAGCCGTGACCACAGTCACAGTTAAAAATCACAGGTATTAAAAAGTATCAATCACAAGTAGCAACGTTATTCAAAAGTAGCAGTTTTGCCCATCTCTAGTAGGTAGCAGATTTGTAAAGTTTCAAGCTATACTCGCCGCACCGAATAGGTGGTATGGTCACGTTGCGTTCACCCCGCATCCTCGTGATAATTCGTCGAGACGTTATGAAAAGCCTGATTCACACAGCCTTGCCACATTTTAGTTCTGGCCGGAAATATAAATTTTCTACTTTAACCCACAAAATCTAACTACTTACCACTTCCTAATTAATTGTAATTGAAAAATGCTGATTTAAGGATAGAACGTAATCACTACATTTAAATAAGACAGAAAAACGAAAACACATGGCATACAATGGGCGTGATTGTATGAAAAATTTCGGCTGCGTGACATACGCTTCACATGCGTTTGCGCTGACTAATCAGGGAACATAACGCGAAAATCACGCAAACCCATAATACCATCGATTCGCTGCGCCGAGTAAAGAGATGAGTAACTCATGAGTGAGTCGATTAAATTAATCGACTCTTAGGAAATAGAAATAGAAAGTCGCTAGTCAAGTGACTCTTGTGTAAAATTCCTGACTCATTTGTAGTCATGAAATTTAATATTTTTTTTTTACATTTTTAAGTACGAGGCACATTACAATTTGGGAAGCGTGGACCTTCAATTGTCGACATTTTTCACGATTAGTCGACTCACAAAAAAAATAGTAATTTCGCCCACCTCTATTTCAAGCTCGTGGTGTCCTATTTTTTGGCTGCTATTGTACAATTAACACACAAATATACAAACTCTCTAATGATATAATCAGAACAAGTTGTAAAATTGAAAGTCATCTGAACTAACAAGGACAAAAAATCATTCATAAATTAGATTACGGATTATCACGGTTGTTTTATTGCCGTTTTTAATTGCAAACAGGTTTTTTACTATTTTGCATACATTAATTGTATTCTATTATTACCTATTGGTACTGAGACATAAAACTGGTACGACAATAAAAAAAAATTATAGACTGTATAAAGGGAAAATGTACACGAAAGTAGCAACCAGGTGTTGAAAAATTATGCAAATTGGGTTGTATATTAATGTGACTTGAGTCTCGGTGGAAAGAAAGGAAGCATACATCAAGGACGAAAATTCGAACCGATTTACAAATGTCGTACTAAACTCCAAAATGAAATAAATCTGTTCACTTCAAATCATTATTGTAATAGTTCATTCGAGTATAGGTGGCTATCTAGGTCTTTAAAGCACGCGCGAATTTAAAAGCTCGACGCGCCACTGTGTTATTTTGAGCTGGCGAGGAAGCCAAAATAAAAATTGAAGATTTAAAAATAGTTATTTATGCAACAAGTGAGTAAAGTAATACTTTTTTCACGAGTAGGAAAGATTGCGGCACGAGCAGAAGGCGAGCGCGGCAATTCCTACAAGTGAAAAAAGTTGCTTGACTCTCGAGTTTCATACAATTTTCAGTAACTTTAAATAAATTTATAAATTTGATAAAACCTTAATCAATTCTTATGAGTGATAATACTTCTTTTAAATGAAGAAAATAATAACAATCATCAAATTTTGTTGATCGGAAACGAATGTTTGACATTTATCGGCGGAACTCGCGGCGTGTGACAAACAATTTATTAGTTGCGTTAAAAAATGAACCGCTACGGCACTTTTTTTTATGAACGTAAATTAATGAAAAAAAAAACTGTAGATTTTATAACGGACGTAGAAAATAGTTATTTATGCAATAAGTGAGTAAAGTAGTACTTTTTTTCACGAATAGGAAAGATTGCCACACGAGCCGAAGGCGAGTGCGGCAATTCCTACAAGTGAAAAAAGTTGCTTTACTCTCGAGTTTCATACATTTTTTTTTCTACGTCCGTAACTTTAAATAAGTTCGATAAAACCTTAATCAATTTTTATAAGTAATAATATTTTTTTAAAATGAAGAAAACAATAATCATCAAGTTTTCTTGATCGGAAACGAATGTTTGACATTTATCGGCGGAACTCGCGGCGTGTTGCGAAGCGTTCATGACACACTTTGCGCAAACAATTTTTTAGTTGCGTTAAAAAATGAAACGCGACGACACTTTTTTTCACACAAAAGCGTGAAAAAATGAACTGCTAAGGCACTTTTTGTACGCAAAAGCGTGAAAAAGTTAACCGTTATGGCACTTTTTTTCACGCCATTTGAAGGGTCCAGCAATCACATATTTTATGAACTCAAATTAATGAAAAAAAAAACTGTAGATTTTATAACGGGCGTAGAAAAAATAACATATGCCATTCTATTAATAGCATTTCAGAATTCATAAGGATAGTTTCGATTTTTTTATGCATACCGTATTTACCATACACATTTTTACTCGACGATCAAAATCACCTTCTGATAATTCTTTAGTCAAAGTAACTTAAGAGCATTGTCTATGAGAAATTCCAAGTCGCTGAAAACATAAAGAAACAATTGCTACCTTTCATTATGACATTTCTTACAATGACATTACTGTGTTGTTTTAAAATTATAGCCAAAAATATATAATTTTAGAATTTAGTTTACCTTTAACCAGAAAGGGTAGGTTGTCGTTAATCAAATTTGAATTCGTCGCGCTGTCACGTTTCCCACAGATAAGATAGGTTAATGAAAGCCTAGTCATTGTAACGACATGTCATTGAAGATCAATCTGTCAAAATTTTAAAAATTTCCCTACATGGATACACGATTCACGGTAGTTTCAACAGGAAACGAACGGTTGTTGTTAATCAAATTTTGATTCGCGGCGCTGTCACGTTTCTTACAGGGAAGATAGGCTAATGATAGCCTATTTATTGTAAAGATATATCATTCAGGATCAATCTGTCAAAATTTTAAAAATTTTCCTCCGCGGATACACGATTGACGGTAGTTTCAACAGGAAACGAACGGTTGTTGTTAGTCAAATTTTTATTAGCGGCACTGTCACGTTTCTTACAGATAAGATAGGTTAATGATAGCCTATCCGTTGTAAAGATATATCATTTAGGATCAATCTGTCAAAGTTTAAAGAAAATTCCCCAGCCGATATACGATTGACGGTAGTTTCAATCGGAAACGATCGGTTGTTGTTAATCAAATTTTAATTTCCGGCGCTGCCACGTTTCTTACAGATAAGATAGGCTAATGATAGCCTATCCGTTGTAAAGATATATCATTCAGGATCAATCTCTAAAAGTTTTAAGAAAATTCCTCAGCGAATACACGATTGACGGTAGTTTTAACCGGAAACGATCGGTTGTTGTTAATCAAATTTTAATTCTCGGCGCTGCCACGTTTCTTACTGATAAGATAGGCTAATGATAGCCTATCCGTTGTAACGATATATCATTCAGGATCAATCTGTCAAAGTTTTAAGAAAATTCCCCAGCGTATACACGATTGACGGTAGTTTCAACCGAAACGATAAGTTGTTGTTAATCAAATTTTAATTCGCGGCGCTGCTACGTTTCTTACAGATAAGATAGGCTAATTATGGCCTATCCGTTGTAAAAATATATCATTCAGGATCAATCTGTCACAGTTTTAAGAAAATTCCTCTGCGGATACACGATTGACGGTAGTTTCAACCGGGAACAGTCGGTTGTTGTTAATCAAATTTTAATTCGCGGCGCTGCTACGTTTTTTACAGATAAGATAGGCTAATTGTAGGCTAATTATAGTCTATCTGTTATGAAGATATATCATTCAGGATCAATCTTTTAAAGTTTTAAGAAAATTACCAAGCGGATACACGATTCAGGGTAGTTTCAACCGGAAATGATCGGTTGTTGTTAATCAAATTTTAATTCCCGGAGCTGCCACGTTTCTTACAGATAAGATAGGCTAATGATAGCATATCCGTTGTAAAGATATATCATTCAGAATCAACGTGTCATAGTTTTAAGAAAAGTCCCCAGCGGATACACGATTGACGCTAGTTTCAACCGGAAACGATCGGTTGTTGTTAATCAAATTTTAATTCCCGGAGCTGCCACGTTTTTTACAGATAAGATAGGCTAATGATAGCATAACCGTTGTAAAGATATATCATTCAGAATCAATGTGTCATAGTTTTAAGAACATTCCCCAGCGGATACACGATTGATGGTAGTTTCAACTGGAAACGATCGGTTGTTTTTAATCAAATTTTAATTCCCGGAGCTGCCACGTTTCTTACAGATAAGATAGGTTAATTATAGTCCATAATTGTAAAAACATATCATTCAGGATCGATCTGTCAAAATTTTAAAAATTTTCCTTCACGGATACACAATTGCCGGTAGTTTCAACCGCGAACGGTCGGTTGTCGTTAATCAAATTTTAATTCACGGCGCTGCCACGTATCTTACAGATAAGATAGGGTAATGGTAGTCTATCCGTTGTAAAGATATATCATTTAGGATCAATCTGTCAAAGTTTTAAGAAAATTCCCCAGCGGATACACGACTGACGGTAGTTTCAACCGGAAACGGTCGGTTGTCGTTAATCAAATTAGAATTCGCGGCGCTGCCACATTTCTTACAGATAAGATGGGCTAATGACAGCCTATCCATTATAAAAACATATCTTTCAGAATCAATCTGTTAAAATTTTAGAAATTTTCCTCTACGGATACAGGATTAGCCTATTCATATAAGACCTATCATTCAGGATCAATTTGTCAAAATAAAAAAAAAAATCCTCAGCGAATACGCGATTGACGGCAGTTTTAACCGGAAACGGTCGGTAAAACAGTTTTTGAGTTCACTTGTCTGGTGAATATCTCTTGAACGGTTAAAGATAACAGAAAAAATACTTCAAATTTGGATTCTTGAAGCCACCACGATGATAATTCACTAATAATAAAATTTCTTATTCCTTTGGTTTTTGGCATATAGGCGGATATCTCCTTAACGGTCAAAGATAATTGCGAAATTATTTCAAATTTGGATTTTTGAGTCCATGAACATGATAATTCATTAATAACACAATTTCATATTCATTTGTTTTTTGATATATAGGTCTATATCTCATGAACGATTAAAGATAATTGCGAAATGATTTCAAATTCCGAAACTTGAGTCCATCAAGATGATAATTAATCAATAACACCATTTCTGGTTCATTTGTTTTTTGACATATAGGCGGATATCTCCTGAACGGTTGAAGATAATTGCGAAATTATTTCAAATACAGATTTTTCAGTCATCTATCAATAAAACAATATCTTGTTAATTTTTTTTTAAATTCGGATTTTCAAGATGATAATTCATCAATAAACCAATTTCTTGTTAATTTGTTTTTCGTTATATAGGTCGATATCTTATGAACGGTTGAAGATAATTGCAAAACTTTTTCAAATTTGTTTTTTTGACATATAGGCGGATTTCTCCTGAACGGTTGAAGATAATTGTGAAATTATTTCAAATACAGATTTTTCAGTCATCTAATTTTTTTTTCGTCATATAGGTCCATATCTTACGGCTAAAGATTGAGTCCATCAAGATGATGATTTATCAATTACACAATTTCCTATTCATTTATTTTTTGATATACCGGGTGTAACTGAATTCTGGTAGACCCCAACTATCATTTGCATTTTCACTTATATCTTTATGAGATTTAGTATGGTTAGCAGGGAATAAAGTGCTTCGACATGTCTACTTTTAATAAAAAATCCACTTCCATACCATAACTTTTCTATTTCAAATGGAACACCCTGTATATTTGACATAATTTTATTCGTCTCTAAATTCTGAGTTCAGAGATAAATCATAAGTGACTTTTTGTTTATTAGTTTTTTGTTTCAATTTCATTTCAATTTGTTTTTTGTTTAAATTGAATTTAAATTTAAACAAAAAACTAACAATTAAAAGGTCACTTACGATACATCTCTAAGAGCAGAAGTTAGACAAAAATTAAATGCCGTAAAAATTTATAGGGTGTTCCATTTGAAATATAAAAGTTATAGTCATTTCCGGTTAAACCGGAAGTAGAATTTTTACTAAAGGTAGACATATCGACGCACTTTATTCCCTAAAAACGCCATAATAAATTTCATAAAATACATCTTGAAATGAAAATGATATTTAGGGTCTACCAGAATTCAGTTACACGCGGTATAGGTGGATATCTCATGAACGGTTGAAAATAATTGCAAAACTATTTCAAATTCGGATTCTTGAGTCCATCAAGATGACAATTCGTCAAAAACCCAATTTCTTGTTCATTTGTTTTTTTTTGACATATAGGCGGATATCTCTTGAACGGTTAGAGATAATTAAAAACTTATTTTAAATGAGGATTCTACGTATAGTCCATCAAGATGATGATACATCAATAACGCAATGTCTTACTCATTTGTTTTTCATCATATGGGTCGATATCTCATGAACGGTTAAAGATAATTGCAAAACTATTTCAAATTCGGATTCTCGAGTCCATTAAGATGACGATTCATCAATAAAACAATTTCTGGTTCATTTGTTTTTTGACATATAGGCGGATACCTCTTGAACGGTTAGAGATAATTGAAAACTTATTTTAAATTCGGATTCTGTAGTCTATCAAGATGATAATTCATCAATGACACAATTTCTTGTTCATTTGTTTTTTGTCATATAGGTCGATATCTCACGGACGGTTGAAGATAATTGCAAAACTATTTCAAATTCGGATTCTCAAGTCCATAAAGATGACGGTTCATCAATAAAACAATTTCTTGTTCATTTGTTTTTTTGATATATAAGCGGATATCTCTTGAACGGTTAGAGATAATTGAAAACTTATTTCAAATTCGGATTCTATAGTCCATCAAGATGATAATTCATCAATAACGTAATTTGTTGTTCATTTGTTTTTTGTCATATAAGTCGATATCTCACGAACGGTTGAAGATAATTGCAAAACTATTTCAAATACGGATTCTCGAGTCCATCAAGCTGACGATTCATCAATAAAACCGTTTCTGGTTCATTTGTTTTTTGACATATAGGTGGATTTCTCTTGAACGGTTGAAGATAATTGTGAAATTATTTCAAATACAGATTTTCAGTCCATCAAGATGATAATGTATCAGTAAAACAATTTATTGTTCATTTGTTTTTCGTCATATGGGTCCATATCTTATAAACGGTTCAAGATAATTGCAAAACTATTTCAAATTTATTTTGTGACGTCTTAAAAATAAAATATTAAGGAAGTACGAATAGCACTATAATTACATACATATTTCAAATGTAGATTCTTGAGTCCATCAAGATGATGATTCATCAATAAAACAATTTATTGTTAATCTGTTTTGTGTCATATAGGTCGATATCTCATGAACGGTCGAAGATAATTGTGAAATGATTTAAAATTCGGAATCTTGAGTCCATCAAGATGATAATTAATCAATAACACAATTTCTGGTTCATTTGTTTTTTACATATAGGCGGATATCTTCTGAACCATTGAAGATAATTGCGAAATTATTTTAAATTCGGATTTTCGAGTCCACCAAGATAATAATTCATCAATAAAACAATTTTTTGTCAATTTGTTTTTCGTCATATAGGTCGATATCTTATGAACGGTTGAAGATAATTGCAAAACTTTTTCAAATTTGGATTCTTGAGTCCATCAAGATGACAATTCGTGAAAATCCCAATTTCTTGTTCATTTGTTTTTTTGACATATGGGCGGATATCTCTTGAACGGTTAGAGATAATTAAAAACTTATTTCAAATGCGGATATAGTCCCTCAAGATGGTGATTCATCAATAATGCAATGTTTTGCTCATTTGTTTTTCGTCATATGGGTCGATATCTCATGAACGGTTGAAGATAATTGCAAAACTATTTTAAATTCGGATTCTCGAGTCCATCAAGATGACGATTCATTAATAAAACAATTTCTGGTTCATTTGGTTTTTGACATATAGGCGGATTTCTCCTGAACGGTTGAAGATAATAAATTGTGAAATTATTTCAAATACAGATTTTTGAGTCCATCAAGATGATATTTTATTAGTAAAATAATTTCTTGTTCATTTGTTTTTCGTCATATAGGTCCATATCTTATAAACGGTTGAAGATAATTGCAAAACTATTTCAAATTCGAATTATTGTTTCCATCTAGATGATAATTCGTCAAAAACCCAATGTCTTGTTCATTTGTTTTTTTTTACATATAAGTGGATATCTCTTGAACTCATATTTTAATCAATTATTATCTGTCGATAGCTACACAGTTTTGAAAAAATTTAATCCAAAAATTTAAATTCATTGGTGTCGCAATTTCCATATCACATATAAATCTTTTCAATCAAAATTTTGTGTGTTGTAGATACAATAACTAAAAACATGAATTAATAATAAAACGAATGTGTCAGATTGCCTAGTTGACATTTATAAAAAAAAACTAAAGTATTTATGATATTCGAGTTACTTAAAGTGATGCACCTGTTCTAAATTACTAAAATATGGTTTTCTAATATATTTATATGAGGTGAAGCGCCTGTTCCGCCTAGTATGCTGTCCTTTCTTCGAATCCATCTCAAACTGCATCAAAATTATTATCCTATACCTCATATTTTCGCACCAATTTCAACATGATTCTGTTTTGGCTTTTAGTCTATTTTTCGGGGACGACGTCAATTTTCCTTCTTTATATCAAAAATACATTTTTTCTTATTATTAGTGCTATCGATGGCCAGTCAACAATCAATTTGCCTAACTGGCGATCGATAGCGAGATTTTTCAGCTGTGTAGGTTTGTGCGTGTAACAACAGAGGGTGGGGCCGCGGTGGCCTAGTGAGTAGAGCACCTGCTCACGGGCCTCGTGGTCGTGGGCTCGAATCCCATCCGGGCGGTCACTTTTTCGGAACGAAGAAGTGGCCGTTCGGATCCATGGATGTCCAGTGTATGTCCCCCACCCCATTCATTATATAATACATAATGATTATATATAAATAAATATATAGAAATCAATACTCATAGTTAAATGGTACCTCTGGCAGAGTGGACTAGCTTCCTATGCCAAAAAAAAAAACAACAACAGAGGGTAGCCCCCGTTATTCTGAAACTCAATTCATGATCATGGTCTCTCATTCAACTTCAGACTGCTAGAGTTCCGCGACTCTCGCAATCGCTGAAGCCCACGCTTAAATTTTTCTTATCACTGCAGGTACAATCGATTTAAAGATAAGAAACTGCACCTATATATTTGCCTTTAGATACTATCTATTAATTATCTCTTGTTGTAATCCTTGAACAAATATGATTCATAAACTTTTATCAGTAAAGAGAACAATAATTTATATATGTCACGTAATACACTACGTAATAATACCAAAATGTGCGTATTAAAATTATTGTTACTATAGTTGCATACAATCTTGAATTATTAAAACAATATATGGATTCTTCAATATAAATGTGCAACCAGTGGAGTTTCCTTTTTTAATTGAAGGTCAATATTGCGGTTAGATTTTTCTGTAAAGTGTGTTGTTATACTTTATTTGGATCATTTCGGCAAATTTCATCTATTTATCAAGGCAGCGTACTTTCATTATTGCGGATGCAATTTAGACGTTGAAGGCAAAAACGGAATAGCTTGGAATTAACCGGTGCAGCAGTGCAGTGTACTTTGTTTATCTTGACATCCTGCATATTTTGAGGTCATTTGTTTTGAATGTACTGAAACCAATGGTCCGCGTTTTGAGCATTTATTATAATTTAATAATAAATTTAAGATTCATTTTCATGCTCCATAAAAAAATCACATTCTTCGCGACGCCACTCAACTACTGATAGGTCGAGTACATTTGAGTGGAGAAGAACCCTAGGCTGCGCGAAATCGCAATGGTCGGTTACTGCCAGTGGCGTACGCATTTCAAATAAATTATCAAGTCACTGCCAATGAAGATTGGGTCCGAGTGGAAGACCATTCTGTAGAGTGAACTCCTCCCGTTAGGCTTGCGATCTAAATTGTTTGTATATATATTTGCAAATTATTTTATACTTATTTTGTAAGCAATGCTAACAAAGCTTAATAAACTAAACTAAACTGAACTAAATAAACTGGGGGGAGGGGGGTTAAAAAAATATGAACTAAAGGCATCCAAATCTTCTATATCAATTAAAATTTAAATGTTCGTTTATTCAAAATCTTAAATCTTCTTTACCGATTGCTTTGAAATTTTGACACAACGTTGCCTTTTGATACTATACAGGGTGTCCTAAATAGAGTAGGATTGCATGGGTATCTTTCTTATTTTTAAAGCTAGAGATCTGGTTAAATGTTTTCTATGCTGATTCAGATTATGTTGAGAAATTTTCAAAATTCCGAGCAGTTTAGAAAATATTAAAAAAAAACTGAAAATCGCGATTTTCAAAAAAATCAAATATCTCAATTATTATTAAAGATGCGAAAAAAAGTTTTAAATAAAAGTTACTTGGTTTAATTAGGCAAACATAGAAATCAAGTCAAAATAAAATTCAAGATGGCGGTGTCCGAGATATTAATACCAACTTTCTTATTTCAAATGGCCGCCATATTTGATTTTTACACGCATAAATAGACTTTTTTTTCTCTTTTCAACGATATACAACAACCTATGTCAAAATAAAAAATAATGGAAATATTAATTGTTGTAAGTTTAAAACAAGTAGGCATAAATAAAAATAAAACAAAATTTGTTATAACGACTAACTGTCATCTTACATTAGTTTATCAGTTGTATTAATCATTCATACATGTGTATTGTCTTAAGTTGTTGTAATATCGATAAATATTAATTACTTGAAATGGCGAATTATTCAATATCTGAACAATACGATATGTTTTGTAACTACATCAAGTGTTACAAAAACCCCCATCTTGCAGCATAAACATACCAAGCAAACTTTCCTGAAAGAAGGCAGCCGGACATTAAGGTATTTAAAAGATTGGATGAAAATATGTAATTGTATGGAAGTTTAAAAAAACCTAAGAGAAATAGAAATATGATCGTTGATGATGAAGAATTAACATTGGCTTGTGTGGCAGCTAATCCGAACATTTCATGTCGGCAGATAAAAAATGAAGTTAACGTATCTAAGTCTAGAGCATCAACAATTTTAAAAAAGCACAAGTTTCACCCTTATAAATTGCACCTATCTCAGACTTTACAACCAAATGATAACATCCGTAGATTAACATTTTGCAGGTGGTTAATCAACAAAATTACGGAAAATGGTGATTTTATAAACACAATTTTATGGACTGACGAATCTTACTTTTCTAATTGTGGATTATTTAATCGTCATAACGAGCACTATTGGGCTCAAGAAAATCCACACATAGTTATTCCACGGCGAAACCAATTACGGTTCGGCTTAAGTGTTTTTTGTGGCATAATGGGAAATCGTTTACTTGGTCCTATAATTTTTGATGGAACTCTAACTGCACAACGTTATTTGGAAATTCTTCAAACAACCTTAGAAGATTTATTGGATGATTTGCCTTTGGTACAAAATATGCAAATATGGTACCAGCAAGATGGCGCTCCAGCACACAATGCCAGAGATGTTATTACTTATCTAAATGGACGTTTTAATAATAAAGTAATAGCGACTAATACACCTGTACAGTGGCCAGCCAGATCTGCAGACTTGACGCCTCTTGACTTTTATTTGTGGGGCACTTTAAAAAACAAAGTTTATGGAAGTAACTTCAATTATAACAATGTGGATGAACTTCGCGAAGCAGTGACAGGAGGCAATAAACGGCATTAATCGCAACACATTGCGAAAAGTAACTGGCAGTGTTGTAAAACGCTGTCAATTGTGTTTGGCCAATAACGGTCAACATTTTGAGCATTTTTTATAATTTATTGTTATTTTACTACTTGGTTGTATTACCTCTTTTTGTTTTGTTACATTTGCTTTAAAAATAATTTAAAAAATTAAAATTTAAATTTAAACAATTAATATTTCCATTATTTTTTGTTTTGACATAGGTTGTTGTACATCGTTGAAAAGAGAAAAAGAAAGTCTATTTATTCGTGTAAAAATCAAATATGGCGGCGATTTGAAATAAGAAAGTTGGTATTATTATCTCGGAAACCGCCATCTTGAATTTTATTTTGACTTGATTTCTATATTTGCCTAATTAAACCAAGTAACTTTTATTTAAAACTTTTTTTCGCATCTTTAATAATTATTGAGATATTTGATTTTTTTGAAAATCGCGATTTTCAGTTTTTTTTTAATATTTTCTAAACTGCTCGGAAATTTGAAAATTTCTCAACATAATCTGAATTAGCATAGAAAACTGCACAACATTGCCCATTTAACCAGATCTCTAGCTTTAAGAATAAGAAAGATATCCATGCAATCCTACTCTATTTAGGAAACCCTGTATACCTACTATTATACAGTGCGCTAAAAATTTATCATATGTCAGTTTTTTCGGAAAAATGGAGATAAAACACAAGGAAAGTTAAACGTCATGATGGCCCTCACTGACTGCCCGTTCCTCTGTTGTATCCCAGTCAACTTAATTTAGATTAAAGGTTAACTTAAAAAAATGTGCCGTGACTGAATGGCGAAAGTCTAAGTCAAAAAAAAAAAACAAAGAAAGTTAAATCTTAAATTTAACCAGATTGAGCCTTCAGTAGTGAATCAATTTGGTAGTACATAATCATAAAGACAAATAAAAGCGAAATCAAAGATGTTACACTGCCACATCCTATTTGGCATAATAGAGTCGGCTAACATCACCAAGCCAATTTTCGTTCGAGTGCAGGGGTTCATCTCTATTTAAATGAACTCCATCTTATTTTTAATTTTTCAAGGGCTGCCAACTATTTTCCACTTTCCGGTCTCATTGTATGTTTATTTGTATTTCCTATATTGCGGAAAATCCCAATCATCCACTCTCACCTTCAACGAGACAATCGCTCTCGAGTTCCATATTTCTGTTTGTAAATAATTAATAAACGACTGTTAGTTTATGGTAAATGTAACTGGCGTACAGTTAACCTTTAGATAATTAAGGGCATATACACAATGTGATCATGAATATTTATTGTAGTCACCTCAGGGTTGTCTAAAATCACATGATATTGTCAATTAATAATAGTGTGTAGAATCCGCAGCCCTTCACTTCCTCCTTTTACGCTCTTTAATACACTTTTCTGGTATTTACGAGGACACACGCACGACACAAGAAAATATGTAAAACAACAGGAAAATTAAAATTGCGCGGTGAAGGTGGTTACTCATGGATGATTGTGAAGATTTTCATCTTCTAAATTCACACAAAACAACGCATCCGGAGCTGAGTGAGCCCGAACGCCAGTGTGCGGAGTGGGATGGGTGATGGGTTTGCGGGTTGGATGCTACATTGTATACTCTTTTTAGATAAAAACGTACGATTTTATGATGGATAGTAACCATAGTTTCACCTGTATTAAATAAACTAAAAGTTATTGTTTATTTCGTTTAAGATCGTTTGGCCCATTTGACGTTGGAAATTTCAGTGACATCTACTTTTAAAAATAAATTGTTGCTATACTCTAGTCATACATTAGACTTTTTTGACATCTTTAGTGACAAACACTAGAAAATTAAAAGTACCAACACGGCTATGAGAAAAATGTAATTTTGCAGACAGTTAGGTTGGTACCGGTATACTTCCAATATATTCATACGTGACGTCGCCTATACAGTGCGAGTCTCTAACTTGGAATAAATTCAGTAAATCAAACAAAGTTTATTTTTCGGAAATATGCTTGGACATGTCGATTAGTATTTTAAATTGCGCTCTTTTTGTTGTAATAAAATTTTATACAGCGTGTCCCAAATTTGAGATATGACGTCATCGACTATTTTTTTTAATAGCAACCCTAATTTTTTTATAACTATTTTTAAAGAGTATATCAAGTTACACATGTGTGCCAAATTTCAAATTTTTATTTCTTGTCATTTAGAAGATATTTAACAAACAGTATCAAATTTGAAAAATGAATTCAACTTAATAGTCTTTCTTCAATAAATGCTCAAAATGTTGTCCATTTTCTAACTGACAATACCCTAAACGGAACTGAAACTCGTTTTGAACATTTCTAATTACTTCGGGGGAAATTAGTCTACACTCCTGTCTTATTCGTTCTTTCAACTCCTCAAGATTTGGCGGTTTGGTCTTAAAAACTTTGCTTTTCAAGTACCCCCATAAGAAAAAGTCCATAGGTGTTAAATCCGGAGACCTGGGTGGCCATTCAACTGGTCCTCTTCTGCCAATCCATCTTCGTGGAAATACATTATCCAGGTACTCACGGACACGCCTTGCAAAATGAGGAGGCGCACCGTCCTGTTGAAACCAGATGTTTCTATTCGGGACGTCAGCCTCTACAGGGCAAGGAAACAAAATAGCCAAACTCGGAATTAGCTCTTCCTCCAAGAATTGTAAATATCCCGCTCCATTGAGATTATTTGGAAAGAAAATTGGTCCTAAAATTCGATCACCAACAATCCCTGCCCAAACATTAACTTTTTCTGGATATTGAGTGTGGCCTTCCCTCATCCAGTGTGGGTTCTTGTCTGCCCAATAACGGCAATTTTGACGATTTACCTCACCATTTAACATAAACGTTGATTCATCGGAAAACAATATATTTTCTATTTTTAGAACATTTCTATCTAGTAGATCCATCATTTTTTCGCAAAACTGAAGTCTTCTATCCGGATCATCTTCGGTGAGTTCCTGGAGGATTGTCATTTTATAAGGATGAAATGTTTGCTCTCTAAGGATTCTTGACACTGAAGACTGGCTAATTTTGAGTTCCCTAGCCATCTGTCTAGAGGAGACATGATGATTTTCCTGAACAGAGAGAAGTACATCAATTTTGACCTCTTCACTCAGCGCATTCTGACGATGATTATTCGTTTCTCTTAAATGCCCATTTTCCCGAAACTGACTTTCAATCTTGCTTACGGTACTTTGAGATATGGCTGGTAAGTCAGGATACTTCTCTCTAAATAAATAAATAACTTCATTTTGTGTTCTTGTCCTATCTCCATAGCCAATCATCATTCAAATCTCGATTTTGTGGGTTTCAGTTAAGTACGGCATGTTAGTATAATATTTCGACCAACGGTGAACAACAGTCAACACAACAATGGAACGACTAATACTCTCCTCACTCGAATATGCGTGGAATGCGATGCTACACTTCTTTCTTGTTTTTATAACTAAACGTCAAAATGATAAACGTCAGTTTGAAAAAAAAATGACAAACCAGCACGTTTTGGCATTCCACTTTTAAAATGCATAAAAATTCGATTAAGGTGACTTGATTTCTTCATTCTACAAATTTGATAATGTTTGTTAAATATCTTCTAAATGACAGGGAAAAAAAATTTGAAATTTGGCACACATGTGTAACTTGATATACTCTTTAAGAATAGTGATAAAAAAATTAGGGTTGCTATTAAAAAAAATAGTCAATGACGTCATATCTCAAATTTGGGACACGCTGTATAAAATCTTTTTACATCATAAAGAGCGCAATTTAAAATACTAATCGATGTGTCTGAGCATATTTCCGAAGAATAAACATTCTTTGATTTACTGAATTTATTCCAAGTTGGAGACTCGCACTGTATACACATTATTAATAGTTTATTATTGTTTTTGATGAATTTTAAAAGAAGAATGGGCAATAGGTTTATTGGTCTGTATGAAGTAACCATGAAGAACGTTCTAAATGATATGACGAACTAACTACACACCTACGCGGTAATATTCTTGAGTGCGATTTTAGTAATAAATTAAGTTTTGTAAGTACTACTTTTTTGTGGCGAGAGTTGTTCGGCAATCTAGTGGGCTTTCTGTCACTCAAAAGTTTAATCTATGAGTAGATGGAGTATATTACAGCCATTGTGCAAAAGTGGCTTTTACTGCCCAGAGAGTCCAGAATACGCAAAAACAAAATGTTAAAAAATCAATATTGATTGCATCTTGAAAGTTGCTTAAAATTTTAACAGATTGACCTTGAATAATGCGTCTTTACAATTACCAAAACTTCTCCGCAACAAAAATGGACGCGCTTACACTTTTCTCTCTTCATCATTCCAACTAGAAAAACAATTTTTTTTTTTATATTATAGCGTACCGGATATTGCAAAAATATCTAAAAATCAGTTCCGTATTGTATTCAGACGACACGCAAAAAGGGTGCAAACAATTAAACTCTGCATTCAATTGTTCTCTATAAGGTACGGCAGAAAACCGAAATTCGATATTCAATTATCATAATAACAATAATAACGAAAAATTGAAAAATACAAAATTCCTAAGATATACATTTCTAATAAAGTAAGGTAATTTTAATCGATAAGTTAAGGGTGAGGGTGAGTAATAAGGAAGGAAACTCCACCTTAGAGCTTCTATTTTTATTTTTAAGGAAAAAATTTCAACAAAACTTTAACCGCTATTTATTTTCCACAGTTTGATGGTTTTGATTATTTTTTGTGACGCAACACCTTTTGACAATGACGGTATTTTTTAAAGGTCAACCTAAATCTTTTGTGAACAAATAACTATCGATAACGATATTTTCAAAAAGTATCACCTGGAAATTATAATTGTGGCAAATAAGTAGCCATCAATATTTTCTAAAAATAAAAATAAAGGCCCTAGGGAGAAGATTCCTTACTTTTTACTCACCCTGTATATGTGTGTGGCTAATTCACTAGCTCGTGTGTGTATAAATACGACTTAAAAGCCTCAAAGTTTGTGGAATATAAATTAAATCTCATGCATACTTGTAGTTTATTTACTAAATTGGTTCATTAAGTCCATTGTTTTACATTTTTTGAAGATTACTCTTAAACGGATGATCGAATTTGGAAAATACGACAGGGAACGAGTTGTACTAATCCAGTAAATTGGGATAAGGTGAGAAAATGAAATTCGACATTCAATTGTTTACGATAGCTCTTGATTTTTAAAATTCTTTTACCAAAAGATTGCAATTATTGCAAATGTATGGATAAGATAGGAAGCTGATGTTAGATCTTTGATTATTTGGCTTTTTTTAGGGAACCAATTTCCGATTTCGTTGCTGTAATGAAATTTTATTTAATTTTTTTGGAAAAAATAATTTTTTGAAAAATATTTTCATAAAAAAGATGTTATTTTCTATGTTATGTTTAATATTTGCTCAAATATTTTTGTAATATTTTTCATATTTAAGGAATTATCGCGAAGAAACAAAAAACAGTCAAGGTAAACACCCACTTCCTGTGTACGAAATTTTACCAAAAGCTATTATTTTTTGGGATTTTCAAATACGAATTATGTTCAAAGTTTCATATCAATTGCTCTATTAATTTTTGAGACTCAGCGCGCACTTTGAATTTCACCTGACCTCACATAGATATTACAAGGTCAAACCAAGGTCACTGTGTCACCACCGTATGTTCACCTCCAAATCGTTCAACTTTTACCTAAAACATTTTTTATATCACTGATAGTTTCAGAGAAAATCGACATAATCTATCCTGAATTGTTGATCTTTGATAGAACCTCAAAAGTTTTCCCCAGACTTTTCCGCGGTCTAACCTAAATTTTCATCATCCATAGGCGTTACGGATACATATTAAATAGGTTTTTCCCGTTGCGGCGTTAGGTAAAAAAAACGGGTTTTTTAACATTCTCGTTTGAGCTCAAATAAAAAATGGTAAATAAATTGAAAAAGTTAAGTTAATGTTTCGCAAATTCTAACAGATACGTTTGCATTTATTTATTAACTAACAGTTTAGTTTTCTAAGAAATTTCTAACAAGATAAAGGTTATATATTTTCAAATTTGTCCTTGAAGTTAGGTTAAAATTTGAGGTGAAATAAAAAATGGTCATTAAATCGAAACAGTTAATTATTGTTTTGCAAATTCTAACAGATATGTTTTCATTTATTTAATAACTAAAACAGTTTAGTTTTCTAGGAAATTTCTAACAAGACAAAAGATATACATTTTCAAATTTGTCCTTGAAGTAAGATTAAAAGAGCTGAATTAAAAAAATTGTAAATAAATGAAAAAAGTTAAGTTATTGTTTTTGAAATTCTAACTGATATTTTTGCATTTATTTATTAAGGAAAACAGTTTAGTTTACTGACAAATTTATAACACGACAAAAATTATAAATTTTCAAATTTGTCGTTGGTGTATTTTAATTGGAATTAAAAAATGGCAAATAAATTGAAAAAGTTAAGTTATTGTTTTGCAAATTCTAATATATATTTTTGTATATTTTCACTAAATAAAACATTAAATTAGGTTTTCATAATTGTCCCTGCAGTAAGCTTAGGGATGCATCTATAAATTTTAATGCAAACGTTACGTTAAACAATTTAAATCTTAGCTCATTAAAATCAAGGCGAATCGAACTTGATATCTTCTTCTTTTATGAATTAATATCGGGAAATATTGAGTGTTTCCAATTACCAGATATATTGAATTTTAATGTAAACTCCTATTCAAGGAAGTGTAGAAAGCATAATTCTTCATATCATAAACCATTTAATAGAATAATGAGATCCACTCTCACTTTCACGTGAAATGCACCACCCAGAAAGAATAATACGATTGATGTAAAATTTGGTGAAAAGAACTGCTTATTCGTCGGTACAAAATGATTAAACTCTCAATAAAAAGAGTTGAGCCGTTGAGGTTTTTCCGTCATATTTATCCTAAAATTCCTCAACTTTTTATGGGCATTGAAGCATATTAACTTAGAATTTATCAGCTGTTTTGTCGAGAAGCTGTCACATTGAGAGTCCGTAATGCCCAAAGACATCGCCAAATTTTTTCCCAAACTTCGGAGTTTGATAGGGGTCAAATTATCGGCATGAAAGAAGCAGGTTTATCGTTCCACGAAATTGACAGAATAATGAAACGAGACCACAAAACTGTGGCGAGAATATGGTCTTTCTTGTCAGAAGAAGGCATACAGCGACATCGTCCCGACGTAGTAACTCCAGTGAAGATCGGCTTCCGAGACGAATGACACAGAACCGATTTCAAACAACTATGTCCGTTGCCATAGATTGGGTAAGAGCTGTAAATCGCCAGATTTCAATGGTAACCATTTATCGACGAATAGCGATATTATTGGCTTCCATTCTTGCTGTCCGTTTAGACGTCTTCCACTAACATCTGAGCGGCAGGGTTGGGTTGAAGAATGGAACAACATCGCTTTTAGCGATGAATCCAGGTTTGTGTATGGAAGAATGATGGACGTAGAAGGGTGCGTCGTTATCGAGGAGAACAAAGAAATTTAGAGTTTGTTAAAAGACAGGGGCAGTTTGCGACGAAAATCACCTTTGGTGTTCATTCCAGGTACATTAAACGCTCGTCGATACATTGATAATGTCTTGGATCCCGTCGCGGTGCCATTTATGAAGACGCTACCTAATGGGATTTTCCAGCAACATTACAAGGGTGTTCTTGGAAGAAGCGGAGTTGCAAGTGTTGCCTTGGCCTGCAAGGTCTCCGGATTTGATTTAAGCCCCGTCGTGCATGTCTGGGACATAATGGGTAAAAGAGTTCGCAACATGCCCAAACCTCCTGACAACTTAGATGATCTGAGACTTCAGTTAGAACTTGCTTGGAGTGATATGCCTCAAGAAGATATAAAAAAAAAAAAACCTTTATTGGCATCTTACATTTGTACATTATCTCTAAATAATGTATACCCGGCAAGTATACATTCTGAAATAACCACCGAAGTATCGACGAATCCTGTTTCCTTGACTGAAATAAAACTGCTAAATACCATAATACAACATAAAGAAGAAATAGTCAATGAGCTACGTGATAAAATTAATATTTTAAAGGAAAATACTATTCTCCTTAAAAATGCCAATTCTATGCATTGTGCGACATCTAGTAACCAAACGAATAATTACGGTGAAGCTGGCAGGAACGCCAATAGAAATAAAACAGGAAAGAAGATAAAACAAAACGAGGCACATATCGATGAGGACCAACATTCCAAACAAAAAGAAGAGCATTCCGAAGGTATAAAAACAGTCGGAGCAATCAAACATGCGGACCCCGTAGAAAGAAATGTAAACAAGATACAGGAAACATCCCATACAATAAAAACGATGAAGTATCAAAACAAATTAATAATTGGCAATAATACGATGGAATCCGGTATAAAAGGTGCGCCCCGCTATGGACATCTGCATGTATACCGCCTGCACGTAAACACCAAAATGGATGATGTTCTCGAGTATTTGAAGAAAACTGCCCCGCACATCAACTTCCAATGTGACGAATGTACCATAAATATTAACAAAACTTCTGCATCAACCAAAGTAAGTTTTCCAATTGAACATCTGAAGGACGTCTACTCCCCCGCAATCTGGCCAGAAGGAGTTGGAGTAAAAAGGTTCAATTTCCCCCGGAAAAATTTTCAACCACCGGCTGCATTAACCAAAACAGTTTAGCCCCTAGTGATAATATTACGGAACAAACTAAAAATAGTGTGTTACATTTTAATACACAATCCTTGACCAATAAGGTCGACCATATTGACCTGCTGACTGATGAATTTAGTCCAGATTTTTTAACTATGACTGAGCACTGGCAGTGTGACAATCAAATGAGACATATAGCAATTCAAAATTATACACTGGTATCAAGTTTTTGCCGAAATAATACAAGAGGCGGAGGATCAGCAATCTTTGTGAAAAACTCTTTAGTACCTGAATGTAAACCTATAAGATATATCCAAAATCTTTCGTTGCAGAACTATTTAGAGTGTTCTGCGGTAAGTTTTAATAACATTTTCTGCATTGTAACTATTTATAGACCACCAAATGAATTATTAAACGATTATAAGTTGTTCTTCAATCAACTAGAATTAGTCTTAAATTTCGCTTTTAGCAATTTCCAAAACATTATATTAACAGGTGATTTAAATATCAACAACCTGAATACTAATACTAAACCCTATAGAATTTTATATGACATCCTCAGCTCATTTCGACTACGATCGATAGTTAAGGAACCAACGAGAATTGCCGCTACTGTAAGAGGCACAAGCGCTACTGCACCAGACCATATAATTACAAACATTCAGTCTGATATTATCGTTAAAATAATAAATCCAGGAGTATCGGATCACCTAGCACAATTTATGGAATGGCCGCAACATATTTGCGAACCCACTAGGCGCCCGATTAAACAACAATATCGCACTATAAATGAAAATTCCATGAATGAATTTAAAATGCTTTTCAACAGAGAAAAAATAAATCTGGGTGGTGTGCACGATACTGATGCTTCATTTTTGAAATTCTGGGATCATTTTGAATACTGTTTTCAAATATCGCATCCATTAAAAATCAAAACATTCAATAACAGAACAGAATCAGATAAATTCAATTTTAAACCATCCATGCACATTCTAAGTCTATCAAATAAACTAAAAGACCTAAACTGGCTAAGAAAACAGACATCTGACACAAGCATACAAATCAAATATAAGAAGCTGAAAAGTGAGCTCAACAATAAACTAGCAACAGAACGCAAAGAATTCTATTCTAATATCATAAACAAGTCTGACAATAAAACGAAAAAATTATGGCAGATTGTAAACACAAAGCTAGACAAACAGAATAAACGTAATAATAAAATAATATTAAAGACAAATAATGTATCTATAACTAACACTGAAGAAATAGCAAATCTGTTCGGGGAGTACTATTCGGCATCTATCAAAAAACATATTGACCAGCAATTTGTAAGCTCTACAGCTGAATGTACGTTGCCACCCAGGAATGTAACTTCAATGTTTCTTGCACCATTTACGAATTCAGAAATAGTCAACATAATAAACTCATTAAATAATAAAAACTCAACCGGAATAGATGAAATTCCGACTAAATTACTAAAACATTGCGCTAATGAAATAAGCCCATACCTTACAGAATTAATGAACCTAACTATTCAAACGGGTAAATTCCCCAGTTGCCTAAAAATATCAAAAACCATTCCAGTTTACAAAAAAGGTGACCCGGAAATAATGGAAAACTATCGGCCCATAGCAATCCTTAGCATCTTCTCTAAGATTTTTGAAAAAGCTATGTACAATCGACTAATACTCTTTCTAGAGCAAAATAATATACTGTCTAAATGCCAACATGAGTTCCGGAGGGGGAGGTCGACAGAGTCTGCTACGGCGGATCTCATCCAGTTAATTTATGACAAAATAGATGAGGGAGAGTCCGTCGTGGCGGTTTTTTTCGACCTCTCCAAAGCCTTTGACGCCCTAGATGGCACTATTCTGTCAAAAAAAATGAATGAGATGGGTATACGAGGTGTGCTAAATGAGTGGATAGTTTCCTTTGTAACGGATCGCCGACTAACTGTAAAAATGGAAAATGTATACTCGAAGAAATTTGAGGTCAATCTGGGCACGCCACAGGGAAGTGTGCTCGGCCCCTTACTCTTCCTCTTGTATATAAATGACTTACCAAATTATATAACCGATGGTACTGTATTTATATATGCTGATGACTCGACAATCCTCTGTCACTCAAATAATAAAAATGAATTACTGGGAAAAGTTAATAGAGCTATCTCTGAATTCCAAAATTGGTGTGAAAGGAACAGATTAATTATAAACGAAAACAAAACTGTATTCTTAGAAATTACTGGACCGTATAAAAATAAAATACTGGAAAATAATATTCACATTAATAATTTTAAACTAGAAAATAAAAACAATACAAAATTTTTAGGTTCATACCTTGATAGCGAAGTACAATGGGACACACATACTTCTGAAGTGTGTTCAAAATTGAATAAGGCATATTTTGCAATATTAACGCTAAAAAATATAATAAATACCCACTGCCTCCGAAACATATATTATGCATATGTTTATCCCAATTTAGGGTACAATATAATATCATGGGGGAAAAGCATAAATTCTACAAGAATTTTTCTAGCACAGAAACGGATTATCAGACTAATCTTTAACTTGAAACCATGGGACTCGTGCCGAGAAACATTTCAATCAAATAAAATTCTAACTTTACATAGCATTTATTTACTAAAATTGCTGGTTCATATTCACTCAAACAAATCAAATTTTAAAACTCACTCCGAGGTACATACATACCATACAAGACATAATTCCAAATTCATTATTGAAAAGTTTAAGCACTGCTACCACGAAAGATCACCAATACATTCAGGTTTAAAAAATTACAACCTGTTACCAGATTCAATTAAGAATCTCCCAATTAATAAATTCAAAAGAAATCTCAAAGAAATTTTCATCAGGGAATGTTTCTATTCAGTCGCAGAATACCAAAAATACTTTCAGCAGTAATTTGATTGTCACACTACAAGTGTACATCTATGTGTAATTAGTGATTACCATGTAATCTTACTGTGTATTGTGTTGTTATTAAATTATATTAGACGTAAGTTATTACTTGTACAAATATTGTTCTTTGACGTACCCAATCTGTTATATGTAACGGCCAAATGGGCAAATAAAAATTGAATTGAATTGAATTGAATAATATTATACTTCCCCCCTATCCCCCCCTTCCACCTCTCCCCTCTCGCCCTCTACCCTCCTTCTCCCAACCCACCTTCTCTAGCGTCTTCATTCCTGCCCCATCCTCTCTCATCCATTCCGTAGCCCTTCTATTCCCTCCCACTCCTACCCATTCTTCTTTTACCCCCTCGCATTCCTCTGCCAGATGTTTCCACGTATCCTTCCCCCACTCACACAACCACATCTCCCATACTCCTCCCCCATCCACCGCTTCCTCCCTTTCTCTCCCGACCCGCACCTCGCCCTTGCCAACCTCACCCTCTCCTCCCTACTCCATTCCCCTCCCCCCCAATACTCCGGTATTCTTCCGTACACCTGCCACCTCCCATACATATCATTATATTCACTCCTTTCAATCCTTCCCTGTCTTTCCTGCGCATCCACCTCTCTCATTTTTTCCTTCACCCACGCTGCCACCTTCACTCCCCTCCCAAACCACTCTATCACCTTCGCCTCCGACAACCCCACCCTCTCATACATCTTCCTTCTCCCTCTTCTCCATTCATGCACCCCCACCACAAGACCAAGAAGATATAGACCATTTTATTATAAGTGTGCCAAGATGGGTAAATTCTTGCATTGCTGTGCGAGGCGATGTAACTAATTTTTTTTTCTGTTAGATTAAAGTTTTTTCTTTTGATACCAACGAATAAATAATTGTTTTCACCAAGTTTCGCATCAATCGTATTATTCTTTCTGGGTGGTGCATTTCAAATGAAAGTGAGTGTATTAACGCTTATAATCAAATTATCAACTTTGGTATTTTTGGGAGCGAGTTTGCTAGTTTTAAGCGTAAGTTAAAACATATAATTTAATTTAAATTTAATTTGAATACATTTTATTTTATTTTTTATAACTTATAGTTTATACGTTATTACGTTTACAACATTAATACTTTAATAATATTATTACATTGTGCAATTATCTACGTACTGTAGTGTCATTATGTCAATTATTGGTATTTTATCTGTAAACAGGCGATTTCGTTTAATAAATATTATTATTATTATTTTACAATTTTTTGAGCATCCAATTTTTAATTTTTTGCCTCTTAATCGAATGATAAGATTTTGAAAATCCTCTCACCAATTGATTGCAATTATCTTAATGTATGACTAAGTTGGATAATAAAAATTCGATGTTCAATTGTTTTTGATTTTTTGAGGATTCGACATTTAATCATTTTCCGGATTGTTCATGATAGCCTTTAATCGAATGATTAGATTTTGAAAATTCTTCCACCAATTGATTGCAATTATCGCAAATGACGGCTAAGGTGGATACCTAAATTAGATCTTCAATTGTTTTTTGACGATTCGACATTTAATTGTTTTCCGGATTTTTCATAATAACTTTTAATGGAATGATAAGATTTTGAAAATTAAATGAATGGCCGGATTTTTAAAATTCCCGAAGAACCGTATTGTACTTGTCAAGTAGATTTAGATAAGGTAAAAAAATGAATTTGACATTCAAATGTTTTCCGGATTGTTCACGATAGCTCTTGATCGAATGACCAGATTTAGCAAATTCTTTCACCAATAGTTTGCAAATATCATAAATATATAAACAAGGTGGAAAACTGATGTTTTTCAATTGTTTTCGATTTTTTTAGAATGCATCTTAAATGAATGACCAAATTTGGAAAATTACTTAAAACCCGTTTGGTACTTGTCAAGTAAAGATACGAGGGTCGTTTTTTTTTCAACCTCCGATGGGCCATAATAATAAAAAGATAAGTGTATATAAAACAATTATTTTTATACCAAAAGTTATGTACACTTATGGTTATTTATCGACTTAATCACCTTGGAGATTAAGGCATTTGTCGTACCTGTGAACGAGCTTTCCAATACCCTCTTCATGAAATGTTGCCGCCAATGAATTTAAATATGTCTTGGCGTTGTCTTGAAGCTCCTCATTATTTTGGAAGCGCTGCCCTCCTAGCCACTTCTTTAGTTCAGGGAAAACATGGAAGTCACTCGGCACTAGGCCAGGACTGTATGCCGAAAATATCCCTCTAAAATTGCTCAAGCAGCCGTTGGGTTAGAGCAGCCTTGTGAGGACGGGCGGTGTCGTGGATCAAAACAACGCCAGAAGTCAGCATGTCTCTTCTTTTGTTTTGTATGGCTCTTCGCAGACGTTGTAATGTTTCGCAATAATCAGCTGCATTAATGCATGATCTCCGAAAGCAACACACATTTTTGGTCCCAAAACACGGTAGCCATAACCTTTCGGTTGTTGAAGGTTTGTTTGAACTTTTTTGGCTTATTTGGCAAGTTTGCACACATCCATTGTTGCAATTGTTGTTTTGTTTCGGGTATGGCTAAGAGGGAAGCGCTTCCAAAATAACGAGGAGTTTCAAGACAACGTCAAGACACATTAAATTCATTGGCGGCAACATTTTATGAAGAGGGTATTGGAAAGCTCGTTCAAAGGTACGACAAATGCCTTAATCTCCAAGGTGATTATATCGATAAATAACCATAAGTGTACATAACTTTTGGTATAAAAATCTTTTTTTCTATATACACTTGTCTTCTTATTATGGCCCATCGTAGGTTGAAAAAAACGACCCTCGTAGTTAAGGTGAAAAAATTAAATTCGTCTTTCAATTGTTTTTTGGATATTTTATATCCTCAATCAGAACGTATATTTTTTTATTTATTTACTACATTGTATTCATATATGGTATTATAAATAGTTCATGCTGTAAGTTTCTTTTTTCATCTCTATACTTATATAAAACTGTTTTGATAATAGGTTCAATAAATTATTATTATTATTATTATTTTTATTATTAGTATATTTTGCGCTAGTGACTTTCTTCTCACAGTGGATTACAATAATCGCAAGTATATGGATTGGGTAAAATTCAAAAATCAGGTTTTCAACTGTTTTCGATTTTTGTGGCATAACTCCTAAATGTATGATCGGATTTGGAAAATTCTTCAAGAAACGTATTGAACTCATCCAATAGATTTAAAAATGATGAATAATTGAATTCGATTTTTAATTGTTTTGCGTTTTTTAGGTGACTAGATTAAAAAAAAGAAAACTCTTACACCAGTCCATTGCAATTATTGCAAATATATGGATAAGGCGAAATACCCTAATTAGATGTTTACCGGTGGATTTCAGAAGCATTTATTTAAGGTTTTTCATAAGCCGGTATTATATTTTCAGGGGTATAAACGTTCTTTATGCTCCATTGATTGTCGCTGTCAGTCACCGTACATTTTTAATCGTTACTGTTTAAATTATTAATGGAGCTTCAGAAGAGCATTTAATGTAAAAAATACATCGAAATAGAAAAGAATGTATTAATAAACATTGTGAAAGAGTAAATATCAATTAAAATATGTGTAATGTAATCGCAGAACCTAACCTCAAATTATGTATTTAATTTACAATTTGAAAGATCGTTCGCACATCCTAAAATATAATACCAGTGTTGTGTTAATTTAAGCCAGAGATAATTTTTACCACCTTTGTTAAATCCACTGTAATTGTATTATAATTGTACCTTTATTATTTCGGTATTTCTTCGCTCTTTTCGGCAATATTGTTCTCCCGTTCTTTCGTTTCCGCAGTTGGTATTTTTTATACAGATTAATATTTATATTTTTATAAAAAGGGCAAGTGGCAGTTTGTAATTTGGCCGCCCTCGATTCGCACTGCCGTACCGCGATCGCTGATAGTCTCCCCTGATTACAGCACTAGTATCGTAAAAACCAATAAGCTATCACGATACAGTTTTGGGTGATTATAGGTGTGCAGACGAAAAATGTAAAAAATCAATTATGTACCCATGCACTGATTTATGGATAAAAATTCAATTATGCACTGATTTATGGATAAAAATTCAATTATGCACTGATTTATGGATAATCATAATAAATTACAAATTTCACTCTTTTAAATTTCTTCGAAACTGACACGACACTCCCGTATTTTGTGCAGAAAAGCTAAAAATTCCTAAAAATATTATCTAATGGGAAAAACACACATGATAATCGTAAGGGAATATATTATTATTGTAAAATACGCGATCGGAAATTTCCAAAACCTCACTCTGGTAATTTATTCACTTAAGTTTGTGGAACAATAATAAAAAAATAATTATAGAGTTTATTAGTTTATATTTTTATAATATCTTGCTTAATATGAGTCGGTCGAAAACATCAACATCATTAAATCCTCGGGATTAGCATAAAATTCCGTATTTTTACTTTAAACAATAACTTGTTGTTATATTGAATAATATTCATTAGTTGTATTTATAAAACGCAATTATTTTTTGTTTATTTCCACATGCGTCACTTGACCATACAAACATTTTCGATTTCCGTCAACACGTTGTTACTTAATAAATAGATTCGTCCTCATTTTATAGATTTAAAAAAATGTCTCAATTTTAAATGAATTAGGGCGGCCCATTGGTGTAGTGGGTACAGGCGACCGCTTGTGCCGGTTGCACCGCGTGCCGTATGGGTTCGAATCCCAGCCCGGGCGAAAGATTTTTCGGGGATCGACAAGTATTCTGTCGGGTCCATGGTTGTTGTGTATACGTCTGACATTGTTCATTTATTCATTTGTTCATTTATTCATCCCAAAAATTAAAAATACAAAAATTACATATTCGATGTGACTGAATGGCACATGCCTAATTAAAAAATAAATAAATAAATAAAAAATAAATGAATTATTTAACATGATATACAGGTTGTTTCAGAATAGCACGACATAATATTAGAAATGTGTTCTCCAGCACAAAATGAGCAAAAAGTTCTTATAAACATGCATCTCAAATTATCGAGTTACTGAGATGTTGAAGGTTATATCTGAAAGTCTGATGTAAATCAAGTAGTATATTAGAATCGCCTAATTAAAGGCAATTAAACACTGTTTGTGTAAATAACGAATATGTTTTACTACTTTTCTGCGTGTTCGTGTGAGTTAATGCTGTAAAGTCACCTTATTTTTTTATTATAATGAGATAAACTACTTTGTACATACAAACATAGAGTTGTACCAAGCACTAGAGACGTGTAGCGCAGTGATCATCTTAAATTTTAAGAGAGGGGACGCCGGAAACTCATAATTATTCACCGAGCGCGACACATAATCGGTCGCAAAGTGATGATTTATCTTTCATTCGGTGATGCGGCGACGCGTAGATTTGTTATCGCGCTCTCTTCGAATACTTTCGCACTTTACCTCCACTCGCCTTGAGTGCTAGGCAATACTGTACATGCTTTTAATTTATAGTGAGGTATATAAACATTACACTGCTGATGCTGGAATAAACCGCAACAAAGATTCAATAACGAAAAATATTTTTATATACAAACATCTTTATTCAAGAATTGTTACAATCAAATATACATATAATAAGTTCTATTTTTTGTCGCAATTCTTCATGGGCTATCGACCAGAGGTCTTTTAGCTAAAATATTTTTATTTTCTGTATACTTCTAGGGCTTTTTCGGGTTAAATAAATGATTTATTTACGTTCCAATTTCACATCTGCTACCCAAAGCTCTTTGGATTTTATAAAATAATAAAATTACATCCATAGGCTCCAAATGGGTTCCCTTCATAACACATGATTTAAGTGTAGGCACTTTACTATAATTTATAATTAAAATATATGTTTCAATTCACTTTTTTTATGGGAGTGGTTTACAAGGCGGAAGAACGGTAGCCCTACACAAACAACTATAGCAATTGTTTTCTTGCAATTAAAATCGATTAATTAATGATGAAATTTTCGGTACATCTGGCATCATTATAAAACCACAATCCGTGGATTACTTTTTTTGCAGGAAATTACACGATTCGCATAATTACTGTGTAATTTTCGTTCGCTCGTTCTTGAACTGGACGATAATTGGTGTTACGTACGATTAAAAAATAATATTGTTAACATGTAATTTTACTTTGTAAACACTTGCATAAGTTTTGCAGTTTACATTTAGAGAAATTAAACGTGTGCTTTTACAATGATACATATGTATTTTGGAAACATTGTGAAGAGTAAAATGTTGAATCTAAAACAATGTAGATATATCCATCATGTATCTTTCTCCGATTTGATGATGTAGAAGCAATTGTTGCGATATTTTGCTTATTTAGAGTAGTGAGATTTCGAAAAAAATGGTGATGTGGTTATCAAGTAACTTTCTCCGATTTGAAGGCATAAAAGAAATTTGTATATGTTTATCTATTATTGTCAAAAATTGATGCGATTTCGAAAAAAAAACGTTATTTATTATGGAATTTTCTACAATTTTAGTTTATTTTATTCATTTCATAATTATTGACCAAAAATTGGATTTTTTTTTTTAAATCAAGTTTCATATTTTTATAAGCAAAAGATGTGTATTTCTCCTTTATCTTCATCATTTATGTAAAGATTTTTGTAATATATATCAAATTTAAACATTTTTTGGAGTACATATTAAACGCTTAAGGTAAACTCCCGGTGTACTAAACTTCAAAAGCTTTTTAGATTTTCTAATTAACAAATGAAGCTTATATTCAAAGTTTTATTTAAATTCCTGTATTGGTTTTTAAGATGCATATACATACAAAGACATAAAATGTTTTTTCCAAAAATCCAAAAAATTTCCAAACCCGCGATTTGAGGTACAATACTTTCCCGGACTTTGTATGGAAAAAGTAAAATTTGTGTTCTGATGATAATGTAACTCAAATCTTCACCTTTTCGGTTTAACCAAGTTGATCTGAATATTTTTTCTTGATGCAGTCGAACCGTTCATGCAGGATTCTTAAACATGATATTTGTCTTCTTCTTATTAAAGGTATTATTGACTGCTATGATTGGCATTCTGACTTACATTTTCTATTATATTTAAAAATTAAGAATAATCGCCACAGGTGACATATATTCACCTTTTTGGTTTAACCAAGTTGATCTGAATATTTTTTTGGTGCAGTCGAAGCATTCATGCAGGATTCTTAAACATGATATTTGTCTTATTCTTATTAATGGTACTATTGGCTGCTATGATTAACATTCTGACTTACCATTTCTATTATGTTTAAAAATTAAGAATAATCGCCACAGGTGACATATGATTTTGCCTTGAATGACTTGCCTGAGTATTTCCAATTGTTCCCTGGCATTATATGGCCGAAGTATTCCACTTTTCTTCTTTATGGGTTCTCTATGATCTTACATTCGATACCCATCCTTCTCATTACTTTGATGTTGGTGATTGTGTTTATCCATGATATTGGCAAAATTCTCCTGTAGCCAAATCCAAAGGGGGAGGCAAAGGAGGCGATTGCCCCCGTTTGGACTAAGATTTTTTTTAAATAATACACGTGTCGACTATTATAAATACATAAAAAATGTATTGTGTAATACATTATTTGTTTTGTATTATTTCGAAATGCAGAGCCTTCACTATAATAGTGAGGAACGAAGTGACACCGACGATGAAGATTTTGAAATTGAAAAATTCGTAAGGGATTTGATTAGCATGAGTTGATTAACTTGGCACGAGATTTGGAAGTATCCAAAAATACTTCAGAACTCCTAGCACCAAGACAGCACGAGAACAACTTGCTTGAAACGGTAGCTAAGGTATCCTACTGTCGATCGAGAAAAAGTAAATTTCTGGAATACTTTCGAAGTGATTTGTATATTGCCATAGCGTACATGGTTTAAGGGAGGAGTTGGGAATTTCTAGCATATAACGCGAACGTATGACCACTGTTCATCGATAGCACAAAGTGGAGCTTGAAGTGTGTCCTCCACAATGGAAATTTATTCTGGTGCAGTCCGAATCAGCCATTCAGTTTATTTCCATCAAGAATATGGAGACATGAAGAGACTCATTGATTTGTTGCAATATCACATTCACACATAGATCATCTGTGTTGACTTTAAAATAGTCTGCTTTCTTCTTGGCCTGCAACGCGGATGTACCAAGTATCCCTGTTTTTTTTTTGTGTATGTCCAATAGCAGAGCTCGTGAGTCGAATTGGCCCCCAAGATCTGCCTAATACCCGGTGATCCAAACACCAGAAAGAACATTATATTTCCAACTAAAGCTTTGCTAACTGAAGCAGACCGTTTCACGTATCTCATTTTGGCATGTTTTGAAAAAAGGTGTGTTTAACAGTCGTCATATTCGGCAGCTCATTAAAAATGAACATTTCATCGAAACAGTGTCAGAGCTCACTCCAAACGAATGCTTGATTGGCATTCAAAACTTTCTTGGAAATACATGAGCACTAAATTCCACAAAAAATTGGACAGTTCAATAACCCTATACGGGGGTTTCAAACTTAATCCGGCACTATTGCCAACATCGTAATTATTGGAGTTACAAATTCAGTTAAATAGGTAAGCCAGTAGTATTTTTTCCACTGATTTCGATGATGAAAACGGAACAAAAATAGAACGTTGCGTTCACTAGTTATGTCAAAAAGTTACATTTTTTCAAATGACACATCCCTCAATCGATAGGAAATTTAATCGTAAACAATAATTATCCTATGACCTTTTATCTGAAGTCAAAAATGAAAAAGCTATTGATGATTTTTCAAATTCGTCAAGGTGGCTGTTATTTCATAAACAAAATTCGTTTGTTTTATTAAATGCCATCGAAATTAAAACGTCAAATGGAATTTTTGCTAGTAAACAGTTTGCAGGTTGTGTTTTTTCTTTAAGGAAAAAATGCCTTTTACGCATTCAGAAATATTTGATAAATCGTTTATCAAAAAATAACCATCGAGCTCGTGAACGTTACTGTGTTTCTATGCGCAACTTCCCAGAATAAAGGAATTTTTTTCTTTTGTATCGTAAATGTGTTTAAGAAAACTAGAACCAATTCACAATAAGTGAAGCAACTGAAATTGACGTCTTAGGTTACTTTGAAGCTCAGCCTAATAATTCAATTAACGATTTAATGCAAGAAATTAGACTATGAACATTAAATATTGTTCCCCCATCAGAACACCTACAGACCGGTTTCAACCTTTCAGGTCTCATCAATGTAGTTAGTTGCTGATGGGTAAACGGAGATTACTATTGGAATATAAGTATTCCAAACACCGTTAAAGGTAGAAACGCCAAAGTGGCGGAATCTATTGCCTCAATGCTGTACTGAACCAAAACCGAGTGGTTTTAACACCGACAAGATATGGACATTGTTAGTGGCGGCAAATATAACAATAATAATAAGAACATTAAGTATTGTTCCCCCATCGGAACACCTACAGACCGGTTTCGACCTTTCAGGTCGATGAAAAGACTTGTCGGTGTTAAAACCACCCGGATTTGGTTCAGTACAGCATTCAGGCACTAGATTCCGCCACTTTGGCGTTTATACCTTTAAAGTAGACTATGTTTGGAAACTATTCAAAATATTCGAAAAAAACACAAGTTTGTGCCATACAGGTATGTACAGACCTACACAGACGCTCGTATCAGGCGATCAAGAAAGATGCATTAAGTCTGACTTAATGATAATTTTTGGCGATTGATTCTTTGGAGTGACGAATCAACTCTTTCCAATAAGGGTACGTTTCACAGGAAAAACAGCCACTATTCGATTCGAGAAAATCCGATGCTCTTCCATCCTTGTAACCCGCAGATGCGCTTTCGGGTTAATGTTTGGTGTGGTTTGATCTGCTCAAGAATTGTAGGCCCTGAATTTATCAATGTACATTAACTGGTGAGTGGTATACCGAAATGTTAACTACCACTCTTCGAGACTTGAATGACTTCAGTTTAATGGATAGACAACAGATCTACTTTCAACAAGATGGAGCTCCTGCCCATAATGTTCGCCAGATTTATATCCTATTATAAGACTTTTTTAATGACAGATATTTATCAAATAACGGCTCAGTCCGTATGAATCTTCGATTGCCAGAGATAACACCTATTGATGTTGTCTTTTGGGGATATTTGGAGAATGTGGTGTATGAAACGCAGTATCTTGAGGATCTCCAGTAAAGCATTATTCAATGCTATCAATAATATTAACGGTAGAATCATTGCCTAGGCCACTGGGAGCGTTTTCTAGCGGGCTCAAAAATGCTTGAAGCAAGAGGGTGATATCTTTGAGCATCTAATTTAAATTTTGTTGTTTTTTGAAGTTTATAGAATAATTTAAAATAAACGATACTGTTTCAAATCATGGATATTGCTCTTACATTAATCTTCACGGTAAGACAAAATTACGGCAACTAACACAGCCACCTTGACTCATTTGAAAAATCATTAATAGTTTTGTAATTTTTGACTTTAGGATAAAAGATAATTTTTTGTTTACAATTAAATTTCCTATCGATTGAGTATATTATATACTGCGTGTCCCATTTAAAACAACTTTTTGACATCACTAGTTAACGCGATATTCGATTTTTATTCCGTTTTCAATCACCGGAAGAAATATTAGTAGTTTGTCTCAGTGGCGGCTCGTGGAATATTTTGATGGTAGAGCCACTTAGCATATAAGGGATCTTAAACCAATGTTATTTCACTAGTAGTACTAGTAATAACATGCAAATTTCTTTTGTATCATTCAATATCCGGCGTGGCATCAGCCAGGGAAGTAGTTGTTTCAATAAGTTATTTGTTTATAGTCTTAGTAAGACTTAATTTTGCTTGCAGAGTTACGAACAGGTTGAATATTTATATATTCAGGCTATATTTCGTTTTTTTTGAATTTATCATATAATATACTTTTTAAGGCAAAAAAAAACGATTATTGTTGCAAAATTATTCAGTAAATTAAATAAAAAGAAAAGTAGCCTTCATATATAAATTCCAAGCAGTTCGTAATTCTACAAAAATTAACAAACAAATAACTTATTGAAACAAGTCACTAGAAAAAAAATGTTTAGTGTTATCTGTATCTATTCGATGGACTTTTCTGGAAGAATTTGACTGGTCACCCGTCATCTTCTGTAAACCGAAAACAATTGAACAACGAATTCAATTCTTTGGTCCTCTATACCGGGTGTGGCACTTAAGACGCCTCGGACCATAGCTCCTTTACGATAAAAGCTATCGAAAAAAATCTAAGAACAAAGTGGTGCATAGTTACCGTCGCTATGTTTCAAAAATATTTCTAATCATCAGTGGCGTGCCGTACTCCAGTGGCGTACCAAACTTATGTTTTTTTTAAATGGAATGCCCTATTTTTTATTGCAGATTTGGAAAGTGCTCGACGAGTACTTATTTTTTTATCTAACATGTATACCCTTCACTTTAGCGGTTTCGCTGTTATAACCCCTTCTTTCAAAATTGCGCCCCATTTTTGAGATTTTTTTGTAGAGAAACTAATTGACGCCGGCGCCTAAATTTTGCATTGAGGTACAGGTTAAGTCCTCGTATACCTTCACATATTTTTTTTTTCGGGTAATTTATGGAAAAAAAATAATTTTTGATTGATCTTCGCATGTTGTCATTTTTTCCGAAAATTTCAAATGGCACCCCCCTAAAAAAATTACGGCGTTGTACAGCCAAAACTCTAAATTTTTCATTGGTGTAAAAAAAATTACACATTGCATAACAAAATTTCGGAGAAAAAAGGAATTTCATCGCAAATGTCGGGAAACGTTTTCCGTTCCCAAGTGTGCCATGAGAAAACAAATACACAAATACGGTCAACATAATAGTATGTACCTATTTATTCAACATGATATGAAAAATGCAGATAAAGAAAATTTAACAACTTAAACTAAATGTTAGAAATGACGACCTTCCTGCCGGAGGCATAACCGCAACTTCGACTCACAAGCTCTAGACACTGCCCTAAGGACTTCTGGTGATATACCGCGGAAAGCCGCGCGGATTCCCTCCCTCATATCCTCGACAGTAGTTGGTACCGTCCTGTAAACCTCGTCTTTGATATGGCCCCAAAGGAAAAAGTCAAGGGGAGTGAGGTCTGGTGATCTTGGCGGCCACCTCACAGGACCCCCACGACCAATCCAGGAGTCAGGAAACGTTTCATCGAGAAATTCCCGAACGACACAGCTATTATGTGCAGGAGCTCCATCGTGCTGGAAAACTATCTGTCGAAGAGCGGCTAGAGGGACATTTTCCAAGAGATCATCCAAGTCGTCGCGAAGGAACCTCAAATAACTGTTGCCGTTCAGGTGCCCCTCGATGAAATAAGGACCCAAAAGGTGTTCTCCAAGTATGCCTCCCCAAACATTCAGCGACCATCTTTGCTGGTGGTTTATCATTCGCATGGCTTGTGGGTTTTCATCGCCGTAATAATGGTAGTTGTGGCGATTGACATGCCCATTTCTATGGAACGTTGCTTCATCAGAAAATAATACGCGCATAAGAAATGATTCCTCCTGCTCAATTTTGTTGATAGCCCACATGCAGAAATCTTGCCTCGCATGAAAATCTTGAGGTTGCAATTCTTGGTGCAGTTGAATCTTAAATGGACGGAATTTGTACTTTTTAAGAACACGATGTACGGATCGCGTTGAAATATCGTGATTCCTACTAATATCACGGATACTGGTATGAGGATCTTCAATAACTGCCTCCAGAACCTGCAGTTCATTATTTTCGGTAATAACTGCCTTCTTTCTAACTCTCCTTGGCCGTTTCACACTTCCCGTAGTAGTAAATCTCTCCAACACTTTTTGAAACGCACGTTCATTTGGATGTGCCCTGTGCGGATATCGCGCAGGGTACACTCGTGATGCCAAGAAACAATTCTTGTTACATTCTCCAAGAATAAATATCATGTCAACCATTTTCTCTTGAGTTCGGAACATTTTTAGAACGTTTGTCAAAAATGACTTATGGCTGCTACTGACGTCTAATAATTTACTTTGACAATTACCAATCTTTTGTTTTTTCATGGCACACTTGGGAACGGAAAACGTTTCCCGACATTTGCGAAGAAATTCCTTTTTTCTCCGAAATTTTGTTATGCAATGTGTAATTTTTTTTACACCAATGAAAAATTTAGAGTTTTGGCTGTACAACGCCGTAATTTTTTTAGGGGGGTGCCATTTGAAATTTTCGGAAAAAATGACAACATGCGAAGATCAATCAAAAATTATTTTTTTTCCATAAATTACCCGAAAAAAAATTATGTGAAGGTATACGAGGTCTTAACCTGTACCTCAATTCAAAATTTAGGCGCCGGCGTCAATTAGTTTCTCTACAAAAAAATCTCAAAAATGGGGCGCAATTTTGAAAGAAGGGGTTATAACAGCGAAACCGCTAAAGTGAAGGGTATAACATGTTAGATAAAAAAATAAGTACTCGTCGAGCACTTTCCAAATCTGCAATAAAAAATAGGGCATTCCATTTAAAAAAACATAAGTTTGGTACGCCACTGGAGTACGGCACGCCACTGATGATTAGAAATATTTTTGAAACATAGCGGCGGTAACTATGCACTACTTTGTTCTTAGATTTTTTTCGATAGCTTTTATCGTAAAGGAGCAATGGTCCGAGGCATCTTAAGTGCCACACCCTGTATATATCTTTCGGATGAATGAATGACTTTACTGAAAGAGTCTTAGAAATACGATCATAAGTTCAAAAGTTAAGGAAAATAATTTAACAATTTTATTTTTTTAACCTACGTCTATTATATAAGAACAATACTTTGCTAACACTTTTCGTTTAAGAGTTATCTTCAATTATAATAAAATATTTTTTGATCTTCTCTGTCCAATGAGCACAACACTTTGCTGAAAGAATTTTCGAAAACTCTCCTCGCGTTCATGAATTGAACTATAAATTACATGTGTTGGGTTTATCTGCGTCTATTCAATGAAAGAATTTGCCAAATTAGGTCATCCGTTCAAGAGTTATCCTTAAACAACAAAAAAGCAATTAAAGACGAATTAATTTTTTGGTCCTATTTACATTTATCCGATGAGTACTTTATTGGCTCAAAAAAATATAAAAACAATTGCTATCGACTTGAAACTTCTCAAAATCACTCAATATTAATTTAAGAGTGATTTAGAAATTTCAATAAATTTATGAGAAATTATAATCTTTTTTTTGGCGCAAAAAAAATATAAAAACAGTTGCCATCGACTTGAAACTTTCCAAAACTACTGGCAACACATGTGATTCTACATTTCCGTAAAAATTAGAAATGCATTGTTTCTAAATTTTAGAATATTTTAATGTGAACGGAGATGAAATAAAAAAAATGCAATAAATTCGTCGACGCGAAAAATATATAAAAACAATTGCCATCGACTTGAAACTTTTCAAAACAACTGACAACAGATGTGATTCTACATTTCTGTAAAAATTAGAAACGCATTGTTTCTAAACTTTAAAATATTTTAAGGTGAATGGAGGTGAAATTAAAAAATAAATTGCAGTAAATTCGTCGGCACGAAAAAAATATAAAAACAATTGCCATCCACTTGAAACTTTCTAAAACAACTGTCAACACATGTGATTTTACATTTACGTAAAAATTAGAAATGGATTGTTTTTAAATTTTAGAATATTTCAATGTGAACGCAGATAAAATTTAGAAACAAAAATGCAATAAATTCGTCGACGCGAGAAAAACAAAAAAAAAACAATTGCCATCCACTCGAAACTTTACAAAATCACTCAATATTAATTCAAGAGTGATTTCGTAGAAAATTCAAATACATTCCGTCGATTGCTTTTGCGATTTTTCATGTAAATTTATGAAAAATTATAATCATTTTTTGTTGTCGAAAAAAATATAAAAACAGCTGTAAAATACTCGAAACTTTCTAAATTTACTTAAAATACAATAATCTTAATAACCCTCCAAAAACTCAAAAAACTCCATCGCAGGTTTTCAAGATAACCGACCGAGAACAGCGCTTCAGATTTTTTTTATTTTGCACGGGTGAAAAAAAAATATAAAAACAACTTGAAATTTTCCAAATTTACTCAAAATACACCAATCTTAAGAATCCTTCAAAAAAACTCAAAAATCTCCATCACTGGTTTTCAAGATTTTAAGTTTCACTTCTTCCGAATGAAAAAAAAAAATAAAACACACTTGAAACTCTAAATTTACTCAAAATACATTAATCATAATAAGCCTCCAAAAAACCCTTAATACTCCATCACAAGTTTTCAAGATAACCGACCAAGAATAAGGATTTTTTAAGTTTCACTTCTTCAGAGTGAAAAAAAATTAATACAAAAACAACTGCAACACACTTGAATCTTTTCAAATTTACTCGAAATACATTATACCTTTCTTATTCTTTTCTTATTCTAAAAAACTCAAAATACCCCATCACTGGTTTTCAAGATAACAACAAAACACAATTCCGGAAAGAATTTTTCAAATCTGCTAATTTATTCAAGAGATATATTCTGAAATAAATACATTGCCATTCATAACGAGCCACCCCTGGTTTGTCTATTTAACTGAATCTGTAGCTCCAATAATAACGAAGTTGGCAAAAGTGCCGACTTAAGTTTGAACACCCTGTATAAACATGGCGATTTTTTTTTTACAAAAAAATAAACTAACTACGTGCACATTCATTAAAAAAAACTACACAGAAAAAGAGAGTAAATAATTTTCTAAATTATTATGGGATGTCCAGAGGGAATAACATCTTTATTCAGATACAGAAAACGTAATTACAATTCGGATTATATACACCAAAAGGGGGTTTAGTCTGTCTGAGGTATCGACCTACGATCTTTCTGCCCTTGGGTATGTCCATTTTATTGAAAAAAAATATATTTGTAACACAATAATTTAGAAAAAATCGATAATTTTGGCAACCCTGTACAATAATTAATTCATTAACCTGTGGCAACACTGGTCTGCATGCTATGCGATATTTTTTTACGTTACTATTATTTGATAAAACATTAATATACAATATACCATACAAAAAAAATCAAATTAATTCAAAAGCAGGGGGTATACGCAATTTTTTTCGAAATAAACCAGAAGGTAAAAGCAAAATACGGCCGTATACTTTCCAATACAGCACTATTTGTCCTTTGAATTTTTTGGGGCAGTAGTAACTACGTAAAACCACACCCAATTAAATTAGTGTTAACGTATTTGTCAAATTATGAAAAAGCGCTGATTCTTATTACATAAAAATTTGGTACTAATTTGGCGGCAGATTTTTCTTGTTACTTTACAATAATAACGCACTTTAACAGTTTTATAAAACGCTGATTTCATTACGCTTAGAGAAAAATATATTGACCATACCTTAGAAATTTAACATAAATTCTTACAAAAATAAGTGATTTATATTTGAACATATAAGAGAAGCTCCAAAATATAGGTTCGACTCCGGGGTCCAGATTTGAAGTTGTACTGTACACTAGAGATAGGCGAAATGACTCTTTTTTGTGAGACGACTCGTGAAAAAGAGTCGACTGAAATAAGTCGACTCATGAGACTCTTGACCCTTTGGAAGAAGTACTGATGTTAACCTTGTTTATTTGCAAATTGTCGACTCATACTTAATCCCCTTAAAATATTGAAGAGCAAAGATAAAGTCCTCATCTACAAAAATTTACATTTTACACGCTAACAACACTCAATTTGAGTCACTTGTTTCAACACGAGTCACTTGACTACTCGACTTATTTCCATGAATCGACTCTCATGAGTTACCCATCTCTACTGTACACTAGTTAACAAATTTTACTATAGGCAGATTTAAAAGTTCTCTTAACTAAATTAAACATATTTTAAATGTATGCAATAAATATCACGTCGTTGTCAAATTTAAGCTTAAAAAACAATTTATTACATTAATTTAATGGTTTTCGCGTGTTGTTTACATAGCGGCGAATGTATCAATTTTAGATATAAATTGATTAAAACATGGATGCACGTATGTTCATAGTTCAATGTCAGTCGTAATCACTATCAGCCTCTATATCGAAATTTTAGATATTAATGACATTTTTATTAAAGTACAAAATTTGTAAATCACAACACCAATACACAGATGGCGAGTAATTTTCAATTGAAATCGAAAGCCCAACCTCTTGATCAACTAGGAATTATTAAATAGGCGGGACTATAAAATGTATCTTGTTTCTCGTATTTTTTATACAACGTATTCAGAATGATAAATTCCTAGTCAATCCGTTTGCCATCATATTTTTTTTTAATGAACTATCGAACCAATGAGAACTTTATTGGGTGTAAACGGTCGGCCATCTTTTATTAAAGATAGATTTCTTCCGAAATTGGACTAATGTACTTGCCTAGCTAATGCTATGACAAAGATGCATAATTAAAATACGTGCAATTACACAATTAGCATGTTTATATTTAGATTCAGAGTGCAGATTTCCAACCACATCACGTATCGAATTTACATGTGCAAAATGTGTTCGGGTAATACCAGAAGCGAACTTGTTTGGGTTTAATTGGAGTGGCTTGCGTCTTGTGATTTTTTTTCTCGTCTTCTTTGAATGCGCAACTGGGTAACCCCCGGCAAAAAAAACCTCATATGCTTATGTTCTATAAATAGATTCACTCTTAATATCACGCTAATAAGTATCTTAATCGTTTTTTTTTTCTGAAATCAATTAATTGTGCTTCTAGATGTATTCAGATTTTTATTCAGAAAATTTACACTACAGAGAGACAGAGAGAGTGACAGTACATTTATTGAGACACTTTTACAAATGGCCTCAACAGGCAATTGACCAGAGGTATTTCCACTACATTTAATTAAAAAAAAAACAAAGTGTGTTTGATCTATCGACCATCATTCTTTCTGCTGTGTGCTTCTGGTTTACATTAATTTTACATTTTTTCTATTTCTTAAAATTGATGATGATTGTTTAGAATCAATCAAATAATCAATTTGTATTTGCTTTTTCTAGAAAATTTCTTTATGCAACATAATACAAATATTATACTACAATACCAAAAAAAGTGTGCTCTTTCATGTTAACGAAAAATAGAGGGTCATTAAAAAAAATGCGCTCCCGTTGATCCTGCAGCGATAACCCACTGTATATAGTTCTAAGGTATTTCAAAATATAGCAAATTGAAACTACTTTTTGACCCCTCCAAGAGTTTTTGGCACAAGAAAATGTTTTTTAAGATACTTCAGGTGTTCCAAACTTTTTGACTTTATATAAGGTTTAAAAATATTTTCTTTTGCTTTACAACAATTGTTTCTCCACACAGCGGCTTCATCAGATAAAAAATACTCGCGT
The DNA here is from genome assembly GCA_910593695.2 of Ocypus olens. Lineage (NCBI taxonomy): Eukaryota > Metazoa > Arthropoda > Insecta > Coleoptera > Staphylinidae > Ocypus > Ocypus olens. The sequence continues at coordinate 54,334,664 of OU343048.1, forward strand.
CAGTGTTGTATTAGATGATTGTTTACATAATTAAACTCCATGAAAAGTTCAATGTCAAGTTATGAATTACAACTTATTATGATCGCAAACACCTTTACAGTTTAATTTAATTTTCGATGAAGAATATTTCACAAAATGGAATATCATATGTTTGTTTTCTACACGTAAACCAAAGAACCATAATTATCTCAAATATCTCGAGAATCTCAACGTTTGTCACAGAATTAATACAATACCCAACAAAACAAAAATACATACAATTACATGACCGTCATCTCTGCCCACCGACCATAGAATTTCCATCCTCACGAAAAAAAAAATACCAACAACGCACACACCAATAGAACACTGCGGTTTGGGTAATCCACACAATTAAATTCAAAAAGAAAATTATGCATTTACGTATGTTCTGTAACAATTTACCTACATTCGCAGTCAATTAAACCGATTAACAAGAATGACCCCTCCCTACCACCACCAATGACTGTTACTGTTTAGTCTTTCTTTCTCCTTCTGAATTGCACCGAATTCGCGGCTTCACGGTTCTTTACAACTCGGATGGCCTTTGGTGGTAATTGCGTGTATAAATTAGATAGTGTGTGTGTTTAATATTGAATGAAAAATTTATGGCAGGTGCAATTCGTTTTGAACCTTGTGCCGAGACACATCAGAAGTGAAGAGAAGAGTGATATAAAGCAGAGCAGATACGTTCACGGTGTGGAAGTGTTTGGAGTACTTGAAGTTGAGTGACTATTTTTTTTTGAGTGCGTTTGATACGGAACCGGAAGTAACATGGCTAGGAAGATGATACCTCCTGACGGTGGATTTGGATGGGTTATCGTGTTCGCACACGCTTTATACTTTGTAAGTGTTTATATTACTTAAATTTGCAATTTTGGATTTTTGAGCTGCTTAAATTTAAAGAAAATTTGCTTTAGTAAATTAAACACAATTACTTTGTTAAAAGTTATACAAAGCAATAGTACTTTATTTATTATATAAAATGTATAACGAAGTAGAAGCCTCCGGTATAAACAAAATTTACTTTGCCACCAAATAAAAGGCAAACACTTTTTTAAATTTCAAAATGAAACCCTCACGTGGCTGCTTTAAACTATTTAAGTAAAGACGAAAAATAGCTTGAATATATAAATATTCAACCTGTTTGTAAGTCTTAAAAAATCTAAAAACAAATAACTTTTTGAAGCAACTACTTCCTCTTCCAACTACTACAGGGCTTCGCCTTTATTTAATTTTTAACTTTGTTTTGACGAGCGTGAACCAGAACATTAATGTTTAAAAAAAAGAAACTTTGTTTTGCCACTTTATTTAAAATTTTTGGTCAAAGCGCAATTTTCAAGTAATAATTACTAACGATAAGCAATAATTGAATAGTATAAAGTAGTCACAAATTATAAATATAGTGGTATAAGAAGGTTTCTAGTGTTATACGACAAACAATTGCTTGCATATTACTATTACCAGCGAATAGTAACTATGGTCACAAATAATAAATTAGTGGTATAACAAAGTGTTATTTATTGTAAATTACAATCCAGATTTTATTCTTCTTCTTAATCTTTTGCCTTCCTACCGCGAGATGGAAGGCGATTTGTTTTTTTTTTTTATTATCCATTTTATTTACAATCTGACTGATGGCTAAATGAAAGGTGTAACGATCGGAAATTGCAAGCGCTCCTTCTAAACGTAATTTAAGAAATATTTTTGGTAGGTCAAGTGGGTCACACCTCTTGAGTCGCACTAAAAGGTATAATGCTAGTTGGTTCGGGTGTGCCTTAAGGGGGCAGGATGGTTTCAGAGGCCGAAAAAAGGCAGATTTTTGCGATTGTTTTTCTCAATTCGTAGTGATTATAATGATTTAATTCTTTTTGTACATTAAAGAACTATCTTTGAACAGTATATTAGATTTTTTTTGTAAAAAAATATTCATTATTTTTCCCGTGCTGGCGGTTTGTCAGAGGCGCTGCAAAAAAAGGCGTCGTGCGGTGCGTAATTCCTGACCTCGTGGATTTATATAATATATTAGTTTTTTTGGGCGAATGAACGAAATTAAATTGAAAAATATGCGATTTTCGATTTTTGGCGCAGTTTTGAATTTAGAGGTACCATTTTCACATAAAAAATCAGCCTATTACTGCCCGTAAAAAATAGTATTATTTTTTTTTTAAACTTTCGTTCATCTGCCAGTATTTATCATATAAAAGATGTCTGCAAAAGTTCATTAAGATCGGTGCATTATTTTTACTTTCTCGAAGTACGAGAAAGTATTGTGATCGTGATTTTTTTTTCAAAAATTTTTTTTACGGAAATATCCGTTTTGGGGTCCCTAGATGCTATTTCAACAATTTCTGGAAAAAAAAATGTGTGTGTCTGCTGTGTGTGTGTGTGTGTGTCTGCCTGTGTGCGCTGTATCTCAAAAACTAATAAAGCAATTGATATCAAACTTTGAACATACGTCTGATTTGATAATCCGAAGAACTGAAAAGCTTTTGGTAAAATTTCGTATACCGGAAGTGGGTGTTTACCTTAACTGTTTTTTGTTTTTTGCCAATATTTTCTTAAATATAAAAAATATTACAAAAACATTTAAACAAACATTGAAGAAAACAAAGAAATGAACATCTTTTGCTTGAAAACATTTTTCATAAAATCATTGCTATTCGAGAAAAAAATTTATTAATTTTTTTTTAATTTTTGGTTTATAATTATGAAACGATAATAGTTACAGCAAATTTATGTATACTAAAATGAACAACTTATAAAGAATAAGTTTTTTTCGAAATCCCTTTAGTTTTTGAGTAATTTGAGTTTTTGAATTTGAATTATAATTTTTCCATCTTTCATAATTTTGACGTTTTAAACGTCAGTTTCATCCGAGTTTACACAACGCTCGATGTACATTTAAAATATTATTTCAATTGAAAATAAACCCTGAAAACGTAAATATAAATGATACCATCAAGTCGGAGAAAGTAACATGATGGCCACATCACCATTTTTGAGTTATGTTACGCACCGACTTCGAAAAGTAGTTTTGAGAAAAACGCTTTATACACCTGCGTCGAGCGCTTTCGACGGCCTCCGAGCACGATTATGAAATAACCGATATCTCAGCGAGTTTCACTCCGATCGACTTGAAATTTTCACAGGATATTCCTGAGATGTTGTACTTTCATATAAAAAATTATCGAAAAAAGTGATTTTTCGAAGTTTCGAAACCATCCTGCCCCCTTAAGTCTGAGCTGGTATTTTTCATTGTAGTTGGAAACTTCCTGTTTTACAGTTGGGGTCCGTAGGCCCTGGTGAAGTAGACAGTTTGGGGCATCGGCAATAGTTCTTAGTATCTTGCTTTGAGCTCGCTGGATGATTTCAACGTTGGAGTTGCTAGCTGCGCCCCAAAGTTGGATCCCGTAGTTCCATATCGGGTTTATAATGCTCTTGGATAGGAGTAGCTTGTTGTTGTCTTCAGCGTACGTGGTGTCGTTTGTTTTGGGTAGGTCTGTGGTGAAAAAGAGCTAGAAGATAAGGCCCAGGACACTTAAGGTACCCCAGATAATATTGGGTTGATGCTTGTGAGTTCTTCTTTGCATTTCACTTGGAATAGTCTGTTTTCCAAGTTGGATTTCAAGATTAGAACTGGGTTGAGTTATTACACTTTGCTTCTCGCGCATTTTTCCCTCCACAGCTTTCTGTTATTCCTTTCCTCATTATTCCCCTTTTTTTGGCCTTTTCCCCCATTTTGACTTCCCACGTTTATTTTTGGTCTACCCCTCGGTGTTTTCCCTGGTATTTTTTTGTTGCCTTCTGATTAAATATTTTTCTAATATTTTAAATATTTTAAAGAAATTTTGGAAAGAAACCGAAACCTGCTCAGTTCTTCGGATTGTCAAATAAGACGTATACACAAAATTTGATTTGAAAATATTTAGTTGTTTTGTAAATGCAGCGCCCTCAGGCAGTAGTACAGAATAGAGATGGGTAACTCATCTCATGAGTGAGTTGATTAGAAGAGTCGCTTTTTGACGAGAGTATGCTTCTGCGCAATCGCAGAACGGGATTTTAAGTATCTGTGTGTGGGGAATTTTGGCAAAGAAAGGGATTTTATACTCAAACTTTAACCTCTCGCTTTTACTCACATTAATAATCTCATTTACTCAAATCTTTCGAACGACATATAATTTATAGACGCCCTGTATAGATTATATAAATCCCAGATTAATCGAGTAGAGTTATTTTTTAGAAATCAGTTTTGGCTTTGAAAATACTCCGATTTCTAAAACTGTTTTGAAATTTTGAAACCTTTAGATTTAGAGATGTGGAATATGAGAAACAGACGAAATCTAAGCAGTGATTATGCTTTATTTTCAGTACAAAAGAATTTCAAGTATTTAATAATAGTTAATAATATTTAATTATGGACAGGCAAATTAAAAAAAAAACAACTGAAAAAACGTTTTGAGAATGCGTTTTACTATTTTTTTCACGGACAACCGTTGCGTTGGTTTTAAATATTAGAAAATAAATAAGAGTACTTTATCATTACTTATCTACCTGATAAAGCCACTGCAATACTAGTAAATGAAGGATAGTAATATGTAATAGATATAAATTCTACTAAATAAATACTGAGTTTGGATTCTGAATGTTTTAAATTCTCGACCAGTTTCGCATTATTATATTTTCAAGAGAATTTTAAAATATATTTATTGACAGAAATATACACAGTGGTATAAATTTGGAATATTCATATTTTCAATAATAATTAACGCATTAAATATAGCTTTGAAAAACAAAATGTTTACACTTGCAGATTGAAAATAATCAATTGCATTTTTGAAAAGTTTTTTTTATCGAGAATATTTCACAGGCTCTGCAAAAGCGGGAGTTTATAATGCATCGCCGCGTCGCATTTGTAGGTATCAAAATTAGTGGACCATGATTTGTTTTTGTTTTCTAATGAATGTCGGATATTAGCTGTCATTTCTTTTCAAGATCATGTACAGTACGTATTCCTTAAAGGGTAGAAGAAGTTGCATTAATTTGTAGTCAAGAAAGTGCTCCGGGCACAAGTTTAAGTACTATTTCTTTAGAGCAAAAGTTCTTTAACTTATCTATACAAATTATACAGTATGTTTTTTTTTATCGTGGGCCATAGGATTTTACATGCTAAAAATTATACCTTGTGTTAATGTATATTTCGTCATATAATTTTGAAGCAAATTTTAGGTGATAATATAAATCAATTATTTTTAGGCTGAAAGACCTCTGGTCAATTGCCTGTTGAGGTCATTTGCAAAAGTGTCCCAATAAATGTATTGTCTCTCTCTCTCTCTCAATTATTTTTCTACATGATGCGCTTAATTAGAACCATTTAAACATGTTTTATTCCATTAAAAAGTGCTTTTGCTCGGAACCAAACGATCGGGATACGCTGCAGAAAAGTTGTCAACTATTTCCCTAAAATAAAAATTCCCTGACTTCTTGTAGAAAAAATACAACTATTTCCCTGCTGGACAACCTCTTATAAATGCCGTTACAAATTCCACCGGTTCTTCAAGTATACATAGACATTTTCAAGAATAAAATCTGTTTGATTACTTGCTTCACTAATCAATCTGACATTTCATAAATTCGAGGTACTCAGTTATTTATATTAAATAATTTCATTTTTTACTGGAGTAAAACATGTTTAAGTTATTCTAATGCAGCCCATCATGTAGAAAAATAATTGATTTATTACTAATTAAAATTTCCTTCAAAATTTAAATTTAAATTAATATACATTAACATAAGGTATAATTTTTAGCATGTAAAATCCTATGGCCCACGATAAAAAAACATACTGTATATAATGTAATTTGACTGTTATATTAATTATTTAAAAATATTAATAAGTCACGAAGATGGATGAGAATACAAAACTACTCGTACCGTTTTTTCTTACCTACTGTGTATATAGCAACAATTTGACATGTAGAATCGGGTATTTTATGTTAAATTACTGCTGTATACAGGGTGTCCCAACGGTCTGTACTCCGAAGATTGTGCCCACATTAAAAGCTGCAGGAAAAATATGGTGATGGATTATCACAGATCAAGTCTGAGTGCATGTTCTAAAAACAATTTCATGTATACGAGGTGTTACGCACCAAAGTTGTATTGAAATTGTATTGTATTGTAAATATTGAACAAACTACTGGGCGTGGATTAAAAAAAAATAACTTTGGTGTGTAACTCACCCTGTAGGCATGAAAATATTTTTAGAAGAAGCACGCAGATACGATACATGATAATCCAGCAATATACCATATGTATAAAAATTATTCGGCATGGCCATGATAAACAAAATCACGGTCTTAGATTAGTTCAGCACGTTGTTGACTTTATGTCATATGAACAACTGGCGGCGAAGACGTGATGTGACGTATCAAACCCGCAATGTACATTCCGAAATACAAAGCCTTCATCTAAATATTTTTTATACATATGGTACTTTCTTAAAGCTTTTAGTGTAGGCAAAATATTCCACGGAGAGATGGTTGGGACACCGTGTATGTTTCTGTCAATAAATTTATTTGAAAATACTCCCGAAAATGCCCCAATAAAGGGAAACAAGTCGAGAATTTTAAATATTTCTAGTAGGTATTTATTTGGTAGAATTATTATCTACATTAATTCATATTACTGTCCTTGACAATATGAAATGAGTTTACTAAGTTTACGTTTTATTAAGTAATATTATTGAGTTTACAACTTCATAGACTAAATATTTAAAGAAGAATAATTCAAACTTATTATGAAATTATAATGATAATTTAAGTAACATATCCTGTTTACATTTTAAATAATAAATTGGATAATAATGAGCTGAATATATACTTCGCAATAGATTAATAATGCATCAGAAACACCTATAAGATTACCTGACTGGTAAATTACACTTATGTACAACGATAAAATTGAATGAAAAAAATGGCAACGTTTTGACCACAAATGATTTGTGGTTAAAATCATAATAAAACCTTCAATTCAGTTTAATTATAGGTTATCTCACAGCAACGGTCTATATCTGCTGTTTAATTGTGGCCTGCGACAAATTTTGAATTTATTTTTTTTTATTCTTAAGAAATTCGATAAAAATTAACATATGAATTGTATAATCATTATTAAAAATAAAACAAACCTAAACTAATATTATTAGTGTTAATTAACTATGGCCTATGTAGCAACATACAGTACGTTTCTTTTATCGTGGGCCATAGGATTTTACATGTTAAAAATTATACCTTGTTTTAATGCATATTTCAACATATAATTTTAAAGCAAATTTTAGTTAGTAATAAATGAATTACTTTTCCACATGATGCGCTTAATTAGATTACCTTAAACATGTTTTATTCAATTAAAAAATGAAATTAATTCACTAATCAATCTGACATTTCAGAAATTCAAGGTACTTTGATTATGTTTGCTCAGTTATTTAATTTAAATAATTTCATTTTTTAATGGAATAAAAGATGTTTAAATTATTCTGACTAGCGCATCATGTAGAAAAATAATTGATTTATATTACTAACTAAAATTTCCTTAAAAATTTTATGATAAAATATACATTAATACAAGGTATAATTTTTAGCATATCAAATCCTATGGCCCACGATAAAAAAAATACCCAGTATAATCACGCCAATAAATACTTTTTTCGCATCTTATTAAATAATATAAACGTTGTTAAATCGTTTTTGATTGAGAAAGTTGTCCATTATTCGGCCGAATCATTTTCTCCACAGGTGACGTCCAATCAAATAATAGCGGTTTTATTGCCCAACAGGTGACATCCAATCAAATGATAGCGGTTTCATTGCCCAACAGGTTTCAGCCAATAACATTTACTTTCTCAACAGTTTAGTTGTTACTATGGTTACGATTCGTTTTTTGTCAGCGAACTGCCGCAATTTCCAAATAGAAACATTATTCGGACTACGGCTCGTGTTGCAAACTTTCACCCTTGTGGCAATGGCCAACTTTCTCACTCGTTTAATAATATACTATACTTTACTTTACTTTTTTACTTTACTTTACTAATGCGTTTGGATTTTGCAAGTTTGTGATTATCCGGATTAAACGCTGTAATTGATGTTATTAAAAGCTTATGTAAATGATCATCATTGAAAGTACATATTTCTGTACATTTGATGGCCTTCAACTTCTACGTTCTGTAGAAACCGAAAAAAAAAACTTCTGGTCACAGAGATACACAAATATAGTAAAAAACATTCTATGCAAGTTGTCAGAGCTTGCCAAAAATTAAATCAAATTTTTGCAAAAAACGTTAAGTTTCAGCGATTACTTTCGTATTTATCTTGATGGAGTATATTCGAATGCATTTTAATAAGCTGCATTTGAAACTTTGCTGGTACATTAAATGGATTCTAAAAAATTACCGTATTTGCACACGTGAAACTCTTGTTTCTGGTTCTCCTGGCTGGATTGTGGGATATGGCCCACCCGCCACACTTCGTTTCAATTGTAACTCAAATTGGTAATTTGCATTCATTTTTATAATAGAGGATCTAGGAGAATCATTCAGATAAGATAAGGTTAGATAATGTTATTAGAGCTGATAGTACAAGTACTTTACACAAGTCCCTTAATTACATAAAAATATCTACTGTAATCTAACTTTGTGTAATTAAGTCATAATATATAATCCAATAATTAACTTATATGACAGAGACAAAAAAAAATTATAACCAGATAGCAGAATTACATTAAATGGTAATATTGTTTGAAAATACTATTTACTATATTTAACACTTAGTACTTCTTAAAAATAACAAATAGTTAATATTGTTTTTTAAGAGTTAAATGAATCAATTAAAACAAAATCAGAGAGAATTGCCATTTCTTTCAAATCGGTTAGATTTCTTAAAACCTTACCTTTTCATGTATAATGAAATAGTCTTATTAAAATTAAATCATAAATGTAGTATACGAGAGAATTTAACAATTAATGAAATGTCAAGAAATGCAACTTAAAAATCTAAAATTACAAATTAAAAATTGCAAATGCTAAGACAGCACACATATCATAAATTATACGGTTTGTCTAGACATAATGCTTAAATCTAAAATAACAGGTTACATATTAAGTACCTGACAAGACACAAATATCACTGTAACTGTCAGAGTTAAAATCACAATTCAAGCTTCTGAAGTTAATTTTCTGCTGATATACTTTTTAAACCTCTTCAAGGGATCTCTAGATTTCTATTTACTTGGTCAACCCAGTCGCTAGGGCTAAGGACGCGCGAGTCAATCAGAGAAAGAATAACGCCACAACAAAATAAGAGAAAGGGAAAGGGCAGAAAAGTTGATGAACCAATAAATGACCTGAAAACATGATCTCTTGATCACAGTGCTTAAGCTCTAATAGGGAAATATTTCTGTCACGTGGAGTTTTTTTGTTTAACATACAAAATATTTAAAACTAATAATAAGAACTGATGAAGCACTGTTCTGTATTGCAAGAAAAGTTAAAGGTCAACTCTAAATCAGATATTGACGGAGATTTATTATGCAACGAAATCTTTCCACCCGTGATCGTAACAAGTGCTCAATTTTTGCTCGAAGAAATTACTTTTTGGAAAATTTGTTGACATCATTGGCAATAATATTTCCATTGCGTCAACAACATTGTCGTTAAAAAAGAAAAAAAAAACGTGCACTGAATTTACGCGAAGGTGACATTAATTTTTGAACCGTTTCGCCAATATCCGCAAAAGTACACAGAAACAAATGCGATATAAATTAATAATAAAAATTAAACCACTTGTGAAATCAAGTGTTCTTTCGAAATAACACGCAGGCCAATGTCAGATATAAACGATTTCTTCACTTTGCTGTATAAAAATACGAAACTGTTGACAATGTCACGATTGTTTTTATAATCATCTAGAATGGGTCAAAGTATTTCCAATTATATATTCTGGTGAAATAAAACAAATTTAAATGTGATTTTTATTTATTTTTTTTTTTAATAAAATTATAATTAAAAAACGCAAAATTTTCGAATAAACTCTTCAGGGATAAATTAATTTTGAAATTTTAAAATCTTTTGAAAACAATCGAGTCATACCAGACAGCCGGCGGAGGCATGGAAATGTACATCTGCGGCAGTTTTCCACGATTTTCTATTTTTCCATGACGAAAAAACTGTGGAAACTAAATCTTGTACTTGGCAAAAATCAGCTATCCCTTAGAATTACCGAGACAAAAAGCAATTGTTTTTTAGCTGCCAGTTCAGCTTGTCAATTACTGCCATAACCACTATTAAGTATTATACCGTATTACTAATTGAGTTTTCCTTAAAATGCCACATCTCGAAAATCGGATAACGTGGAATGTTAATTATTTATCTAATGGAGTTATTCTGAACAACTTTTATTAACAGCAATGTTATTAATATTGCAATGTCATGTGAAATTGAACAGCGCTGTTAAAAACTGTATTCTGAACAATCCAATGTACACAAATTGGCAACAGTGCAACGTCTGAAGCGCAACCAACTTCGTGTATATTATAATAGATGATTAACAATACGTTTTTGAGGATATTTTTAGTAAAAAAAATGAGTGTTTCATTAAGCATGTTTATGAATATTGGAATATTACTATCCATTTGAGTTTCTTGTTGACGAAAATCACAAACCACGAAATAACCTCAAAATATGTATATCACCATTAACAATCTCGTAACGTCGATCGTTTTGACAAGTGTTGTTTAACATCGAAAATGATAATATACATCGATGTTAGTTGGCAGACATTGTTTACAGAATCGTACATTCATAACATCTATGGGTGTTAGCAAATAACATCGCTGTTAACGCTAACATTTTTGTTCAGAATAACACCTTAAAAGTACTGTATACACATAAAAGTTGAAATTTTAAAATAGTACTATTTGGGGCACAACGCACATGCAATAAGTGACATGTTTGCTGCAAAATATTCCGCTCCATATAACGATACTAAGAATAATCTGGAAGTTTAAGGAAACTGACACAGTAATAAATAATTGTAAGTGTTATATTAATGTACAATCTGATATAAGAGCTGACAGAAAAGACAACGAATTCAGTTTTATTGTCCAAATTAGAGAATGATTATTTTTTGTGAACTGCTTCACGAGCTCTGACTCACTCATTGAGAAGAGTCAGTTCATGACGCCGATATGAAAATAATTGTTTTCCCAAAAAAAAAAAATGAGTTGATGTACAAAAAAATCACCTCCAAAATTTTTGGGAGCCACAAATTTTTTACAATCAGTCGCTTCATAATCTAAAAAGGCTTTAGAGGTGAAAAAAGCTATAAGAAAAATGTTGATAAGCCTTACTTCCAAAAAATTTCCTTGACTCTGCGACTCACTTCTCATAGCTGACGCCTCGAGTCAACTCACTCATGAGTTGCCCTCTAGTCCAAATATTATTATCAGGCCGGTATTAATATGTGTAGATGAGGGAATTCTTGAAACATATTTGCTTCCAGGACAAGTGTACATTTACGTTAAACAACCCAACGGGCAAAATTTTAGGATGTGGGCCATCCAAAATTCTCACATGTAATTGTATACAATGGTCGAAGGAAAAATTATTTTTTAGAATTATTTAATATTTAATAAAAAAATAACTTCAACCCATGGTGACTACCATACTTTTGTTTGAGCAATTCCATGGCATCAGTGATTTCTTTTAAGCCTAGGATCTATATTTCACGTTTTTTTAGTTACGTGAAAACCGAAAATCATGAAAAATAGCATGAATGGATTCAGTCTTTTTTTGTCAACAAAAAAACAGGAGTCCAGATCTTAATCCGATCGAACCTCTGGGGCATAATGGGAAGGCGCCTTAGAGCACGTCCTCGGAGTCCAACAATCAACAAGAGCGTGGACAAAGATTGCAGGAAGTTTGGGAAGATGTTGACCAGGATGAAATTAGATTGTAGGGTTATTTGGAGCAAGGAAAGTCTGAGGATCAAGGCAGTTGTAAAGGAAAACTAGTTTTCGTTACCCAGGATATGGATATATAAAAAATAATAATAACATTTTTTTTTACGTCGGTACACATACATTAAACGTGAATGAAGTTCCTGTTCTTCCTTTGAGGAATTGTTCGTATAAGAATTGAGTTTTTTTTATTTAACACCCAGACGGTAAAAGATCATTAATTAACAGTATGAGTCATCGCTGTCAGCATTTATTCGAGCAAGAGAAGGAAACACTAGATATTAAGTCTTATAATCACATGTTAACTTTTCTCCTCTTTTTAAATAAAAACGTTTTCCTGTTTATTTTAGCCATTAAAGGAAGAATATGTGTTAAAAATCTTTATTATAGTTCAGTTGTTTTTGTTGTAATTTTTTTTTTTTAAACTTCAAACTTCATTTTTTAATTAAAAAATTCAAAGTGATGCGTTAATTTCTTTCGCCAGTGTAATTAGGAAAAGAATGATTAATTTACAAACATTTAGCATTGGAATTCGTATGGTGCTGAAGGAATTAACCTGTAGCTTGGATTCATTCCACCATTATTTATTCGCGTATTTCCGCGAGTTTGTTGTTCGATATTAACAAAACCAAACAAATTTAAACATAATTTTGTAAAACTGACATATACAGGGTGACACTGAAAAAAGTACAATACGGCACTTCGTACATGCGATATAGGAGCTTAGATCTAGAAAAATCTTGTGTATTAATTTTGAAAAATGTCTGTGTGCTTAGAGATGAGTAACTCTTGAGTGAGTGAGTGAGTCGAGTCAGTGAAGTGAGTCGGTAGTCAAGTGAAAATAATAATAATAATACTTTATTTCCCAACAGATTTTAACATCTAATTACAGGGGAAAATATCACAATACTTAAATACCAAATTAAACGGCATGCTATACTAAACTAGAAAAACCTTAAAATTAAAATAACTAAAGATCAAATAGAATATGAATAATAAATAAATCTGTACAAAGTAAGAAATAAACAATAAACATACTCTCTCCGAATACTCTTTGAATACTTGGAATTTACCTTATGCATCATATATGACTTATCCTATATTGAATACTTGTGCTACTTTCTTGATAGAACCATATTTTCAAGTTGGGTAAAGTAAAACGCTTGTTTTGTTCCATAATTTTATTTTCAGTTGCCTGACACGTGTTTCGATCGGTTAGGATCATTTTCAAAGTTAAATTTTATTTTAAGTTGCCTGAAACGTCAGGCAACTGAAAATAATTATGGAACAAAACAAGCGTTTTACTTTATCCAACTTGACGTATCCTAGTTCTAACCGTGCCAGCTATTTTACGTAGACTGTCATTGAAGAAGTCTAAGTCATAGCAATAGATATTTACGTAATGATACATTGTATAAACAGGTGATCTTAGACGGTAATTTGTATTACAATTTTGTAAGTAAAATAAATTCCTGGAGCGAGATAGTTTTGCCGGAACATTAAAATTTAATTTGGATAACAATTATTTATCAGCGATTTGTCCATTTAGAAGTTTATATATGAATACAATATGCACTATAATTCTACGAACTTCAAGACTTTCAAATGCAAATTCATTTAGAAGACGAATGTGAAGGTCTTTTAGAATCATCGCTTACTCCAAAATGCATGGCATATTGGATAAATTTTAAAAGCGAGAACCTTTTTTAACTCTATGGAGGGGACATTTTGTAAAAACTTCCAAAATTAAGGCCTTTTTTTTTGTTCTTCCCTTTTTCACTTTATGGCTGAGATAATGATTGACTCTTTAAAAGCATGAAATTATATCGCAAAAATTTTGAAAGCGAGCACTTTTTTTTTGTTCTTCACTTCATGGTAAGGGGCCCATCCACTATCAACACAAAAAAAATATTTTCTTTTTCTTCATATCGTGTAAAAGTATTACGAAAAAGTGTAAATATTATAATTTTGTAAACACCGATTTTTAAAACAAATTTGGTAATTGATTTACCATATAAATAGACTCGAAACTTTTCGAAACTTTTCGAAAAATTTCGAAAATGGACGTTTACCTTAACTGTTTTTATTTTTTTTTTAACAAAAAATTATTAAAAAATATATTATAAAAATCTTTACAATAAAATAAAAATTTCCTGACTTCTCGTAGAAAATTATAATAAAATGAGACGAAAGTATCGTATTTCCCATTTTATTTTAATCTTCACAATGCTGAAAATAACGAAGAATGCACATCTTTTGTTAATAAATGTGTTTCATTAACTTTGATTTTCGAGATTTTTTTTTAATCTTGGGGTCTACAGTTTAAAATTATAATAGTTAGAACAAATTCAAACAAAAAAAAAATGTAGAAAACGTCACAATGAACAACTTTTTTTGAACACCCACAAGTTTTTGAAGAAAACAAACATGTTTATTGCTTTGTTCATAATTAATTGATCAGAAATCATAAACTATTGAGATTTGGACCAATGTTGTTGAGAGTTTTTTTTTTTTTTTTAATTTAAGCTCTTATAGAGTCTGATCAATGGATCTTTGCGTGCACGTCATAGATAGCTGAACCTAGTTCCGACAAAATTTTCATGTGTTTACTCCCTCTATGATAAGTTAAATTAGACGCAATAATATGTGTACGTATGTCGTTCAAGGCGAAGACGTACGGCACTCGGCAAAACCATACATTGAACAAAGACAAAACCTTGGCCCGTAAGTCATTTCGTGATTCGTAACTGCATTGGCGGCGCTATAAGCAGTATTTTCTGTTTTGTGTTCGTTTTTGCATATTTGTTCGATTTTGCAACCTGTACAGTACATTTTTAGTCGAAACATAAACACGCCGTGATAAACATTTCTTCGTGATATATTGAAAATAGTTCTTTTTAGAACTTTTATAATAACAAGCGGGATCGCTTGGCCTAACCTGAAAATGCCAGGTAAATGTCAAAATTCTCAGGCTCGGAATCTCGTGGTCAATCTTATGGCCTATTTTACAGCAGAAAAGGAAAACAACCGTCCTGTAATATCTCTGAATGCTGTCCAAGAGGTAATTTCTTTGTTTGTTGTCTAATTACCTGATTATTAATATGACATCGTTTCATAGAGAGTTGCTGATGCTTTAAAAATAAGTTTACGGACTATCTCCGGTATTAAAACTACGAGTGGAAGAAATCAGTCGCTTTCTACCCCTGGAAAATCCAGACCCCGGTAGAAATCAAAAACTCAAAAATAGATGTGGGTACCAAAAAGGGAACCAAAAGTTAAATGATGATTCGCATGTTAACATGCACAACTAATAACTAATTTCCGGTAACGGGAACGAAAACCTTGGTACATTTTAGTTACCATTCCCGGGTTGTTATGAAGCCGCCTTAACAGGTTCCTATCATCACGTTCTAGCTTCCGCTTCTCGCTACAACTCCGTTGAGATCTATTACGCTTCGCGCGCAGACCGAAATTTACTTTACGTCAAAATTATGAAGGAATGTTGAATATAGAATTTCATTTGTTTACCTTCCCGCCAACTGCGGCCCGACAGACCAAGTGTTTCGTATTCGGTCACTACAAAGGCATATTCGCGTATACATCACATACTGCTGTTTTAATGGTTTACGTCGTGGGCTCTAAGCTAATTTCAGCTTGTTGTTTATTTGTCCGATGCGCAATTTGTTAAGACTACGTCACTGGTGCAATCCCTAGCGTTGATTGTACCGAATAACTGTGAGTAATGACGTGCACGCAAAGATCCATTGATCCAAGTATATCGCATGGTATTATGCATTGCACTTTTTTCAATGCCGCCTTGTATAAACTAACATATTAAAATTGTCAAAGTGTATTAGAGGTTAAGGGACAATCTGGGTGGAACATGAATATTAGGCTTCAAGAACATTTGCTCTCATTTCGGGTAAAACAGGGAGATCAGTTAACCTTTCCAAAATGCATCATTGAAGAAAACCTTTCATTTGGTGAGAATGTACCGTATATAATTCAGTACACTGAACAGGGACGAGAAATATTTTTTTTAGAATTCCTAGAAATACACAAAACCCGCGTTAATGCAGGAATTCCACTGATTAATAAGAAGGCTTACCTACACCTCATTTTCAACGCTTGGTTATATGCCTACGAAAATTAAATAATGGCAAGCAGTCAATGAATGTTGAAGTTTCAAGTGTTGCACAAAGTAAAAGTGTCCTATTATATCAAAGACTAATGTTTTGGTTTATACGCATCTAAAAATGTTTTCAACGAAACTGAAATAACAATGAATGAACTTATATGCCAAAATCGTAGTGTTTCGATGGTCCATTGAATATTCTACGGTTCGTGTGCAGGATTAAGTAAGGAAATATTTAATAACGATATTTTACAGCCATCGATGGTCATTGCAGATGTTAACATCGATGTTTCGATGTTTCTCTCCGATG
Organism: Ocypus olens; assembly: GCA_910593695.2. NCBI lineage: Eukaryota > Metazoa > Arthropoda > Insecta > Coleoptera > Staphylinidae > Ocypus > Ocypus olens. The sequence goes on from OU343048.1 coordinate 54,351,136, forward strand.
TCCCATCCCTTGTGGAGATTGCTGTGTGACGCGAAGCGATATTTGTTTAGATAATTTAACGATTAAATCAAAACTATATATAATTTCAAATCGTTTAGATCGTTGTCGTGGTGAAGGTAAAAAATGTTTATCTACTTGCAAACTTGTGTCTATCTTTTTATCAACTTGTAAAGTTTTATCCACCTTTGTATCTGCTTGCAATAATATATTATTAAACGAGTAAGAAAGTTGGCCATTGTCATGAGGGTGAAGTTTGCAACACTCGCCTACGGCTCGTGTTACAAACTTCACCCTCGTGACAATGGCCAACTTGTTCACGAGTTTAATACTATACTTTTTCTCATTATATTAAATAATTACCTGAAGATTTTTCTGTTTGCATTAAATTATAACGAATAATTTTTCTATTTGGAAATTGCGGCAGTTCACCGACAAAAAACAAATCGTAACCATAGCAACAACTAAACTGTTGGGCAATGAAACCAGTATCATCTGATTGGACGTCACCTGTTGGGCAATTAAATCGCTATCAGTTGATTGGACGTCACCTGTGGAGAAAATGATTCGGTCGAATAATGGACTACTTTCTCAATCATAAGATGCGAAAAATTCGTTTACTCGGCTATGTTTATACATGAGTTGAATTATATGCGTATAAACACATTTCAGTTTTCAAAGTTCCCTTGTGTTAGATCTATTCATTATTTTTTATATTTTCCCATTCTCCGGGACATTTCAATTTCATTCAGTTTAACATATTAGCTTATCTTCCAGTTAAAGTTTATTTTTATTTAATTTACAATGTACCTAATTAAATAGAAAAATCTCAACTAGTTGCAGATGAATTACACTTTCGTAAATTCGTAAATAACACACTATAACACTTTCGAATAATTTATTGTGCAAAATCGCAACAATGATTAACTTAGATGGATTACATATAAAATGTAAATCTCTTCAGAACGACTTTACATTTCAATAATATTTAATTCATTAATCCGCACGTCGACTTTGTAATGGAATTTCTGATGACAAGAACTTTCTTTCGTTGTTTCATAACAACCGGCCCGCAATTTGCATACCTCAATGTTTTATGGATGTCACAATTATGCATGCTAATATAGAGGCACAGAACAGAGTCCATTGTTTTTTTCGTACCTATTCAACTGTTGCTAATATATTCATTCATTTATTAATTCAAAATCGAGTTATTATAAAAAAGCCTTTTAAAATTAATTTAATGCTATATGTATATATTTTTTTATATAAATCTAACGAAGAATAAAGATCATGTAGCAGTATGATCATAAAAGTAAAAATAAAAACTGGTGCAATTTTCAATTAATCTTCCAGTAGATTTTAATAAAATTATAAAAAGTCATTATGGTATTATAACTTATTAAAAAATAAATTAAATAAAGTCGAAACGTAAATATGCATTTTTTGCATCTTATTAAATAATATAAACATTGTTAAAACGTTTTTAATTGAGAAAGTTGTCCATTATTCGGCCGAATCATTTTCTCCACAGGTGACGTCCAATCAAATGATAGCGGTGTCATTGCCCAACAGGTGACGTCCAATTAAATGATAGCGATTTCATTGCCCAACAGTTTAGTTGTTACTATGGTTACGATTCGTTTGTTGTCAGCGAACTGCCGCAATTTTCAAATAGAAAAATTATTCGTTATAATGTAATACAAACATAAAAATCTTTAGGTAATTATTTAATATGATGCGAAAAAGTATAATATTAAACTCGTGAACAAGTTGGCCATTACCACTCGGGTGAGTTGCAACACTTCACCCTCGTGGCAATGGCCAACTTTCTCACTCGTTTAATAATATACTATTATTCGAACTACTTTTCGTCTTCATTTGATATATTTGTGAGTTTGGATTTCACAGATTATCATGATAAATAAATAGATGGCGTTCTTCTGCCATTTCGTTTGATTTATTCAATTTAATTTATTCTATGACTATGTAGGAGTGTTGCGAAATTTTTTTTTTTTGATCAATGTGCCAGAAAAGTAAAAAGTTTGAGAAACACTGCATTACTGTATGATTGATAGCGGATCAGCAAACATTAATTGATCAAAAAAGTAGATAGTAACGTCTATAAAAACCGGTAGAATTTTAAATTCACGTTTGCAGAATATCGAGAAAAATAATCTAAACAAACACCAGTAACGAGCAAACAAAAATATCTCCAAAAATTTACTGTTTTTTATATTTATTATAATTAACACATTTCGGAACGTTTACCTAACCATATTTAACGACCATGGTAATACTAAAAGCAAAAAAAGAAATACCGCAGCACTTGCATAATTAACACACACACACACACATTTGTAATTAATACGAGACGAGGTCAACAGAATTAAGAAATGGCTGCGATTACAATGCAAGCAAAGTTCCGAATTTTCGATTCCGGATAGAGGTCAAAATCCGAAATTCCCATTATTGTCGCGTTTCCTTGGCTCCGGTCATTTTTTTTTCGAAAGCACACAGGAAATGTTCGCTTATTTTTTAACCATTGATCTCGTGTCGTTCACCCGCTTATTTTGTAGGTATTTCCGATTTTTCATTGGCAGTTGAAGGCTGCAGAAAGTAATTACACAGCATGATCGAATTTACAAAAAAAATAGTATTGAGGGTATTTCCGGAGTTGGTTGTATTATTTTTTTTTAAACGGAAGTACTTCCGTGTAGTGATTTTTATTATGGTATTTATCACAGTGAAATGAGTACAAATTTGAGTGCCAATTTTCATGTCCGCATTCTACAGTAGGAGTGATGTTTGTGGGAATTTTTGCCTAAGTGGTCCTCGATCACAAAATCCTTCAGCTATTTGTGTAACTTATCTGGTTGTAATTTAACTTTAAATATTGGATTGATTAATCTGCACTTACGAATCAAATTTTCCTAATTTTGATCGGAAATGATTATATTTTCATTTTGATCAAGTTGTGCGAGAAAATTGGTGTCAAAATCAGCTATTGCAACTGATTTTAACTACCAGACACTCTCCAGAGAAATGTATTTTGTAATGAAATTCCCGTGATGTTGGTTAAAAGTTGAAATATGTTTATCAAGCTGAGGTTAAGTGCTTTTCTTTGGAAAAATTGTTGACACTGAAGCTTCTTCTAATTTTCTGATTTTGTTTTACAATAATATAATTATGGATAGTGATGTCTTATCGGGGGTAATACCACAAGAAGTTAAATTTGGCCGGATAAATTTTATTTGTTTGCACGAGCCATTGAATCGACACAAATTTCGAGAATGAATTGAGATGGAAAATTGGATTTTGCCTAATCTCAAATTCATTCAAGAAATTTGCGATGAAATGACGAGTGCTTAAAATAAAATTTATCCTGCCGAAATTATAACCGCGAGTGGTATTCGTTGAGATAATTTAACGAATAAGAACTATATTTATATTAGCAATTTATGTTAATTAAGAGTACAACGGGTGAAAGAGCATTGTTTATTTGTAATGGAATTGAATGAAGCACCAATCGTCAAAATCGTGTGTGGGTAGGTAAAATCAAAATGGTTGAGTGCCACGGGAATAGCGAAATTCGCATCTGCGCGTTTGCGAGTGGTACAAACACAGATCTAGCCGTTAAAATGATATTTTTAATTATTGCTTTGTATAAGTAAATATTATTACTTACATTTAGTATACATTCCATACATTTCTGGCGTTTCTTATATTATATTATAGGTTATAATTTTCACACACACACGCTTGTAGTACGAGCGACACAAGTTAGGAGACCAATAACGGCTGATCGTTTAATCGCCGGTGTACTTATTTCCGACACACATAAAAGAGAAGACGCCAAGTGCACTAATATAAAAATGTTTATTTTAACTATTAGAACATGATAGAACCAAATGGATATTAAATGCAATCCAATTCCACATTTTACGCATTGTGGCAGCGCTACCGTGCACTTGCGACATCTCACGACACTAGGCCGAAGTACGAAATGCTATGTCTGGCTTTAATTGCAAATGTAAAAAACTAAATGTGTATTATTGGTAAATGGACAATACTTACTCAACTTATACATCGATCGGAATGAAAATCCTGAAATAATTTTCACGTGGAAGCGTGTCCGAAACGGATTTCAATTATATTTCACCGCAGAGGTATTCAGAATTGACACGAACTGCCCGAGTAAACTAAAGTTAGCTGTTTACTAAAATTGTTAATATAGAGATCATTGTCATGGTGAAGGTAAATAAATTTTTAACCATTTGCAAATTTTTTTATCCGCCGTTTTAAATGCACCTTTTCATACATGAGTTGAATTATCATAAAAAAGTGCTGCGCTGTTATTTTTACGTACTAATTTGCATACTACAACTATTCTCCTAGTATTGCGGTATATAATTACCAAACTGGATACGAGTCGATTTTTTGTACTTGACTAAACCCACACGGTAATAAAATTAAATTTCTTTATCGTTATAAATGGAAACGATAGTGTAATACTTAAACAAATCAGTGCAGTAATTTTTTGCTCTTAAATTAATGATGATAGGAAATTACCTTGACGCAAATACTGACCTTTGAAGTACCGATATCGTAAATTAGATTTTTATTGGTTTGATCTTATCTGATCACTGTTTAAACGGATTTACAAATTGGTTTATAATTTAATAGGCCGGATTTGTAATTGACCTGGAAATTGGCTATGAATCATTAATAATAATTTATGATATTATGTGTCTAGAAATAAATATGAAATTCCTATTTGATTAGAATGTGAAAATATTTAAAATTCTTGGCGAAACAAATCGAGGATTTTTCAATATTTTGTCTAAATTTCTAATTCTCTTTTTATGCTTTGTGTTTCAAAAAGATTTGAATTGCCATCTCATATGAATTGAAATGCGCATTTACCTGGTTAAACAATGGTGGGTGTCATTCAAAAATATTGCCCATTGTGCGGTAATTATAGACACCCACACTGCGATTAATTTAATTTTGAAACACACCGTATACAGAACAATATTATATACAGTGCATTTTTATCAATGTACCATAGGAATTTACATTTGTAAGCCGCCTGCCTGTTGATGGTTTTTCTTTTGCAAATTTCAGCATAATTTTTGGAAGGCTTTAAGTTTAAAACTTTTTTTTTAAAGGAAGGATGATTGACGGAAATTTGGGTTGGGGAATTATGGATGATATGGGACATTGGCTTAGACAGCGTAGGTCATCCAGCCCCAACCGATTATTTATAATATATTATTCATATTAAATGAAAATAGATATCCACAAACACCCATGCCCTCGCCGGGATTCGAACCCAGGACCCTCCGCATTAGTTCTGGCGTGCTAACGCACGCGACTAGTGGGCCGGCAGTTTAAAACTTCCTGAACAACTTCCAAATAGTCTTTTTATAACGAAAAAAGTCGGAAATATTAAAAAAAATCATGAAAATAATTATGTATGCATGTATGATTGCCTAAAATTCTCACGCAAGCAGTCAACGTTTCAGGCCATTTTGTGTGTGATTTTAATGTAAAATATAGGGATTTTCTGAAACCCACACTCTGGTATTTTATATATTTGAAGTGTCGTTCAGCATAAATATTTTTTAGTCAATAAAAAGTACGAGTATTAGGTTTCCAACATTTGCAAATCATGTTTCAAGTAGAACTTGTGAATTTCGTAATTTGCAGCTCTTAAACTTTCCTTCCCTTTCTATCAACAGCTTTAACTGACTTTAAACTGATTGAATAATTTTACTAAGAATGCGGGCTAGAGAAAATCCAAATATTTTCTATTAAGCTCATACACAATGGCCTGAACAGTTGAATGTTTAGGCGATAATTTTAGGGAATAATTTTAGTACATACATACAGTAGCGGCTCGTGGAACGTGTTGATGGTAGAGCCACTTATACAATATACCCCCCCCATTCTTTTTTGAAGAAAAAAAGAACGATTTATCTTCCTAGACCAAAGTAACTGGCGAAAAAGTGTTTTAAGAATTAATTAATTCTTGCTGAGCTTGAAACTACAGGTAGTGCCTTGGCTCTGTATAACGAGCCGCCCCTGATTTTAATGTAGATAGAAACATTGATTGATCAATTTTTGAGAATTTTGAGCGCTAAGACGAGAAATTGCAACAAAAGATTATTCATTTTGCCAAAACTACGGTAATTACAGATTAGCCCGCTACAAAAATGATTTAAAATTGATTGTATTTTTATGTTATTTGAAAAAATGAAAACATTCTTTAATAAATTTTCAAGAAATTTTAGCGTAAAGTTAATAAAACGCATTTATTTGCATTGAAACAAAAAATTACGAATTTTGCTGAAACCATAGCAAATACAGGTTTTCCCGATACAAAAATTATTCAAAATTGATTGGATTTTAATGTTCTTTGAAAAAAAAACATTCTTTGATAAATTTTCGGGAAATTTAAGCGCAAACTTAATAAAATGTATTATTTGCAACGAAAACAAAAGATTACGAATTTTGCCAAAACTATGGCCGGTGTAGGTTTTCCCATTACAAAAATTATTCAAAATTGATTGGATTTTAACGTTCTCTGAAAAAAATTAAAACATTCTTTAATAAATTTACGAGAAATTTTAGCGTAAATTTAATAAAACGCATTTATTTGCAACGAAAAAAAAGACTATGAATTTTGCCAAAACTATGGCAAGTGCAAACTCGCCTATTACAAAAATTATTCAAAACTTATCGTATTTTGATGTTCTATAAAAAACAAAAACATCGGTTGATCAATTTTTGAGAAATTTTGGACGCCAAGATGAGAAATAACTTTTTTTGCATCGAGAACAAAATATTATTAATTTTGCCAAAACTATGGCAAATACAGGTTTTTCCGTTACAAAAATTATTTAAAATTGATTGGATTTTAATGTTCTTTGAAAAAATTAAAACATTTTCCAATAAATTTTCGAGAAATTTAAGCACAAACTTAAAAAAATGCATTATTTGCAGCGAAAACAAAAGATTACGAATTTTGCCAAAATTATGGCCGGTGCAGGTTTTCCCCTTACAAAAATTATTCAAAATTTGTTGTATTCTGATGTTTTATGAAAAAATGGAAACACGGATTAATTAATTTTTGAGAAATTTATGCGTAAAGATGAGATATAGCATTCTTTGCAGCAAGAACAAAAGACTATGGATTTTGTTAAAACTATGGTAAATGCCGATTTTCTCATTTTAAAAATCATTCAAAATTGATTGTATTTTGATGTTCTTTAAAGAAATAAAAACCTTATTTGATAACTTTTCGAGAAAACGTTAATAAAACGCATTATTTACAGCGAAAATAAAAAATTACGAATTTTGCCAAAACTATGGCAAGTGCAGACTTGCCCTTTTGCAAAAATTATTCAAAATTTGTTGTATTTTGATATTCTATGAAAAAATTAAAACATCGATTGATCAATTTTTGAGAAATTTGAGCGCCAAGATGAGAAATAGCATTTTTTTGCAGCGAGAACAAAAGATTATGAATTACAAATTTTGGAGAAATTTAAGCGCGAGTTTAATAAAAGGCATTTTTTGCAACGAAAATAAAAGATTACAAATTTTGCCAAAATTATGACAAGTGCAGACTTGCCCATTGCAAAAATTATTCAAAATTTGTTGTATTTTAATGTTTTATGAAAAAATAGAAATATCGATTGACCAATTTTTGAGAAATTTAAGCGCTAAGATGAGAAATCGCATTTTCTTTGCAGCAAGAACAAAAGATTACGAATTTTAATAATAATAATAATAATAATATGTTTATTTCCCAACAGATCTTGCATCTTATTACAGGGAAAAAAATATATAAAAACTAAGTAGAAAAAAAAAACTTTGCCAAAACTATGGCAAATGCAGATTTTCCTATTACAAAAATTATTCGAAATTGACGTCGCACCGTTCGTAAACAAAGCGTCTGAGCCGAATGCGAATCGGCAGTTTGGATATTCGGCACTTTGTCCTCGCGCCGACCTCTTAGTAAGGCCTAAACTGCCGAATGCACTTCGATTCGGCACTTTGGTCGCACGCACCTGCGAGTAAAGCCCAAAATGCTGAATATTTATGACGTAATACATTTAAAAACGTTTAAAACAAAACTACAATTTGTTTTATTTTAAATTAAAAAAAAAAACAATCTCCAACCCTGAAACCATCTACCTTCCATTGATAAACTTATATTATCAAAAATTATTTTCACACATTAGGAACGTACATGAGAGTGTGCATTCGGCATTTTGGGCCTTACTCGTAGGTGCGTGCGAAGACATTCTGCCGAATGACCAAAGTGCCGATTCGTATTCAGCTCCGACGCTTTGTTTACGATCGATGCGACGTCGCTTGGCGACGTTCGGCACTTTGGGCATGGTCGGTGGTATGAAATTCGGCACTTTGGGCAAAATACCGATTCGGCATTTTGGGCAGGCCCCATTATTTACATCAACCCATGAACTTTATATTCGTTATTAGAAATACTCATTATTATTATTATTGCTGGTTTCTGTGAAAGAATAATGTGCGTGCTGTGTGTGGATAGATAAATTATGGACTTTAATGTGGCAAAATGAAAACAAATGTTCAACTGGATAAATTTGCGTCGTCATTCCAATTAAAAATAATTCAGACATACAGAGCAAACACGTACAGAGAATGAGATGAGTATAGTCGACCTCTGGTAAATGTGTCACTATCCTCATTTTAAAACAACAGAAACACGAGAATCGGCTGCCAATCTTCCGAACGGAATATTCCATTTCGATGAAATTATTTTGCATTTTGTTACAAAACACAAACACAATGGTTTCTATTTAAGCGAGTGCACGTGTAAATGCAATGGTTATTTATGAAACTAATTTTAAGTTTTATTTATAATTTCGTGACGAAATAGAAATTGTTATGTTGCATGTTTTTATCTTCTGTTGCCTGACACGTGTTTCGATCATTACAGATTATTAACAAAGTTATTCCATACCTAGTCGATTTTTTTTGCCCACGTCTAGGTGTTTCGCCAATTGTATAAAGAAGGTAATGTGATCAATTTTTTGGTGGGTATGGGTGTTTCGGAAAATTTGATTTCGATGAGTCGAGATGGCTACTTTTAAAAATTGTAAATATTAAAGAAAACTTTATTAATGAGGAGGGAAAATACCAAGAAAATGGCAATAAACAACAACATATTTGTCCATTGTCCATTTTGATTTACGAGAACTACCGGATTCTTAGACAAACTTAGACAATTTGAGGGGGGTAATTAAGGCATACATTGGGATTCTGAACATCTTTCGACTCGACACGTGGCAACATTGCATTTTGTCGAGTGCGCATGCGGGATTCGTAAGGAGTATATAATAAAAAGCCGTCTTTATAAACAACTATAATACATTTGATATTCTTAGTATTAATATTTAGCACTAAATCTTAGGATTAAAATATGGAAGAAATTTTTAAATGATTCGCCTGATTAAAGCCCAAATCTATAATCACTGGAGAGCACCATTCCATAGTTAAAATGTATGGGAACATTGAAATAATTGTTTTGGCCCAAGAATATTGCTAATTGAAAATTATATAACTGGCCGTAAACCATTGAATCATTATAATTAGATTTGAACATGAAAAATTGAGCTTTTTTAATGTCTTTTATTTATTATTACCAAAGAGCATAAAACTGTTATTTGTATGTTTGTTCATTTATTTACTTCATCTAGATAATCACGCTGCCAATAATAGTAGATTTCTTTGTGCGAGAGCAGTCAGAGAGAAAGATAGCCACATAGATTGACAAAGAAACATGCTACTCGACACCTCATTAGGTACCGTCTGGAAATCGAGTCGAAAATTTCGAGTCGAATACTTTTAGAATCGCAATCTAGGGACAAAATGGCCCACTCGATACATTACGTATCGTTTGAGAGGTTTAGAATCCCCCTGCAGTTTCAATCTAGCACATATGGTAAAGGTATTGAATTTAAAAATGTCTTCATCCCCATATATACCTATTATCATAAAGAGGATAATATTTTAGGTCCAATGTCTCAAAAAATTAAACTGCAAACAGCCGAATATTTATACAGATAAAGACTAAGGATACAAAAATGAAGACTAAGAATAGGCAACCTCTTATACTTATATAACCTGTTAATGTTGAGTTGACATTTGAATCAAACTATTTCTTTTTCCGTATGAGTGGACAAAGAGAAATGGTTGGAGAAATTGCAATTTTATACGAAAGGAACATGGCATATTGCTGAAACATCAAAAATAACTTCTATTGCCAAATTTATTTAAAATAGTATACCATTGGCATTTTATTATCCACCAACGAAGAAAGACTGTTGATAAAGAAAAAGAAAAATCCAATAACATGAAATGTCTAGCCAAAGGGATGATTAAGAATACATAACAAACTTAAATAAAACAAAATAAAGTTGAGCGAGATTGGCTATGCGTTGGTTAGGTATATAATCAACATTTAAATGTTGTTGAAGCTTTCCGAGAAATACTTTTTTATGTAGGAAGCTTCTACTTCGTTATACATGCTTAATAAGAAAAAAATAACACTATTTCCTTTGTTTGTATAACTTTAGCTACATCTGTGTTTCAATAATAATAATATTTTATTTACATCCTTCATTACAAATATACTCAAGTTAGGTAAAGTAAAACGCTTGTTTTGTTCCATAATTTTATTTTCAGTTGCCTGACACGTGTTTCGATCGGTTAGGATCATTTTCAAAGTTTAACTTTTGAAATGATCGTAACCGATCGAACAAGCGTTTTACTTTACCCAACCTGAAAATATGGTTCCATCAAGAAAGTAGCACAACAAGTATTCAATACAAATATACTCTTTTTTTAATTAAAATTACATGTGAACCATTTGATCAATGAAAGTTGGTTAGCTTGCAGCCACCATTCTTCCATCCTAGTTATTTATGACCACCCGTATTAGGCTTTTTTTTAGAAAACGGCTAGTCGTAGAGAGTTGGGACAAAAAATGCGTTACAAAAACCGCATTGAACAATCGAATGATGATATTCTAATTCCCAAAAACGGTTAACATCCCTGAGACCTTGTTAAGAACTCCAGATGTTTAAATGGCACAATAGGTCGAAGGTGGCATCGTTTAAAAGGCCTTTAAAAAAACAAGCTACTTTTGTAGGGAACATAATTTTGTTACTGGCACCCATTTTGAATAATATAATAATAATATAATATCTGATTAAAGTTATTTTCCATAGCTAACTTATTTTAAAAGTTTGCATTTGAATGGTAGTTAAAAAATATCACATGTGTTCAAATATACATATTGTTAATTATTCTGATGACTTAGTCTGGTTGCAAACACATCCTCATTGGCTTAGAACAATTTGGAGTATCAACGTATGATGTGGCCTACTTGACGGGCAATTATAAGCCCATATTTTTTTTAAGAGACTTAATGGGGATAAGGTTTGCTGAGTTTTTACGTAGTAACTTGACTGACTGATGGAAAATGTACCTCGACTCGAGTGGTTATGTAGTATCAGCAAGATGGTTTGGAAATTGTACATCGACTCGAGTGGTAATGTGGTATCAGCAAGACGGTTTCCGGCGTATTATTTATTGGTTCCCAGGAACACTATAAATCAATTATTTCATAACCGGTGGATTGGTGGAGAAAGTATAGTCGCGTGGCCTCAAAAGAGAGTATGATTTAGCGAATTCGAATTGCTTGCCAATCATTAATAACGGAGGAGATATTTAGGGCCACTGATAGTGTCACCAGAAGAGCTCAACAATGTGTATAAGCGAATGGAAAACAATTTGAACATATCTGATATTTTTTAACTATCATTTGAAATGTAAACTTTTAAAATAAGTTAGCCATGGAAAATTGAAATTTAATAACTTTAATCAGGATATTCAAAATGGGTGCAGTTACAAACTTTTGTATCCTATAAAAGTTCCTTGTTTTTAATGACTTTTTAAACAATACCACTTTCGACCTATCGTGCCGTTTAAATATCTAGAGTTTTTGTCAAGCTGACAGGAATGCCACACTTTTTTGGGAATAGCAATATCATCATGTGGCTTTTGTAATAAATTGTTTTGTCCTAACTCTATCCGACTATCTGTGTTCTCAAAAAAAGCCTGATGCGGGGGGTCTGGGACACCCTGTATAAAACAAAATACACAAATATTAACTAGATTGGAATAAAACACTTTAACTTTTTTATACCACTATATTTTGTTTATATGACTATAGACCATTCATTGGTCATTTTCATATCAAAACTTATGTTTGAAAATGACCAGTGAATGGTCGACCAAAGCATGTACCTCAGAAAAACGAAAGAACTACTGTCCACTTGGACAGAAGGCATACCTGATAATGTACGATATAATGGGATCAAGTAGGGTAGTAGTTGAGGATTGGTTTAAAATTGGTTTCATTCTGAAAAGGCGGGCACAAAAATAATAATCGAAGATAATTTAACATAGAGATGGCCTGACTGTCAAGAAAACTTGATTAAGTTTATTGCTTTACGTCCCAATGCCACGAAACTTCTTCAGCCTCTTGAAGAGGTCTCTTTTAGGCCAATCATGCATGAAGTAGAATGCTAAATAACTCGAAAGAGACTGCAATGAGGAACAGGTATCGTAGCATTCCAAAAGACATGTTTCCCTGTCTTGAAAGAAATAATCGGTACACTTAAGATAATATTATTTATGGTGGAGGCTTCTACTTCGTTATACATGTTGTAAATATAATAAAAACACTTTTACTTTATTTGTATAACAATATCCGTGTTATACCAGCAAAGCAAAAGTGTTTTTATAATACTTAAGATAATATTTGTAATAACCTTATTGTGGGTTCCAAAAAAAGATATATTTCCCATAGATAAGAAGATAGGAGCCGATACATATACGTCTTTGTTAAGCAACTGCTTCATTGAACATCTGGAAGAGAAATTGAGATTAAACTGCCCAAGGGCGTGTTAAGCAAAGGCAAAAGGGTCTGAACGAAAAAAAATGCTTTGCTCTTTCTGACTCCGAAGAATAATTGAACAGTTGCGATGAAGGTGAACCTCAACTAAAGGTATCAGAATGGCTATGCTGATTAAACGTAGAAATAGGGCTTTAAGGGACAGTAGTTAGTTGTTACCAAAGTGAAATAGAAATTCCAGACTGTAATTCTAGTTTCGAAAATAATGATTGAAAAAGAGAAACCCACAGCAAAGCCTAATTCTTCGGATCTTGAAATTAGAGATTGCGTATTATTAAAATGGGAGGAACAGTTTTATTCTTCTTCTGTCCAAACTATTAAACACGAATAAAGACTTTACATGTAAAAACCAATGAGTTTAACAAAGCAATAGTAGTATTACATTTGTCAGTGCTCTTGTGAATATGTTGATTTATAAGAACTTTGTCCGATAATGAACTGGTTGTATTGTAGGATTGTACCACCACGTTACCTTAATCCATAAACTCCGTTTGATTTAATTCAATTTCTTTTGAGATTCGTTGGTGACGTTGAAGTTTTAACTATCACCAAGGGACAGGGTTTTTAGGTTACGTTAAAGTTATTGCGGAGAGTGGTGGGCGGGCGAATGCTCAGTCCAGGAAATAGAGCAGTTAATGTAATGGAGAAAAAACAGAAGGCCATTGAACGTGGTTAGTCATAAAGGACAAGATAATATGCGAGGTTAAAAAAAACTCTCGACCAAAACCAATAAATCGACGAGACATTTTTGAAGCGCTCGAGTTGCGCCAATTTGATGACTTTTGTCAAATTGTATAAATCTCTATGTTTGAATTAGTACATATTTCTCATTTTCTCAAGCAAATCGGTGTCAATATTTTTTCGAAAATTTTACGCCTACGTCCTTGATATACGCTCTTTGGGCAATTATAATGTTTAATTTACTTTAATCGCAGAGTTAGTTTATGACATGTAAACTATTTCTGTAATTAAAATGATTACACCGTCACAATGTAACCCTAAGCCATAGAGTGAAATTGTGTTAAGAAATATTTCTTTTGGCAAAAACATTTATTTTAAGGCATACAATTAAAACGGAAGGTTTGTACTTTCTCTAAACAATTTTTCAACATTTATAAAACATTTTATATAGAAAAAGAAATATAAAATATGCAAAATCTGTTACAAATATAAACTAAGGGTCTATTTTTTTCTTGCAGTTAATTTTGGTACCAATAATGCAGAGTTTCGGTCTGGTCTTCAAAGACACCTTCGTGGACATGGGCTTCAGCGCAACAGATGGGTCCATCATCATCAACACGAATGCCGCAGCCAGTATGATGACAGGTCTGATAAATGGGCCACTTTTGAAGCTCTTCGGCTACAGAAAAGTATCATTTGCTGGAGCGTTCTTCACTACAGCTGGTGTCATCCTCACCGCCTATGCTAATTCCTTCAGCTCATTCCTCGTTACATATGGATTAGTCACATGTAAGTAAATGAATAAATGACCATATGTGATCGTAAATTATACATTCAGAGATATGGTAACCGTACGAGAGAGGTACCATAATAGAAGACCTTATTCTAGGATTAGTAGTGGAGCGTTTACCCGGTAGTTCGGGTTCGATTCCCACCCACTAGCACATTTTGTTAAGTATATCATCATCATCATTTTTTATTTATTTAGTAAATATGTAGTGATTGTTCTGAATAATTGCAAACATTAAATATACAGCCAATTCAATTTTATTCAAAGAACAGAGAAGCCGAGAAAACCGGTGCTACAATTTATGGTTCCTCTTGCAGAACAATTGATCGCTTCGGGCAAACAAAAGTGCAATCACGCGTAAGAAATCTGCCGGGCGTGCATTGAAAGTAATGAAAAGATGCGCAACGTCGGAGATCACCTCCCAGTTGAAAGTCACTCAAGACGAGGATGTGCGAAACGTTCTGGTCAGGGCAAAGAAATGTGAACCAAAACCTTGTTCCTCTGTGTAAATTATAACTATTCGTAAATATATCCTACTGTAACTCAGAGAAATACAATTGAGAATTCATACCCAACAAAAAATACCAATGGGACCACAACTCCTATAAGCAACCTCCTTTTCTAATCAAAATAACTTGACTAATGTCTTTCGAACATAGTGAGGCAGGAAATCTTAAGAGGAATTTGAATACTGAATAAAGACAATTGGTAGCTAAAGGGTTAAAACCGTACTTTTAAACATTAATTTATACTTATTCAGATTTAACTCCTATTTGTCACCTCATAAAATAATTGACATAGCGCAGTTGGAAACAAAACGACTAAAGTCAAAAATTGAACTGTAGGAAACAACAAAAATTTCAGTTAATCTGTTTTTAACATCTCATAAAAACAATTTATATAGCAGAGACGGCAACACAATAGTTCCAGGTAGGAAAAGATAGCAACAATCCAAACATGAACAGGAAAAATAAAAATTGCATTCAGCAATTTACAAAATTGTAAAAAAAGAATTAATCAAAAAATTTACTTTATGGATTTAGGATCCATAAAGAAATAACGCATTTCTGATTTTCTATAAAAAAACAATTTAGATATTCCAGGAGGAAACAAAATGACAACAATCCAAAATTGAACAGCGAAAATAAAAATTACATTAAGCAATTTGGAAAATTGATAAAAAATCATTAATTAAAGAATTGAAAAATTGTAAAAACATAATTAATCCAAGAATTTTCTCTAAAGATTCAGGATCTATAGAGAAATAACAACGTATTTTTAATTTTTCATTAAAACAATTGCCATATTCCAGATGGAAAGAAAATGGGAAGAATCCAAACTTGAACAACGAAGACAAAAATTGCATTCAGTAATTGACAAAATTGTAAAAAAATAATTAATCAAGAAATTTGCTCTATGGACTCAGGATCCTTAAAGAAATGACGCATTTCTGATTTCCCATAAAAAAATATCATATTCGAGATAAAAACAAATTGTCAACAATCCAAACTTAAACAATAATTGCATTTAACAATTTAAAATAATTATAAAAAAATAATTAATCAAATAATTTGCTCCAAGAATTCGGGATCTTTAAAGAACTAAAGCATTTCTGATTTTCCCTAAAAAAAACAATTGCCATATTGCAGCTGCGGACAAAATGATAACAATCCAAACTTGAACATGGAAAATTAAAATTGCATTCAGCAATTTGAGAAATTGTAAAAAAATAATTAATCAAAGAATTTTCTCTAGATTTTTAGGATCTATAGAGAAATAACGCATTTATTGTTTTTCATTACAACAATTTCCATATTCCAGATGGGGACAAAATGGCAATAATAAAAACTTGAATATGAAAAATGGAAATTTGCATTCAGCAATTTGAAAATTTGTTAAAAAATAATAAATCAAAAAAATTGCTGCAATGGTTCAGGATTCATAAAGAAAGAATACATTTCTGATTTTCCATAAAAACAATTGCCATATTCCAGATGTGAACAAAATGGCAACAATCCAAACTTGAATATAGAAAATAAAAATTTGCATTCAGCAATTTGCAAAATTCTTAAAAAATAAAAAATCAAGAATTTGCTGCAGTAGTTCAGGATTCATAAAGAAACTAGACATTTCTGATTTTTCCTAAAAACAATTGCCATATTCCAGATGGAAATAAAATGGTAACAATCCAAACTTGAATATGGAAAATAAAAATTTGCATTCAGTAATTTGAAAAATTGTTAAAAATTCATAAATCAAAGAATTTGCTGGCATGGTTCAGGATTTATAAAGAAACAACACATTTCCGATTTTCCATAAAAACAATTGCCATATTCCAGGTGGGAACAAAATAGCAACAATCCAAACTTCAATATGGAAAATAAAAATTTGCATTCAGCAATTTGAAAAATTGTTAAAAAATAATTAATCAAAGAATTTGCTGCAATAATTCAGGGTTCACAAATAAACAACACATTTCTGATTTTCCATTAAAACAATTGCTATATTCCAGATTGGAATAAAGTGGCAACAATCCAAACTTGAATATGGAAAATAAAAATTTGCATTCAGCAATTTGAAAATTTGTTAAAAAATAATAAATCAAAGAATTTGCTGCAATGGTTCAGGATTCATAAAAACAACACAATTCTGATTTTCCATAAAAACAATTGCTACATTCCAGATGGGAACAAAATGGTAACAATCCAAACTTGAATATGGAAAATAAAAATTTGCATTCAGCAATTTAAAAAATTGTTAAAAAATAATTAATCAAAGAATTTGCTGCAAAAGTTCAGGATTCATAAAGAAACAAAACATTTCTAATTTTCCATAAAAAAACAACTGCCATATTCCAGATGGGAACAAAATGGCAACAATCCAAACTTGAATATGGAAAATAAAAATGTGCATTCAGCAATTTAAAAAATTGTTAAAAAATAATTAATCAAAGAATTTGCTGCAATGGTTCAGGATTCATAGAGAAACAACACATTTATGATTTTCCATAAAACAATTGCCATATTCCAGATGGGAACAAAATGGCAACAATCCAAACTTGAATATGAAAAATAAAAATTTGCATTCAGTAATTTGAAAAATTGTTAAAAAACAATAAATCAAAGAATTTGCTGCAATGGTTCCGGATTCATAAAGAAACAATACATTTCTGATGTTCCATAAAAATAATTGCCATATTCAGATGGAAACAAAATGGCAACAATCCAAACTTGAATATGGAAAATAAAAATTTGCATTCAGCAATTTGAAAAATTGTTAAAAAATAATTAATCGAAGAATTTGCTGCAGTGGTTCAGGATTCATAAAGGAACAACACATTTCTTATTTTCCATAAAAACAATTGCCATATTCAGATGGAAACAAAATGGCAACAATCCAAACTTGAATATGGAAAATAAAAATTTGCATTCAGCAATTTGAAAAATTGTTAAAAAATAATTAATCAAAGAATTTGCTGCAGTGGTTCAGGATTCATAAAGGAACAACACATTTCTTATTTTCCATAAAAACAATTGCCATATTCAGATGGAAACAAAATGGCAACAATCCAAACTTGAATATGGAAAATAAAAATTTGCATTCAGCAATTTGAAAAATTGTTAAAAAATAATTAATCAAAGAATTTGCTGCAATAATTCTGAATTTACAAAGAAACAACACATTTCAAATTTTTCATAAAAACAATTGCCACATTCCGAGTGGGGGAACAAAAAGGCAACAATCCAAACTTGAATGGGGAAAATAAAAATTGCATTCGGAAATTTGAAAAATTAAATGGCTTCAAAATTCCTTAAAATATTCAAAATTAATATATTTTTGACATTTCTTTAAAGATAATTGATATACTATGTTCAGCTGGAAATTTTAAGACAAAGAACTTAAACTGAAGAAACATAAATTGCATTCAGCAATTAGATAAATTACAGAAAATTCATCTTCGCCATAATTAGCTTAAAAATATTAAAATCAATTCGGATTAACGCTATTTTTGTCATTTCTAGAAAAAAATAATTAATTTGCTGTATGTTTTTAACTAGTTTAGTAGATAATGTTGTTCGCATGGGAATTCAGCTATAATCAATACATTTATAATTGCAAAACCCCAAAAATTATCGAAACCATCGTCGAATGGAAAAATCTACATTAACTTAATTAAGCCCCGAATCGAAAAGGTAAATTAGTAAATTGCCGGGATGTTCATTTATTAATTACATTAAAACAGCATATTTTGCTCTTGCGTGGAGCAGAAAACTACATTTCATAAACAAGTCGAGTGGTTTTGTTCCGATTATATTGATATCGGCCTTATCAGTATTCCCATTAATTTGCTCCGTGCAGATAAAACGCAAGCTGGACGTTGGCTTCGTAAAATGTGTCATAGTTTATCTGAATGTTTGCAACAATAATAATAATAATGATTTATTTCTTGTTATGACCAAGAATATTTTACAGAATTTTGCTTTGCGAAATATGATGCCAATCAAGTTGACAGATTATAATGATTCTTACGGTTTGTGGGTCACGCTGTATAATTTTATGTACATTAATAAGTAAATTCAATTATTCCAACGATATCATCTAATTAAATTAATACAATCGTTCGTCAATCAATTACTCTTGGAGTAAGCAACAGTTTTCGCGCAGAAACAGAAACAATCGCCAATTTGCAATGCAAAATAATTATGCGCATTATATAATAACAAGGAACTAGTTTAATAATTAATACAATATACACTATTTTTAATTCAGTTTAACATACACTAGAAACAAGATTATTCGAAAATTTCGATAATTTTTTCCGCATTCCCAAAGTATCTAAGGCGCTCCATTATTTCTTGCCAGCTACTGATTTTGGTTCTTGAGTCAGATCTAGTTAGATCCATAACCTCCAAATTATCTGAAAACTGACGTGTATGTACATATTTAGATTTATATTTTTGTAAGCACTTGAATGAAACTAATAAATACAAATACAAATAACATTTTTTTTCTCAAATAATTGTTGATGTTTTGTTAATTACAATATGATATATTTTTTCACCTAGTACGGTTAAACCTGACCTGAGGTACCATTGAAATTTTGGCTGCCCTTGTAAAATTAATAATTTGACATTCCTGATGGTTACTTCAAATTGATGTAAAATATTCAGGATCAAAAAATTTGGAGACCTCTGAGTCATTTAACTTGTTGACAATTAAAGGACTCGGTCGATGTTTTTCGTGTCTAAACGTCAAGAGCCGGCAATTTAGCTTTAATAACATTTCCTGGTGAAAAAAATAAATATACATATTAATGATGCCATATGGTAACCTTGAGGAACCCCATGTATTATTAATTATTGAAAGCTTGTAATCTCGGAGAATGGAACTAAAATACCGCATTTTATTTTTTTGCGTGAATAAGCATTTTTGCTTCTCGCCTTAATTATCCATAATTATTTACAATTTACGTTCCGTTTTAAAATTGTTATTAGATGAGTACTAGCATATTACATTGTATTTTTTATATTCCTGTCAATCCTCATTCCGTTTTGTCACGCTTAATAATAGGTAACTAATTTAATTTTTTATGAATGACATTCCCCTAACACGCATATTTAACTGCTTTATTACCATAATTACATCACGTGCTAAATGATAGTTAGGTGTGTAACAGTACGAAAACTTTAAATCTACAAAAATAAGTGAATGAGGCTGAAAGACCTCTGACGTCATTTGTAAATGTATTGCCTCTCTCTCTAAATGAATGACTAAAGCTGCCAGAGCGGCCTGTAAAACTCTTCAAAAATAATTGAATGAAACAAATTTAGACCTATTATTAGGCCTAAAATTCATAAAGTAACTATAAAAAAAAGGTGGCTGAATGGTGAAACCTATGCCAAAAAACAAAAAAACAAAAAAAATCAAAATACATCCCAATAAGTCTTCATTATAATCTCCTTTGAAAATTGCTTTAGTGATTCAATAATGCAAACATATAACTTGTCATTTATTTTTCAGCTTTGGGTATGGGAATGGGCATGTCATCATACCCTTTAGCTCTAAATACCTACTTCGTCAAAAACAGAAGTAAAGCAGCCGGTATCACGATGACCATCACCGGCCTGGGCCCTGTTTTAATGCCTCAACTAATCAGTCTTTTGATGCTGATTTACGATGTCAAAGGAACCATGTTGATCATCGGTGCCGTTGCCGCTCATTCCTTTGTCGCGGCAGCCCTGCTTCAACCGGTCAAGTGGCACATGATCGAAGAAGTCGTGGAAGAGGAGAACGGAAATACGGAGGAAATGAAGAAAGATGAAACCACTATTACTCTATTAGGTATGAATATTTTATATAATATTTTTACAATCACTCATGACTAATTAGAATTGATTAGATAATTAAATTAGATATTGAAATATTGCACAATAGTGGAGCATCATACTATCTTTGATTTACAATAGGGTAACACTTCCAGTTTTACCAGAATTTATTTTGAATAAACACAATGCTAGAAATTTTTTTACGAATACGCTAAAATTATTAGGGCCTTTGATACGCCAATGCTTAAACTGCTCACCAATCAGATTCTTCAATATTCTATCTATCATTGCGAAATTCAAATCTAATCCTAAATGTCATTTGTCAAAAATCCGAGTATAGTGTTATTAGAATTCCCACTAACAAGGGGAGGATCAGATGTGTGACTCACCGATTTCATCCATCTTTGGCACACGTGTAGGTCATAACTAAGAGTGTAACAGGTGCAAGTAATAGGGCGCACTATTCAGTCGTTTTCGAGAAAACATGGTTTTTTAATTTGTTATTCATTCGTATGTTTATATACCTTTTGCGTTAACAAACATATACCGACCTTTTGGCACATCGATAAAACCTCCGATTCGTAGTCGGAAGGTCGAAGGATCGAACCCCATTGTTGAAGTTGGGTTCATTCATTTTCTGTTTATAGTTTTTATAAATCCATGTGTATTTAAATATCTTAATTTTAGAATCAATCAATTTTTTTCTCGAAAACGGCTGAATAGTGCGCCCTATTACTTGCACCTGTTACACTCCTAGTTATGACCTACACGTGTGCCAAAGATGGATCAAATCGGTGAGTCACACATCTGATCCTCTCCTTGTAAGTTCCAAAGGAAAGTTTTGAAAAAATTATATCTCATTAAGGGGACACCAAATGGTGCCGATGCAAATATTATAGGGGGTCATCGCAAACTGATTAGAGTATATTTATATTACTGTCCATTAACCTTCCGGGTCGGGCGCCAAGTCTGTGAGAACCGGTGTGCGAATAAACAGCAAACTGTTTTTTCGAGTTTCTAGCCGAGTACCAAAATTGGGCCAATCGGTACTATTGTAGTACTATAAGTTAGGCTAGTGTTGGTTATATCTTGAAGGATCATTGATCGATTATATTGGATTTGTTGTTTCTACCTCTAAATTAGTATTATTTTTTCGGCCAAACAACCGAGTTATAAGACTTTTGATGGTACCATTTATAACGGAGCATTTTAATATTTTTAAAATCGACAACGTTACCCTGGCTGACGAATAATCCATTACAGTTTTTTCGGAAATTATGGCAGTTTTATTTTTTTTTAATACCAACCCGTACTTTAATAGTACTATAAGTAAGGTTACTTTTTTTAAATAGACCGACCTGTACTTTATCAGTACCATATGCAAGGCTTGTTATAATTACAATAATCATAAATTTTAAATAATAATTTTTAAATTTAGATATTTTTTCTGTCAAACTTTTTAAAATATACATAAGCTTTTGTTAGTACTGTCTAAATACTAAGCACTGGGTATTTCTTTTCTAATATTGTAATTTAAAAAAATGAGGGTTAAGGTCCTATGAACTATTTGCAATTTATCCGCAAACTAGGGCCATAAGAATTCAAAATTGGGCTAATCAGTACTGTAATAGTACTATAAGTAAGGCTTGTTTGAATTACATTTTAAAGGATCATTGATCGATATACAGGATTTGTTGCCTATAGTTTGTATTATTTGTTCTGCTAAACCGACCGAGTTATATAAAAACTTTTGGTAGTACCGATCTATTGCGAAAGACTGGGCATTGCATTTTTTTCAAATCGATAAGTCGTGAGCCTGAGTAACGTTATCCTAATCCACGTATGAGCTATTTTAACATTCCCCGAAACTATGGCAGTTTTATAAAAAAAGAGGTAATTGGTACTATAGTAGTACTTTAAATTAAACTAGATTTAAATTCCCATATTCGTAAAATCAATTTTAATTCATTTTTAATAATAATAAATAATTTCTTCTTTAGTTCACGTTTGCAAAGCGAAGAGTTTGTAAGATATTTTGGTTATTTGAAATTAAAAAGTAAAATTTAGTCAAATTTTATGCAGGAGATTATTTTTTTGCTTGGGTCTCTGAGACCCAGCGCCCGCTACGGCGTCAAGATTTAGGGCGCCCCGCCTGGAAAGTTAATTAAAACCAGAGGGTGAAAACGCACCCCGAAAAATGTCTTACAATAGGTGCCAAATGACGCGTTCTAGGACCCTACAGGGTGTTTAAATATTTTTGAAAAATTCAAAACTCAAAGCTCTTTAAAAGAAAAAAAAAATCGTCCTTGAAAGAAGCATCAAAACCTGAAATCTAACATGTTGTGCCTAGGTAGGTCCCGAAACCAAAGTACTTGGAAACAGCCTACTTGATGTGGCAACCTCAATTGATAGGTAAAATCTATCGCAAAAATTTAAAAAAAAAATCGCGCTAACGCGATTTTTAGTTTACCCACACACTACGAATTGAGTTGTGTGAGTCACACTTTGAAAAATGTTATCTCTTTAAGGAGACTTCACATATAAAAATTTGCCGAAAGTAATGTTGTTGGTACATGTATTGTTCATACAGGGTGGAAAATTTAACTGGAACAAATTCGGTATTTATGAAGTTCAAGAAAAAAATCCTTGGACACGTCGATTTTGGTTTTTTATTGCGCACTTTTTAGTGTCTTTAAAAATAGTATGACGTCACTAGTCTTTCACGGTTGACGTCGTATACATTTTTTTGTATCAAATGTTCAAATTCCACCAGAAATATTTCAAAATGTAAGGGATGTGTTTAATCACGGATTAGCTTTTTGTCAAGAGAGGAACGGTGCTCATTTTGAACATTTGATACATTAAATAAGTTTAAAAAAAGAAAAAAAAAATTCAATCTCTTAAATAAAAAAACAAAAAAAAAACAAAATATTTGTACACAGTCATAAAGAGAATAAAAAGGGCTACACATTTAGTGAAATAAAAAAAAAATGGTTTCCATTAAAAAAAAAAAATTCTATACGTGAAAGACTAGTGACGTCATACTATTTTTAAAGGCGCTAAAAAGTGCGCAATAAAAAATAAAAATCGACGTGTCCGAGCATTTTTTTCTGGAACTTCTCATTTAATAAATTCATAATTTGTTCCAGTTAAATAAAGTTTCCACCCTGATCATTAACAGATCCTCTAGAGCAAAACTAAAGACCGAAGCCGCACGATTCGTTCAAATTCTCAGAAACTTGTGCGAAACTTTTTTCAAACCTGTTGTGGATGTTTCGGATTATGGGTAGAGTATCTGGTGAAAATTAAAAAAAATCCATCCGCTTAGGCCTTAGTTTACCTGAAACTGCAGTTTTTTGGCAAAGAGGGCCGAGCAAAATCAGAGAAAAAATGTAAAAAAGCAAATGGCGGAGCTTTTGTGGATTTTATTTATAAATGCAAATAACTTGGCTGTCATTTTTTTACAAGCCAATTAAAGGAGTTCTAACACGTAGAGGTTTTTTTTTCAATTTTTTTTCTCTTTGAAAATTCACGCAGGAGATGGGGCAGAGCCGGAGAGGTGGGACTGGACGGTATCGATAAAGCCATTACGGGTGCATCAGACCATGTTGAAAAAGTTTTAGAAAACTTCTTGGCCACCCCTTGGGAGTGATTTTCACGTTTCGTTCCAATAATTCGAAACCGGTCGACGTGCGCTTGGTAAACTCACTGTGGAAATTTTAGCGGAGGGGCAGAGTCTCTGGTGAAATGTAAAAAACGATAGGCCCCGATTGGCTTATATTTACCTGGAATTGCACTTTTTTGGCTGAGATGGCAGAGCAAAATTAAGGCAAAAATGTAAATAAAAGAGACAAAGAGTGTCTCTTTTAAATATTTTTAAAAGTCCAAAAAATATGACCACTGGCTTCCTGCGCGAATGCCAAAGGACTTTCATAATTCACGCCAAAGGGTGTGGCTGAGAAGAGGAACCGGCCGGGATCTAGGGGACCGGTGGGGGTGCATTATACCGGGTAGAAAAAGTCCTTTGAAAAAATCACCCCCGCCCCCCGAGAGGTGGGGTGCATGGCCTAAAGTTCGCTGATCGGTGTGGAGGCTTTGCTTGGCATTCCAAATGTTTTGCGAAAATTTTGAAAATTGAAAACAAATAAGTTTTTGAATTTACCGGAAACGTGTTTTTTGTAACGGCCGCCACTGTAGATTTTTTCAGTATGCGTCTAGTAAGCGAGCAACTCTTCAGCACATCAAATTTTCAATTTATTTATTTTTTTCAAGATTTTTTATACATTTTTAAACGGTCGCACCTGGTCAAAAATTTGATTTTGCTGGCGCAAAACTATCTTAGTGCGGTGAGTTAAAATACAAAATTCGTATGGCTGATGTCATCTATCAAAATTCCTAAATACTACAAAAATGGTATCTGCTATTCTTTAAATTGTATAAATTTTTGTGTGTAAGTGTGTGTGTGTGTCTGTATGTGTGTCTGCGTGTGTGTCTGCTGTGTGCGCTGTATCTCAAAAACTAATAGAGCAATTGATATGAAACTTTGAACATACGTCTTATTTGATAATCTAAAGAACTGAAAAGCTTTTGGTAATATTTCGTACACCGGAAGTGGGTGTTTACCTTAACGGTTTTTTGTTTTTTGCCAATATTTTCTTAAATATGAAAAATATCACAAAAATATTTAAACAAACATAGAAGACAACAAAGAAATGAACATCTTTTGCTTAAAAATATTTTTCATAAAATTTGTGCAATTCGAGAAAAAAAAAATTTAATTTCTTTTCATAATTATGAAATGATAATAAACACACCGGCAAAATTAAAGGAACGGATACAATATTTAATTTTATTTACTGACTCGGTCTAGACGTCGTCGCATTTCCCATAACATATGTGATTTTTTGTAACATTTGTCAAAAAACATTTGACATCTCTTTAAGTTGTATTGTAATGTGTTAAGTATTGCCTTGCATTTGAAACGCGTATTTTCACTGGACAAAATTCGTATTTTTTAACAAGATATCGTTCGAATGTGTTTTTTTTTTATTTACTATCATTAATTTTTCTTATTTATTGCATGTTTAAAACAAGTCAAAGTGTATAATTTTTCTATTGCAAAAACGCTACTTTTTGTTTTATTTTTTTAAGAGGCTTTACAATTGCACTTAGCTTTGAAAAAGGAACTGCAATTAGTTAGTTTAACTTGGTTGTACGAGATACCGCTGAAATTGCCACGGAAAAGTTGCACGGAGAAAAATATTTGGAATTTATCTGCGTTCCTTTAATTTTGCCGGTGTGTGTAGTTACAGCAAATTTGTGTGAATAATAATTGTAGAGAATACCAAAATGAAACCGAGTTTTTGAATTTGAAGTATAATTTTTCCATGTTTAAATAAAATAGAAACAACCTTACTTATTGCAGAGAGTATTAAATAAATTCAAAAAAAAAAAACCAAATATAGCCTGAATATATAAATATTCAACCTGTTCGTAACTCTGCAAGCAAAATTAAGTCTTACTAAGATTATATAGTCTTAGTAAGACTTAATTTTGCTTGCAGAGTTACGAACAGTCTTACTAAGACTATATAGTCTTAGTAAGACTTAATTTTGCTTGCAGAGTTACGAACAGGTTGAATATTTATATATTCAGGCTATATTTCGTTTTTTTTTTTAATTTATTTTCCATGTTTCATAATTTTGACGTTTTAAACGTCAGTTTCATCCGCAACGCTCGATATACATTTAAAATATTATTTCAATAAACCATGAAAACGTAAATATAAATAGCTATGATACCATCAAGTCGGAGAAAGTAACATGATGGCCACATCATCATTTTTTTGCATTGTCGATTGTCATAATTTCAAATGTCTCGTGACAGTTGAAATGTGTGACACCTGTCAATAGTCCCATTACATTATGTAAAAATTTAAATTATTGCAAAGCCCATAAGAGTCTTCAAAAATTAAAATATCGCCCAAACCCAAGGATTACAATACAGGACTTCGGTCGGTGGTTTCCTGAAGTCTTTATTGTCAAAAATCCAAAATACTTTATATGGACGATTTTTCAATTTATCAGTTGAAATTCGAACTGTCATATATCAGACATTTTAGGGGCCATCCATAGCTATTTCCCCCTTTGTAAAGCAAACATAACCCCCCCCCCTCCAATATTACGTAATGCAGTAGTTAACGCCCCCCCCCCCATGTTTGAAAATTACTTCTAAATAATATGAGTTCCTGACTTTATTAAATAAATAAATAAATATTGGTTAAGTGATCCATTTTATTGGTTGAATAATGTGAAATAAATAAATTAACAATGATGTATATTAACAATATTTGCATTATTATTAGTAACAGGAATGGCTTTAATTACTGTTATTGTTTACATTTTTATATAAATCAATCCAGAGTGTTTTTACTCAAATGTGAAATGTAATTTAATTTTTTTAAATCATATTTTATCATTACGTAACTCATTACCCCCGCCCCCTTCGTAACGCAGCGTAGCGTTGCCATTTGAAAAAACGAAGTTATTCAACTTAAGTTAGGATTTTCTACCACATTTTCTTATCACCCTGTATAATTTCTTATATGAAATCATGGTTGGCGCTATAGTTCGAACCTTCAACCAATCAATAGAAATTATTTTAATGGTTCAACGTCTATCACTGGGGCAAATATAAAAGTTCACCTGCACCATGCATTTCAACAAATCTTTAAATATTTAGAAAACGTTAAACAACAGGTATAGGGATTATTGAAGTAACTCACCTTTATTTGCTCCTTAGAATTAAAAAATGACAAAAATACAGGGTGTTCTATTTAAAAAAAACACATGTTTGAGACTTTTAGGGCTTTTGGAACACCCTGTATAATATGAAATTATTTTTAAAAAGTAACCATAATAGACCCCCATATATTCCAAAAGTGAAACTTCTTGAAAGTCACGTATTTTGGCCACAATATTCCGTACCGTATAGTGTGAATAACTCTGTATATGACTGGTAAAAACGAAATGTCAGGATTTTCGATGTTAAATAGTTTACCGTTAAGTGCCATTAGACTCGTATTTTTTAATTTTTTTTATTGGGTGACTAACTTTATCTACCGGGTGTGGCACTTAAGATGCCTCGGGCCATAGCTCCTTTACGATAAAAGCTATCGAAAAAAATCTAAGAACAAAGTGGTGCATAGTTACCGTCGCTATATTTCAAAAATATTTCTAATCATCAGTGGCGTGCCGTACTCCAGTGGCGTACCAAACTTATGTTTTTTTAAATGGAATGCCCTATTTTTTATTGCAGATTTGGAAAGTGCTCGACGAGTACTTATTTTTTTATCTAACATGTTATACCCTTCACTTTAGCGGTTTCGCTGTTATAACCCTTTCTTTCAAAATTGCGCCCCATTTTTGAGATTTTTTTGTAGAGAAACTAATTGACGCCGGCGCCTAAATTTTGAATTGAGGTACAGGTTAAGACCTCGTGTACCTTCACATAATTTTTTTTCGGGTAATTTATGGAAAAAAAATATTTTTTTATTGATCTTCGCATGTTGTCATTTTTTCCGAAAATTTCAAATGGCACCCCCCTAAAAAAATTACGGCGTTGTACAGCCAAAACTCTAAATTTTTCATTGGTGTAAAAAAATTACACATTGCATAACAAAATTTTCTCCGAAATTTTTGTTATGCAATGTGTAATTTTTTTACACCAATGAAAAATTTAGAGTTTTGGCTGTACAACGCCGTAATTTTTTTAGGGGGGTGCCATTTGAAATTTTCGGAAAAAATGACAACATGCGAAGATCAATAAAAAATTATTTTTTTTCCATAAATTACCCGAAAAAAAATTATGTGAAGGTACACGAGGTCTTAACCTGTACCTCAATTCAAAATTTAGGCGCCGGCGTCAATTAGTTTCTCTACAAAAAAATCTCAAAAGTGGGGCGCAATTTTGAAAGAAAGGGTTATAACAGCGAAACCGCTAAAGTGAAGGGTATAACATGTTAGATAAAAAAATAAGTACTCGTCGAGCACTTTCCAAATCTGCAATAAAAAATAGGGCATTCCATTTAAAAAAACATAAGTTTGGTACGCCACTGGAGTACGGCACGCCACTGATGATTAGAAATATTTTTGAAATATAGCGACGGTAACTATGCACCACTTTGTTCTTAGATTTTTTTCGATAGCTTTTATCGTAAAGGAGCTATGATCCGAGGCGTCTTAAGTGCCACACCCTGTATATATTGTTTTGCACATATTATATTAACAGGATATGTGAAGTTAATAAATAAGTATCAAGTGCTAAAAGTTACATTGTGAAATGTTTTGTTTCGAAAATCCAAATGTCGAAGGTAAGAAGGCAAGAAGCATTTTGACATTACAAACTATTAATATTTCAAATGCTCAAAGGTTTAATTATCTAAAATGTCTGCCGAAAATAGAAGTGTGTTTCTAAAGTTTCCAAATTTCGCGGATCAAAAGTTAAAATGTCAATATACCAGATATTTATGAAATTGAAATATTACTGACCAAGGGTGTTATTGTCAATGTTCATTACGAACTGTCAATATTCCAGATGCCAAAAATAAGAAGGGTTATTTACATGAACAAAAATCATGTCCAGTGTAAAATGCTACATTATTAACTATCATTACTAAATTACTAAATGACGACAGTGTAAGAAAACAAAACTATAATTTCAACTTTATCTATTGATGCGCCTTAAATCCAAAATTCATTCACATCAGTAGTAACTCCTAACAGCAGTTTAAAATTCTACTATGTTTACATATTTTCAGATACTCCAGAAACACCCACGAAAGGAATGTATGACAAAAAACACCCAATTGGACAGTCAATTCTATCAATTGATCACGATTTGGAAATCCAAGCCATATATGGATACGACACACCTTTAGGAGGAAGTGTACTCTCACTCACACATGGTAAGAAAATAACGGTAACACGTGTAAACAATTTTCTGACAAAAATAAAAGTAATAAAGATAAAATAGCCTTAAGTCTTACTAACAAGGAGAGGATCAGATGTGTGACTCACCGATTTGATCCATCTTTGGCACACGTGCAGGTCATGACTAGGAGTGTAACAGGTGCAAGTAATAGGGCGCACTATTCAGCCGTTTTCGAGAAAAAATTGATTGATTCTAAAATTAAGATATTTAAATACACATGGGTTTATAAAAACTATAAAAAAAGAAAATAAATTAACGCAACTTCAACAATGGCGTTCGATCCTTAGACCTTCCGACTACGAATCGGAGGTTTTATCGATGCGCCAAAAGGTCGGTATATGTTTGTTAACACAAAAGGTATATAAAAATACGAATGAATAACAAATTAAAAAAACATTTTTTCTCGAAAACGCCTGAATAGTGCGCCCTACTACTTGCACCTTTTACACTCCTAGTTATGACCTACACGTGTGCCAAAGATGGATGAAATCGGTGAGTCACACATCTGATCCTCCCCTTGTAAGACTGAATGTTTCAGAGTCACGAACAGGCTGAATATTCATATATTCAGGCAATTTTTCGTCTTTATTACTTTTATTCAATAACTCTGCAATAACTGAAGTTGCCTTAGGTTAATTTTCTGACAATTTCTCACTGATTTTCTAGTAGGAAGACAACGCCAAATGTCCATCTCAAGCTACAAATCAGCGCACGAAGGTGCGATGAACGGAAAATTTTGGTCGACTTCGTCCATAAACAAACCGGAACCGATAAACGGCGACATAAGAGCGAAAAGTGAGACCAATGACGTTAAATACACCGAGAAGCCGTACAATCCAGACATGACGGTCTTGAAGCCGGAGAAGAAGGAAAGCTGTTGCAGCAAAATCATGACGTACATCGTCAACTTGTTGGATTTGACGTTGCTTAAAGATCCGATTTATGTGAACATCATGTTGGGCATGTCGCTGGCGGTCTTTGCCGAACTTAATTTTTCGATGTTGACGCCGTTTATTTTGGTGGATTTCGACTTAAACACCGGACAGATTGCCACGTTTCTGTCGGTGCTATCGACAGCGGATATTCTGTTTAGATTTTTGTCGCCGTTTATTGGAGATTTTTTGAACAAACCAGCGAGGATTATGTACATGCTGAGTTTGCTGTTACTTATTACTACTAGATTTAGTAAGTATAATAAAAAATTGACATTAACAAAACTTGAAACTCGTATAATTAGAATCGACTCTTTCGGGTCGACGTTTTTCGCTAAGGCAACTCATCAAAAATAGTCATTTTGCCCACCTCTGATTAGTACCTTTATAATAATAATAAGTTTATTCATTCAAAAGCAATTTAGCGAATACAACTGAATAAACATGACTCACAAAGATTAATATCTTGTGCGTGAGTTTGATATATTAAAAAAATGATAATGTGTGTATGCAGTGGTGGCTGGTAATGTGACTCATGGTATACCCAGGATAGTAGAGGTAATAATAAAGATGGTTGCGTTACTCAGCGAGTCGAATTTTATGATTGCGGCCGGAATGCGTTGTCCTGACCAATATTTACTTCCATTGAGCCCACCATGAATCACGCCACCAGCCGCCACTGAATGATTGAGTTATTCCGTTTTTTGTACATCAATGTTTTTCTATTCCAGCTTTATTACTTTTTGAGGAGTATTATCACCTACTTGCAGTTGCGGTAGCTTTAGGAATAGCCAAAGGTATACGTACAGTATATTGGACTTTGGTGATACCAAACTATGTGCCAATTGAAAGGTTGGCGAGTGCCTGTGGTTTACAAATGGTGGTTAACGGTGTGTTAATCATGCTGGGAGGACCAATTTTAGGTAAGTTTAAAAGCTCTATCATACAAGACTCGAATCTGCCAATAGAAATTAATAATAGCTTGCGTTCTACTACGTAATTACTTTGTACTTCTTAAAGTTAATTTGATCTCTAATCCCAAAACATGGAGGGAACCGGATAACTTCTAGAGCAGTGTTTCCCGAACTTTTCTTATTGAGGAACCCTCGCAATATTTTTGAAAGTTCATGGAACCCTCTACATTTTTTGTCAATAGACCTCTAAGGCTAGAACTTTATCTTTCTCTTGAAATATGTCGACTCCTTTCTATTGCTTAGCCAAACGTGATTAATTTAATTTGCTAAATATAGCAGCAAGCCCAGAGAGCGTAGTTATGTTATTTAAGGGGGTAAGTGCCGCGTCGAAAATCGATGCATTTTTGATGGTCAGCATATACATATATTTTGCACAGTTAGAGAGAAACAGTTAAACTATTCGTTTATAGAATTTGATTTTTTTTAAATCATCAGACAAACTGTATAATTTATCCTGAAAATTACCAATATTGGATGGATATCTGGAGCTTTTCTCTGCAAAGAACTAAAAATGTAATGCTACAGAAAAATAGTTTATACCTTTGAAAACGAAAACAATATGTACGTAATAAAATTGTCATTAGTTATCAAATGAAGTCGCAAATACGTAAGAGCTGCACCTCTACAAACACGAATTTGTTTCATTTTCGCCGTTGTAATGAACGCCACCTGCATGAAACATTTTGTATCAACCATAGAGGCGTGTACAAACAAATTTACGTACTCGGTAAAATTTCATGCCCAAGATTGTAGTGACTATCATTTTCTATTAGACCATTCTGGTCTAACTCTGGCGCGAGGCACTTACCCCCTTAATCTGTCTGATAATTCAAACTTGCGGTGGTTGAAATACGCCAACAAGAATTTCCGAAGTGCAAAAACTCTAACAAGAATCTTATATTTTGATAACCACCTAACTTCTGTATATAGCAGTAAGGTGGTTTGAAGACTATCCATATTTCCACACAAGACTTTGAAAATACGTTATTGTGCAAAGGTCGGCTTAGTTTCGCAGAATTTTTGGATCGGAACACACTTTGGGAAACTCTGCAGAGTACATTTTTATACAAATCTACAAGTGTGATGGAAATTATAATGTCTAAGAACGAACTTCATTGATAAGCAGATATTTTTTTCTGTGCCACTCGTATCTTCTAAAAATATGCCATTCTGTCTAAAACAGTGATCTCGAAACTTTTTAAGTAGTGAGTAAAATATTGTTCATTATTTTGTACATTTGAACTTCATAGATAAGGAGTGAGCAGATACAATATGATACCATCTGCTACCACTTTGGCGTATTAGAATGAGCGTCCTTCTATGTTTGCTTTTAAGTTGATCCACTGCTCGTAAAGTGTCGACCGATGTAGGAAGGAAAAGGATCACAATATTTGGATATGTTAAAAAATTAACGACTTTTTCCGATGGCTACCCTGGTAGCGATTTTAGAAAATGCGACAGCATATGTTTCTTTCGAGTTAATAATCGCTTGGTTATTTATTTTACTATTTACTGTGCATGGATATATTTGTCGTTTTGTTCTTCTGTGAAGCGACTTCTTTCATGAAATCTTCTGAGAATACAAAGAGTACAGTATTACCGACTACTCGAGACGTGTGGGAGTAAAGTTTGCGACAAAAAATCTCCAGAGCCAATTGAATTTAAGATGGTCACTGCGCAACACGCCTCGAGTGCTTGGTGCAACTCTAAGTGAGTAGATGTGGAAGGGCAATTTTCATCTGTAGTGGTCGAATTTGTTCTGATTCTCTCTGCTGTGGCGTCAGAGGAGTAATATTTAGTCGTGCACTTTTGGTTGATGTAATCTACCTCTCGGGAAAGGACTACAGCTTGTGGAATTCTGAAGGAAGTTGTGTTTTGGAAGAAGGTGCCTAGCTCATACAAATTGAGCAGACTGGATGAAGGAATTGAGCTCCTTATCAAAACCTAAAAGCAAAGCTTTTGATGAGCAACTCGTTATTTGGAAGCTGAACAGAAAATGAGGGGTCAGGTTAGGGCATATTTTCTGCAGGTGTGGCCCTCCAGACCCTCAACGCGATTACGAGGCACAGAACACATACCGGAAATGCAAGATTTAACATATTAACGTTACTCTCGTTACAAACGATGCAACCGCCACATGTACAAAGAATTTATTGTTAATTTAACTAGTTTAGAGGTCTCACCTTTACGGAAACTTTCTTCAAAACGTAGATCTGGTGCGCAGGGATGATTTAACCATAAACTGTATCTATATATATATACTTCATTTTTATTACAGACACATACATTGAATTACAAGCAGGTTTACTTTGTTTACAATTATATAATATGTTAGTACGTCTCTGTCAGGGCTATCGATCATGGGTCTTTCTGCCCTTTCGCTATAGTTTTGAAAAGAAGATACATTAACTGTCAGTATGAAACGAACTAGTGAACTGATAAAGAGTGATCGCGGGATGTTTGAATTTGGAGGGGATGTTAGGATTACGTGGGATACAGAATTTGTTTAAAAAGGTTACATTGAAGGAGTTTTTGGAGAATTTTTCAGCAATGGCTAATATGCGTTCCCCTAGAGAAATTATTTGGGTAGTTTCGTATAGGAGTTCATTGGATGGGTTATGGAGCGGATTAATGGGATGTCTGATTTTCGTAAGGGTTCTGAGTGCGGATCTTTCGGCAACGAGGAGATGGTGAAAAGTGGAAGGTCGTCATTGTACAAATAGTATGGAACCGTAGTCAAGCAAGGGACGGCATATCGCTTTGTAATTGTTCACTGCTGTTTTTGTTGTGATGCCCAGGTTTTTAAATGTAAGAGCTCAAAAATGCCGGAGTTTGATTAGCTGGGAATGAGGTTTGAAGGAGAGTTTAGCATCAAATAATATTTCCGAGGTATTTGCAAGTACGGGAAGGGGAGATATTGGACCTATTGATTTTAATTTTGGGAGAGACTGTATCTATTTTATTGAAATCTACGATACTTTTTGGATGTACTTAGAATTTACTGAGGTTTTAGATTTATTACTAGTCTATTTTTTAATTTTTATTTACATTAAATAACAAAAAATTAATATATATTCAGGTTCTTCAGCCTTTTGAAGAAATTAATTAATTGCCTATTACGTTCTCTAAAGTAGTCCTGGTTTTGTTATGGGAAATATTTATCTAAAACTAGACATTTTGTAAAACAATTCAATTCCATTTAAATAATTTGTCACACCATCTACATTTATCTAAAAACATTTATAGATTCATAAAACTTATCTTTAACTATCGGAATCTATGTAAAAATATATTATACTGGGTTCCCCATAATAGGCTACCCATTTTAATATTTGAATTAATTTTGTTTCAGTTAACAAAACAAACTTTTTATTATACTAAATTACAGCTAACACTTTGGGATTTATGAAAACATAAATATTTGGCTAATTTAATTCTAACTTTTAAAAATCACGTCTTCTAAATGACCTCCACCAACTTCAACACATTTTTCAATATTAGATAAAAAGTGGTTCATTACACGGCGTAGCAAACCTTTGTCTATTCCTTCAACTTCTTCACGAATTTTGACTTTGAGTTCCTCGATTGTACCTGGATGACTCGCAAACAATTTGGCTTTTAAATATCCCCACAGGAAAAAATCGGGTGCCGTTAAGTCGGGGGACCTCGAAGGCCAAGGCAAATTTCCGAATCGAGAAATGAGTCGGAAATTAAACGTTTCTCGCAGAACCCGCATTGAGTTTCTGGCGGTATGAGCTGTTGCCCCATCTTGTTGGAATAGTAAGGCATTGTTTAGTAATCCTCGTCTATTTAATTCTGGAATGAGGAATGTCTCGTCTCTAACATGTTTACGTAGCGCTCGAATGTTACTGTTACAGCGCGGTTATTTTCATCCTCTAAAAAATATAGACCAATAATACCAAAAGATCCTACTCCACACCACACAACAACTTTTGGATTATGGAAGTTCTGTGTAAAGATTTCACGAGGATTTTCATTAGACCAGTATCTAAAATTCTGTTTATTAACCATGCCGTTCAAATAAAAATTTGCTGCGTCGCTCATTAAGAAACTGTGAATTGCTCCTTGATGTAAATTCAAAAATTCTTGACAAAATGCTAACCTTGCTTGATTTATAAGTTGCTGTGCCATTTGGTAGTTATAGGGATGAAATTTTAAATCTCTTTGAAGAATTGGATCTAAGCTTCCCTTTGATATACCTTTTAGGACTTCTCGTAAATGCAATTCTAACTCGTTCAATATTTTCTGGTATACGAACTGTTCTTCGACGTCCAGGCTTCTTCAAATTTTGTACAGAACCATTTTCACGCTAATGACGAACCCATAACTTAACAGTTTTACGATTTGGCGCGTGACCTCTATTGTTGTTATTAAACTGACGCCGGAATGCACGCCTAACTTCTTCTATCGAATTGCTTCTTATGTAAGTTTCTACACAAAACACACGTTGTTGGACTGAGCAATCCATGAAAGTTAAATAATTATGATGAAAACTAACAAACTTCTCGTAGAAAAATAACGTTCCGCAAAATTATTAATATAAAACTTATTTGTGACAGATGCCTACTTGATCAATAATTAACTTAAATCCCAAAGACTACAGAACATAATCCCACAGAGATAAACTTATTTAGTTATCTCGTAGGGAATTAATTAATAAAATAAAATGGGTAGTCTATTATGGGGCACCCTGTATAAATGTATTGTTACACTGAACTAATAACTTAAATAATTTGTCTGCAGAATGCCATATTGAATTGTTTGGTAGAATAAACTAGCCAAGTTCTACCTACTTTTTCGCCATTTTCTAGAGTTTTGGGAAAATGTTTTGATGAAAATCTTCCATTAGTTTCATCTGAATGGAAGCTAATATCAGGATGGTTTACGGGGCATTGCTTCACTAAATACTCAACAAGTCGAGGACCAATTTAATCAGACCATGTCCCTGAATCGGTCTTCACAGTTCACAAGAGAAGAATTTGAAGGTTCCCCTTCAACACTATCCTCTTCTCCAGGATTTTCCGATTCCGATGGTTAAGGAGATAATGTGCCATCTAGTTGTCCTTGCTCCTCTCAAGACAAGACAACGACTCCAGATTTCCTAGAGATGCTTCAGCTGCATTAATTTCAACTAGCAGAAGCACAGGGGGTTTTGAAGAAACCAAAAACTTTGTCAGAGGTCCGCTTAGCTCATTTCTTCCTTTTGTTTTTAACTCCTTTATTTTTCGGTAATAAGCAGATTGTCTTTTGGTTTGTTTTTCATTCTGACATCTAAGGGGTAAGATTATTTTCTTAATTGCCGCAACATTCTTGAGTAGATTGTAAACTATGCCAATTATTTTGATTGAATGTATCGTTTATGTATGAATCTTAAGCTTTTGAAGCAAATTTTTCGGTTTATTAGT
Source organism: Ocypus olens (assembly GCA_910593695.2). Taxonomy (NCBI): domain Eukaryota; kingdom Metazoa; phylum Arthropoda; class Insecta; order Coleoptera; family Staphylinidae; genus Ocypus; species Ocypus olens. The sequence goes on from OU343048.1 coordinate 54,388,289, forward strand.
TTTTTTTTTTACAATTTTCAAATCGTTAAATGCAATTTTCGTTTTACCAATTTTTGGAGTTGCTGTTTCGTTTCTACCAAGGATATGGCAATTGTTTTAACATAAAATCATACACATTGTTTGTTTATGGGTCTCGAGCATCTGAAGAAAATTCATCAGTTTAAATTAGGTTTCACAACCGTTAAGTGCGTTAATCGTTTTCCTAGTTCAAGTTTTAAGCGTTTCTGTTTAGTTCCTACTTAATATACAGGGTGTTTCAGAGCTCCGGGAACGTTTAATCACGTGCTTATTTTACAAAATTTCGAAAAAAAATGTATACAAAAGTTGTGTATAATAGCGAGCTGCACGCCCTAAAAATATTAAAATTTATACAGGGTGTCTCATAACAAAGTTACAGACCAAAGTTATGTTTTTTTAAATGGAACACCCTGTATTTTTTGTCATTTTTGAATTATATGGAGCAAATTAAGGTGAGTTACTTCAATACTTCCTATACCTATCGTTTGCCGTTTTGGAAATATTTGAAGATTTGTTGAAATGCATGGTCTGGGTGAAAATTTATTTTTGCCTCAGTGATTGACGTTGAACGATTAAAATAATTTCTATTATTTAGTTACAGGTTCGAATTATAGAGCCAACCATGATTTCATACAAAAAATTATACAGGGTGATAAAAAAAATGCGGTAGAAAAACCCAATTTATAAAGTTGAATAACTTCGTTTTTTCAAATGGCACACCCTGTATTTAGTAACGTATTCTCAAGTAGAATCCAATTAAAAAAAAAATTGCAAAATATTTCATAGCCCGGAGAAGTCTCAAAGAGGTTATTTTCAAAAGTTTTACCAATTAGAGATATAAATTATATTTTTAGCTTATTCTTAAGAGAAGTTACAGGCAGATTTCAAGTTTCCTTTTTTAGAAATAATTAATTTTCTTGAAAACTAAAAGAGAGGTGTACAAACGTTTCTACAAAATATGTTGAAATTTAACCGGGTAATCCAAAAATATAATAATATATAGGGTGTTCCATTTAAAATAACAAATTTGGTGCTACTTCCGGTGGAACCGGAAGTGATAGAAAGTTGAAAATATTTCACATGTAGAGAACAAACTCAACCGTGATGAGTTTTTTTTTTCAAATTTTTAGTACAACGGCAACCCTGTAAACTTTTAACGAACTGTTTAGCGTAGACACCCTGTATATTACTTTAAAAAAAATGTTTTTTTTGGGATTGAAATCTGCGGGAGAAACCGTTTCGCCCGATTAAGGCTTCGCATGAAAGATGCTTTGCAATCTTGACATTTTAAAATAAAAACAAATAGGAAAAAAAATTCTTATACTCGTACTTAAATGTTTGTTTAATAAAGTACCTTAACTGAAATTTCTAATGATTTTACTATATTCTTGAAATTAGCCTTTTTTGTGGGACCTTTTTTCTTGTTGAATGCATTTTTTGATTTCTCAATTCAAATTTGAAGCGTTGGCGTTTTGTTTCCACCTTGAATGCCAATTATTTTCATTGAAAATGATAAATGCATCGTTTGTTTTATGAATCTTAAGCTTTTTGAAGCAAAATTTGTTGGCGTGTTAGTATTTTAACAATTTTTCAAATCGTTTAATGTTATTTTAGATTTGCCAACCCAAGTTTGGAGCATTGGTGTTTTGTTTCCACTTAGGATATGAAAGTTGTTTTAACAGAAAATAATAAATGCATTATTTGTTTTATTAATATTGAGCTTTTAAAGCAAATTATTTGGTTAATTAATATTTTATAATTTTACGAATTGCGAATCGTAGTTTTGGTTTCCCAATTTGATTTTGAAGCATTGCCGTTTTGTTTCCACGTGGGATATGGCAATTATTTTTTTATGGAAAACCAAAAATGCATTCGTTGTGCATGGATTTTGAGCTCTTGAAGAATTTCGTTCTTTAATTTTTTCCATTTACGAAGTTATGAATTTAATTATATGGATATTATTTTTAAACAAAGAGAGAAGATTCTCCGAATATAACTGGATCAAAATTGTGAACATACCAATATGCATTGTTGTTTTTTTATGAATTTCTAGCTCTTGAAGCGATTTCGTTAAATATTTTTTTTGCATTGTTTTTAATCGTTAAATGAAATTTTCGTTTTCCAAATTCAAGTTTGGAGCGTTACTGTTTTGTGTTCACCTAAAGCATAGCAATCGCTTTGACGGCAAATCATATGTTGTTTATTATCGGTTCTTAAATTTTTAAAACAAAATTCTTGGTTTGATTATTTTGTTACAGTTTTTCCAATCGTGGAATGCAATTTTCATTTTCGTAGTTTAAGTTTAGAGTTAAGTTAACTTGCATCGAATAATAATAACATAATGAACAGCTATGCCATGTTTTTTTTTAACGGGAATATCTGTTTTGAGGTCCCTAGAGGCGATTTCAACAATTTCTGGGAAAGAAAACAAATTGTGTCTGTGTGTGCCCACGCTGTATCTCAAAAACTAATACAGGAATAAACATGAAACTTTGAACTTAAGCCTTATTTTAAATAAAATCTAAAGAACAAATTAACTTTTGGTGAAATTTTGTACACCGAAAATGGGTGTTTACGTTAACCGTTTTTTGTTTTTTTCCAATTATTTTTTGAAATATGCAATATATTACAAAGAAATTTAAATATATATTGAAGACAACTATAAAATGAACATCTTTTGTTTGAAAATATTTTTTATGTCATTGATTTTTGAAAAAAAACATTTTTTTTTAGTTTTTGGTTTGTAATAATAAAACGATCATAGTTACATCAAATGTATGTTAATAATAATTATAGAGAACTCCAAAACAAACAACCTATAAAGAATAAGTTTTTTTTTTAATCTTTAGTTTGTGATTAGCTATTAGCATTTGAAGTATAATTTGTCATTTCCATATTATAAAATTTTGACGTTTTAGACATCAGTATCATCCGATACTACAAACCCGCTCTATGTACATTTAAAATATGATTTAAATTGAAATTAAACCATGAAAGTGTAAATATAAACAACTATTATACCATCAAATCTGAGAAATGTAACAATTGCTGAGAAACAAAAATTGTATGCAAAATATGGATTTACTGTAAACTCTTTTTTATTTTCAGGTTATATCAGAGACGTGACCGGAAGCTATGCCCGCTGCATTTTCGTGATGAACTTTGTAACACTCACGACTGTAATAATGTGGTCTTTGGAAATCATCTACTTAAAATACAAAGAACGTAAAAACACGGCAAGATAAATTCATCGACTCTAATTTGAAAATAGTCAAAATTGCCAGAAATATCTAACGCAACATTTATGTTATTACAATAATTCGGTGCTGAATTAATAATAACAAACCCGAATTACACGACTGAATGATCAAGTAGTCGACAATCACTACTGAAATCATTTATTTTCTTTTTTTTTCTTCAATAAGATATTTTCTTCTCTCTCTTTTTTATATTCAAATCTTATTAATTTGTGATGAATCAAGTGTGTGCGGTATTTAAAATTTCTGGTGATTTTGACTAGTTATAAGGAGTTACTTATGTGCAATCATTGTGATAAAATTGTAACAAATTTTATACTTAAGCAAACGAGATTCTTTTGTAAAGATTACTTAACATTATTTATTATTAATTAATTTATTCAGACCGATAGTCAATTATTTATAGTGTCTAAAAATTTAGATGTTAGTAGCTCTACGAACAATTAGTTATGTAAGTTAAATCAATGTATTTATGTATATAAAAATGAAATTATATTTTCATAATTGTTATATTTTAAATGAAAAATTAAGATATAGTGTTTTTTTTTATATATGTGTTTCCAAAAAAATTGACCCCAGGGTATGCAAATTTTGTAATTCTTACAGTAGGAGCATCAAGAAAATATCAGTTGGGGAGGAAATTTGAAGCTGCAAACTTGTCAATAGTAAGTACAGATTAATTATGGTCAGTGGATAAAACAACGAGTAACAAATGTAATGTAAAAGAAAAGAATACAGAAACAAAGATAAATGATAACAATAATGAAGGGGGGGGGGGGGCTGCTACGTGGCGGAGCGGTTTGGCACCTGCTTCGGTGCGAGGCGTGGCGTCGTGAGCTCGAGCCCCACGCTCGGACGGTAACTTTTATCAATCAAAAGTTTATCAGTTTGGTGTAATAAATGAATTTACATGTACAAAAAATTGGTTGAAGAATCGCCTGGTTGCTTACGCCAATTATCTCTCAAATGACACACGGGGTCCACTGGACCCCAAGGCATTTTTTAACGTAAATATTTTAATTTTCCCACGAAATGGAGCTCGTACCACCCCCGAATGATAGTTCACATCACGGGTGTGAAGCCGAGATACGAATATCGGCAACACGAAAGTATGTAGGCCACCCCAGGACAGTGGAGCGAGGGAGAATTTAAAATTTGCCGCTTTTGTAAAGATGGTTACCTCGATGTTGCCAGATTTATCAACGATCTTATTATGGGGATTACCGTTTTTAATAATCTTAAAATTTCACTACAAAGTAATAATTTTAACAATTAAAATTACGTTTTAAACATAATTAGATTCATTATCGCTTATATTTGTCATAATAACTAATGAAAGTATAATATTACTGTTTATTAAATATAATCATGTGCATTGTATATGTTATACTTCGATGTATATGCGGCAACGCTTAATGAGTCTCACCATTTTTATTAACTAACCTCAATAGTGCTGTGAGTGCTAGTAATTCATGTTTGAAGGTAAGTTATTATATATTCTATCTTTTAAACTTGTCACTAGTATTTATTAATAATGGAAAAATCAAATGGCCGTATTAAATATTCTTGTAAATATCTAGAATGTCAAAATTCTTTCTTTTCCAATACAACTAACGTTGACTACAAAAATCAACATTTCTGTAAATTTCCCAAAAATAAAGACTATCTTAAAACATGGAAAACCATTTGTGATATTGAACAGTCTTCATTGTTTAAATTTTCATTCATGTGAAGATCATTTGATTCATAACCATTTTGTTAACCATTTCCGCAAAAAATTGAATTGCAATGTTGTTCCGACACCAAGAAGTAAGATAATATAACTACACTAATTTACTTTTTAATGTCATGAATCCTGGATACGAGCAAACAACGACGCCTGAAAGAAATATCCTAAGAAGAACGAAGAGACCTGATGGAACATTGCACCTGGACAAGACCTAATACCTGATTGTTGTGATATTTTTATATTTGATAATTTTGTTAATAATAATGTATATAATTATTCTGTTAAATATATTTTTTTCCATATAGGCCTATTTTTATTTTTATTTTGTGAAATTCAATATTTTTTCTTTTACCAAAACCAGTAACTTCTTCATTTATGTACTATCTAAAAGTATAATCAATTATGTGCTCAAAAAATGGTGATGTGGCCATCATGTTACTTTCTCCGACTTGATGGTATTATTTATATTTACGCTTTCATGGTTTATTTTCAATTTAAATCATATTTTAAATGTACATCGAGAGGATGACACTGACGTTTAAAACGTCAAAATTATAAAAGATGGAAAAATTATACTTCAAATTCAAAAACTCTATTTACTCAAAAACTAAAGGCATTTCGAAAAAAACTTATTCATTAGAAATTGTTCATTTTGTAATTTTCTACAATTATTATTCACATAAATTTGCTGTAACCATTATCGTTTCATAATTATAAACCAAAAATTTTAAAAAAATTAATAATTTTTTTTCTCGAATAGCAATGATTTTATGAAAAATATTTTCAAGCAAAAGATATTAATTTCTTTGTTGTCTTTAATGTTTGTTTAAAAATTTTTGTGATATTTTTCATATTTAAGAAAATATTGGCAAAAAACAAAAAACAGTTAAGGTAAACACCCACTTCCGGTGTACGAAATTTTACCAAAAGCTTTTCAGTTCTTCAGATTATCAAATAAGACGTATGTTCAAAGTTTCATATCAATTGCTCTGTTAGTTTTTGAGATACAGCGCACACAGACAGACACACACACACACACACACACAGACACACACACACACACACACACACAGACACACCCACAGACACAAAAAATTTTTTTCCAGAAATTGTTGAAATGGTATCTAGGGACCCCAAAACGGATATTTCCGAAAAAAAATTTTTGAAAAAAAAATCACGATCACAATACTTTCTCGTACTTCGTAACGGAGAAAGTAAAAACATAATTGATTATATTTTTAGTGTTATTAAATTGAAATATATCGTGTAGACGAGTAGAACATTTTTAAATTTTGGCGGACATCGTAGTAATTTGCCACCCCGACACCAGGCGGCGTCAAAAATCGTGTTTCCGAAATTTAACATGCAGGTTTCATTTCTAAAGGTATGTGTTCTGTGGTTCACATGTAAAACTAACGGTTATCACGCCACTCTACTCTTTTCAAGACGGTGGGGTCCAGTGGACCCCTGTGTGTCATCAGCGTTATTTTTCAGTGTAAAGTGTGGATTTTTTTATTGTTGTTTCGCGTTTATTTTTATTCATATCTATAGTAAGTATGATTATCCACATTGCTAAATTGTTTATCAATGTTATATTCATCTCGATTTGGTATAATAGATGGCACGTCAATTGCGGAGTCAAACGGTACGAGAAATGCTTCAGCGTGATGATGGTAAAGCTATCGACGAAGCTTCTTCAGCAGAAGACATTGTTTATGCGGATAGTGCAGATAATTATGATTTTGTGCCATCCAAAAATATTGATATATGTTTACAGTCTAATTTTTGCTGTTTTTTTTTTCTCCCAAATTCTCACCAGTAAAACTGCGAGATAAATACCTTTTTGAGAAACAGCGGGTTAAATTGGATGTCATCTTAAAATATTGTCCTTCAAGAATTCATAGCTAAATTTTTAGCTAAAAATATTGAAAATTAAGTAAATGCGGCAATTTTTTGTAAAAAATCAACTTTTTTCGTTTTTTTTTGAGAAACTTATGTTTAAAATTTAACGATGACCATTTTCAACTGCTTAAAATGACAAATTTCGGCTGTTAAAAATAATCATTTTTTACAGCCAACGGAGATCATTTTCAATTATCAAAAATGACAATTCTCAACACCCAAAAATGACAATTTTTAACAGTCAACGCATTTTCAACTGGCAAAACTGACAATTTTCCACAGCCAAAAACTTCAATCTTCAACTGCAAGAAATGACACTTTTTAACTACCAAACGATAATCATATAAAACTGCCAAAAATGAGATTTTTTAAAGCCAAAAATTACAATTTCCAACAGCTAAACACCACAATTTTCAACTGTCAAAAATGACAATTTTCGACTTTTAAAAAATAACAATTTTTTACAGCGAACAATGACCATTTTCAACTATCAAAAATGACAATTCTCAATACCCAAAACCGACAATTTTTAACAGTCAACGCTTACCATTTTCAACTGGCAAAACTGACAATTTTCCACAGCCAAAAACTTCAATCTTTAACTGCCAAAAATGACACTTTTTAACTATCAAACGATGATCATTTAAAACTGCCAAAAATGAGATTACAAATTTCAACAGTTAAACACTACAATTTTCAACTGTCAAAAATGACAATTTTTAACTGTAAAAAAATGATAATTTGTAACTATCAAAAATGACAATTTTTAAGTGTCAAAAATGACAATTTTCAACTGTCAAAAATGACCATTTTAACTGTCAAAAATGACCATTTTAACTGTTAAAAATGACAATTTTTAACTGTAAAAAAATGACAATTTTTAACTATCAAAAATGACAATAGTTAACTGTCAAAAATGACAATTTTTAACTGTCAAAAGTGACCATTTTAACTGTCAAAAATGACAATTTTCAACTGACAAAAATGACAATTTTCAACTGACAAAAATGACCATTTTGAACTTTCTTAAATAAAAATTTACAGCTACCTTAAAATAAGAATTTTTAACTGCCAAAAATGACATTTTTCAACAGACAAAAATGACCAACAACCAACGATGACCATTTTCATCTGTCAAAAATGACAATTTTCAGCTCCCCAAAATGACGATTTTCAACTGTCAATTTTCCACAGCCAAAAACTTCAATCTTCAACCGCCAAAAATGACACTTTTTAACAACCAAACGATGATCATTTGAAACCAAAAATGAAATTTTTAATAGCCAAAAATGACAATTTTCAACTACCAAAAATGACAGTTTCCTATTGTCAAAACAGTGACAGTGACAATCGCCATAAATTCGTACGAATTGAAACGCAAATAAATAATAACATTTTGAGTTACTAAAATGTATATTTTGGAGACCCGCATGAATTTCGGCCGTATGCAACTTATGAGCGCCGGCATCTGCAAAAGCAGCGCCAGTCGACCACGTGGCGTGCACAAGTCTTATCGTAACTGTGGTTAAATGCAAATAATAAGACAGTGAAATATGTTAAACCATTGGTGAGGTGAATTAACAGTGGTGTGATTAGTGAATGGAAACTGACTTAACGGTTTGATCTTAGCAGAACTATTTAGATACTATTGAAAAAAAATTCAAGTCAAAATATTGAAAACTGGAGTAATGGCCATTTTTCATGCTGGGGTCCACCGGACCCCGTGTGTTATTTACGTGATTTTTGAGACGTGTTTCATTTAAGGGTTAACCCTCAATTCCCTGAAACACCCCTCCTTTAAAAAAGAAAAAAGAAATAGTACATTATTATACAAGTTTAATAAGAGGGTATATTGTGGCACGAGTGGGATTGGAGCACGACTCGAGCAGCGAGGAGTGCTCCAATGCAACGAGTGCCCCACAATGCCTCTTATTAAACAAGTATAATATACTATTTTTTCTACTTTGGTTTTAGTTAAGTAATTATTTCTAAAATAAAATATAAACTTAAACCTAGTGAGTTTTATCTTTTAACATTTGGCAGCACTAAAAAACATTTGATCCTTTCGAACGAATTTAATATTTGACATACGTATTTCTACGGCGATTTCAATAGTTAATTTTAAAACATATTAAATCAAGAATATTACTTATACACTTCCAAAAATAAGGGAGGTTGCCAGGAGTGCGATAAACAAACTATTTCCACGTAAGTTGTAACCAATTTAAGCTTATAAAATAATGCAACGCCTAAATGATAATCGAAATTTAAGGTTATGTTTACATTTGTTTCTCGTTCCTCGTGTCAGGCATCGATCGATGCTAATTAAAAATCTACACCGAATTAACACACCGACTCAAGCGGCTCTTTTTCGCCGCGAATGAAACATACATTATACTCTCTCTGTGTATGTTGTGTTGCCTAAACGTCATCACCGAGAGCCAAGTGAATTCATGCGTCCGGCCATTGTCACCGAGTTCCTACATTTTCCACGCGGATAAAAAGTGAATATGACGCCTCCGTTTTCTTTAACCTTAGTGGTACTGATGGCGAACTCCCCAATATGCATTCGAACATTTCCAGTGTGTAACACATTGGACGGTTCCAATTATCCTATGAATTAACGGCAATTTTACATTTTGATGTCGACATATGTCACGTTTAAGTACTGCCAATGTTACCACAAATAGTTTAATAATGAGCAAAACTGTAAAATAAAAAATCTCATTATTAAACTATTTTTGATATAACAAAAGGTCGATTGTTAAACCAAAGTAGAAAAAAATTAAAACGTGAAACTAAAATATCTAAATATCTAAGACATATGAGGGCAGAAAAGTGCCATCTACAACAAGTAATAATAGAGTGAAAAATCCAAGTGAATAGAAGAAGGAAGTACTTGAGTACTAAAACAGAGTTTGGTCCAGCTGCACAACGGACCATTTAATCAGAACAACTGTTTCAAGAGTATAAAAAGCATTGATGATTGTTAACCTTCGAAACGGAGATGGTACCTAGAAAAGAATATAAAATAGAGAATTGTGTTTTATTTATCCCTAAAAATGTACCATATAGCAGGGGCGGCTCGTTATATAGAGCCAAGGCACTACCTGTAGTTTCAAGCTCAGCAAGAATTTTTAATTAATTCTTAAAACACTTTTTCGCCAGTTACTTTGGTCTAGGACAGTGATTCCCAAAGTGGGCGCCACCGCCCCCTGGTGGGTACTGCAGCAATTCAAGGGGGCGCTGATGGCGTGTAAACACAGAAGAATTTCCGCAGTTACAAGAAGAACTGATGAAAGTAACTGCAAATGATTCAATAAATAGTTTCGTAATTTCAAAGTTCAATGTTTCTATTACACAATTCTTTAATATATTTTGCGAAAAAGGTAGAAACAATAATACATATATATTTCCTATTAATTGCTATCAAAATTAAAAATTATGTAATTTCCAGGGGGCGCTAAGTAATATTTTTTCGGGAAAGGGGGCGGTAGGGCAAAGAAGTTTGGGAACCACTGGTCTAGGAAGATAAATCGTTCTTTTATTCTTCAAAAAAAGGAGGAGGGGATGTATTCTATAAATGGCTCTACCATCAAAATGTTCCACGAGCCGCCACTGCTATATAGTAACGGCTGCTAACATCCTATATCTTCATTTTAGTCGTTTATAAACCAAACAAGATCTAATAAGTATTGTATCTTCTATTGTATATTTAAAAATAACGAGATTACCCATTGCTTACATTGGCCTAACAATATTAATATACAATTGATTTTGATTAACCCCTTAACATACACGCTCGAGTTAATTATTATTATTATTTATTCAAATCACGTTGCCACCATATACAAATAGTCAAAAATAATGTAAAATTGTGGATGTGAGCGTCCGTTACACAATTATCAACGAATAAAATAATTAAAATAAGACTACAATTAAGATTTATAAACTAATACAATATAAAGAACAAAGTACAATAAATAATTCGAGCGCGCTAAGCCGCAACGCTAAAAAAGTGTGCGGGGGTTAAATGAAATCAAGGCGTGTATTTAATTAATTCAAATTCTCACATTTTTATTCAAAAATCCCGCGTTTTTGTTCTCGACAATAACCCCCAGCATCGGTCGATGTCAGTGTTGTCACAACTATAGGTTAACACGTAAACATTAACACTCCATTTAAATACGACGATTATTTCTCCTACAATGTTTAACACCGGTTTATTTTGTCAGACAGTGCGGAATTGTGTTAACAGGAAAGTGTTACATAATGTGCGACCACACTATCATGCCCGCGTGGGCTTGGGTGCGCACGCAATGGCCTCCATTCATTTATCGGGCGCGGATTTTAATTCGACCGTCGAGGAGGCGTTGCAAATTTGGCACAAGAGATTTTCCGATGGGAGAATTGATGAACCGCTCGAGTCCATCGCTAATATTTTAGCTTTTAATTTGAAAACGAATAAGGTAAGACATTGTAAGCTAAAGTAGTTTGTGTTCGTTGGGTGGCCTATATCAAATGTACGTTTTTTTTTTCGTTTTCGCACCGAAAGTGTTGTTTGTTATAATGAGAGTTTAAAAAATTCAAAATGTTACTAAAAATATCCATTTTGGTCCATGAGACGATTCAGTCCATTTCTAATAAAAATCCGGTGTGGCTGTGCGTGCGTCTGTTTGCTGATAAGAGTATCTCTAAAACAACTGTATATTTTTAATAGTAATACAACACGAGTTTTAGTGAAGAGAATGGTTGGTAATCCATAATTAAATTGAATAGAAAAATTTACTTAGTTGCGGTTAAAATTAGTATTAATGATGTTGTTTATACTGGACTCTGGAGGCTTTTATTTTATGACATATTTTATAAATAAATAATTATGTATTACATTAATGCTTGTTGAAATGCAAATTCACACGATTTTGAGAAATAAATTAAGTTGTTTCGGAACCTAAAGCAGCATAATTTATTTCCTAAAAGAGAAATAATTGGCGATAACCGTTATTTACACGAGTTGAACTTGTTAAGATTATTTCGTGAAAAATATTCATTTTAATAATTAATTCTCAAAACAGTTTTCAGTGGCGGTTTCAGGGGGGGGGGCGATAATCGGGTAATTACCCCTCCCCCCTAAGAATTTTTGGCTTATCAATTTTTATTGTTAAAAATTACTGATATTCCATATTCCAAACAAATAATATTACCAGTAAATTTTTCCAACGCTTTAAAACGTCGGAAAATGATGGCGAAATTTCACGGAACAGGTGTATGAGAGCGGAAGCACCAGTTTATTTATCTTTTTTTAATTTTATTTAAAAATAATTGCAAAAAACAACGGTTACAATGAAAATTACAATTATATATTAAATCATGTTTCATCAAGTGATCAATGAGAATCAAGTTAAAAATAAATCCTATGAAATAAGTCTATTGAAATAACCAAATTTTATTTATTATTTATTTATTCGATTAAACTTTAAACAAAGTGGTCCTAATAATTCGAAGAAACGAAGACAATATCGATGTTTTCAAATTTTTCAAAGATTCAAAGTTGCGAAGATTCGAAGTAGGGATGGACGATATTTCACGTACCTGTGATTTTTCACTAATATTGAAAAATCACAGGTCGTTACTGTTACTAAAAGGCGAATTTCACTGCTACTTAAAATCATCGATATTTAAAATCACTGCTACTTAAAATCACTGTTACCTAAAATCACTGCTACTTAAAAATAGCGCTACTTAAAATCACTGCTACTTAAAAACACCGCTACTTAAAATCACTGCTATTTAAACTGTGACTTAAACTGTGATAGCTCCTTAAAATCACAACTGTTACCTAAACAGTGATTGTTGCTTAAACTGCATCTGTTACTTAAAACCTGATTGTAAGAAGACAATAGAGAACATCATTTCTAAATATTATTTTATTTTCAATACTATATACTCCTATTTAATCTTACACTCAAATTACGATTTTCATCAACTAAAAACAAATATATAAAAACAGTTGCTACAAATGGTAAACCCAAAATTACTCAAAATTCAATTCAATTTAAGATTCAGTGCGAATATCTAAACATTAAAAAAAAAATAGAAATTTTGAAATAATACCCCGAAGCCAATTTTGAAATTGCAAACTTCATGAACTGAAAAAAAAACAACGATTTACCTAACTGCGAAAATCTCCAAACGCTCCTCCTTGTTCAGGTGCTCAAAATATTAAAACAAAATTTTTCAAAAATCCATATCAATTGAAAATTGTTGAATTTACAAAAACCGAATTGATTTTGAATAAGCAATACTTCGGCCATTGAGGATGAGTTTTTATAGAATATTGCCTGCACTTTTTTATATTTTTCTCTGCGATGTTTTTGTTCAGGTGCTCAAAAAATTAAAACAAAAATTTAAAAAAATCCATATCTCTATTGAAAATTGTTGAATTTACAAAAACCAAATTGTTTTTGCATAAGCGATACTTTGGTCATTGAGAATAATTTTGTATAGCATTTTGCCTGCATGTTTTATATTTTGTTCTGCGATGTTTTTGTTGAAATGCCCAAAAAATTAAAACGAAAATTTAAAAAAATCCATACCTCTATTGAAATTTGTTGAATTTACAAAAACCAAATTGGCTTTTAATAAGCGATACTTCGGCCATTGAGCATGATCTTTTATGGAACTTTTCCTGCGTTTTTTTATATTTTTTCTGCGATGTTTTTGTTCAGGTGTTCAAAAAATTAAAACAATTTTCAAAAATCCATATCTCTGTTAAAAATTGTTGGATTTACAAAAACCAAATTGGTTTTTAATAAGCGATACTTCGGCCATTGAGGATGAGTTTTTATGGAATTTTTCCTGCGTTTTTTATATTTTTTTCTGCGATGTTTTAGTTGAAGTGCTCAAAAAATTAAAATTAAAATAATCAAAAATCCATATCTCTATTTAAAATTGTTGAATTTACAAAAATCAAATTGTTTTTGAATAAGCGATACTTCGGCCATTGAGGATAATTTTGTATAGCATTTTTCCTGCATGTTTTATATTTTCTTCTGCGATGTTTTTGTTAAAGTGCCCTAAAAATTAAAATGAAAATTAAAAAAAAAAACAAATCTCTATTGAAATTTGTTGAATTTACAAAAACCAAATTGTTTTTTAATAATCGATACTTCGGCCATTGAGGATGATTTTTTATGGAATTTTTCTTGGGTTTTTTATATTTTTTCTGCGATGTTTTTGTTCAGGTGCTCAAAAAGTTAAAACAAAAATGTTCAAAAATCCGTATCTCTATTGAAAATTGTTGAATTTACACAAATCAAATTTATTTTGAATAAGCGATACTTTGGTCATTGGGGATGATTTATTATGGAATTTTTCCTGCGTGTTTTATATTTTTTTCAGCGATGTTTTTGTTCAGATGCTCAAAAAATTAAAACATTTTTTTTTAAATCCATATCTTTATTGAAAATTGTTGCATTTACAAAAAACAAATTGTTTTTGAATAAGCGATACTTCGGCCATTGAGGATAATTTTGTATAACATTTTGCCTGCATGTTTTATATTTTCTTCTGCGATGTTTTTGTTAAAGTGCCCTACAAATTAAAATTAAAAATTAAAAAAATCCATATCTCTCTTGAAATTTGTTGAATTTACAAAAACCAAATTGGTTTTTAATAAGCGATACTTCGGCCATTGAGGTTGATTTTTTATGGAATTTTTCCTGGGTTTTTTATATTTTTTTCTGCAATATTTTTGTTCAGGTGCTCAAGAAATTAAAACAAAAATTTTCAAAATACCATATATTGAAAATTGTTGAATTTACAAAAATCAAATTGATTTTTGCGCTTTTGAATAAGCGAAACTTCGACCATTGGGGATGATTTTTTATGTAATTTTTTCTGCGTTTTTTTTTATATTTTTTGCGATGTCTTTGTTCAAAAATCGACATCTTTATTGAAAATTGTTGAATTTACAAAAACCAAATTGATTTTACTAAGCGATACTTCGGCCATTGGGTATGATTTTTTTATAGAATATTGTGCACTTTTTTATATTTTTCTCTGCGATGTTTTTGTTCAGGTGATCAAAAAATTAAAACAAAACTTTTAAAAAATCCATATCTCTATTGAAAATTGTTGAATTTACAAAAACCAAAATGATTTTGAATAAGCGATACTTCGGACATCGAGGATGAGTTGGAATTTCTCCGGCGTTTTTTATTTTTTTTTCTGCGATGTTTTTGTTCAGGTGCTCAAAAAATTAAAACAATTTTCAAAAATCCATATCTCTGTTAAAAATTGTTGGATTTAGAAAAACCAAATTGGTTTTTAATAAGCTATACTTCGGCCATTGAGGATGATGTTTTATGAAATTTTTCCTGGGTTTTTTATATTTTTTTCTGCGATGGTTTTGTTCAAATGCTCAAAAAATTAAAATAAAAATGATCAAAAATTCATATCTCTTTCAAATTTGTTGAATTTACAAAAATCAAATTGTTTTTGAATAAGCGATACTTCGGCCATTGAGGATAATTTTGTATAGCATTTTACCTGCATGTTTTATATTTTCTTCTGCGATGTTTTTGTTAAAATGCCCTAAAAATTAAAATTTAAATTTAAAAAAACCAAATTTCTATTGAAATTTGTTGAATTTACAAAAACCAAACTGGTTTTTAATAAGCGATACTTCGGCCATTGAGGATGATTTTTTATGGAATTTTTCCTGGGTTTTTTATATTTTTTTCTGCGATGTTTTTGTTCAGGTGCTCAAAAAATTAAAACAAAAATTTTCAAAATACCATATCTCTATTGAAAATTGTTCAATTTACAAAAACCAAATTGATTTTGAATAAGCGATACTTCGGACACCGAGGATCAGTTTTTATGGAATTTCTCCTGTGTTTTTTATTTTTTTTCTGCGATGTTTTTGCTCAGGTGCTCAAAAAATTAAAACGAAAATTTTCAGAAATCCATATCTTTATTGAAAATTGTCTAATTTACAAAAGAAAAAATGGATTCTGAATAAGCAATACTTCGGCCATTGAGAACGATTTTGTTATGGAATTTTGCCGGCACTTTTTATATTTTTTTCTGCGATGTTTTGTTCAAGTGCTCAAAAAATTAAAACGAAAAATTTAAAAAATCAATATCTCTATTGAAATTTGTTGAATTTACAAAAACCAAAATGATTTTTAATAAGCTATACTTCGGCCATTGAGGTTGGTTTTTGATGGACTTTTTCCTGTATGTTTTATATTTTTCTGCTCAGTTTTTTTTTGTTTTTATTCAGGTGCTCAAAAAATTAAAACGAAAATTTTCAAAAATCTATAACTCTATTGAAAATTGTTGAATTTACAAAAACCAAAATGATTTTGAATAAGAGATGCTGAAATGTAGTTGGGTGGCTGAACGATAACTTTAATGATAAGTGGATTGGTAGAAGAGGTCTAGTGAACTGGCGTGCAAGGTGACTAAACTACTACTTTATTTTTATGTGTGGGGACACATGAAATAATTGGTTTATGCGAAGCTAATAAACGTCGAGCTGCCAGAAGAGATATTTGCGAGTGCTGCATTGCATATTCAAAACACAGATTTTTAATCAGTTTATCATTCTCTTTTAGTGGGTTGTCAAGGTTGCATAAACGCTCATGGTGGCCATTTTGAGAGCTTGTTACGATAATTTTATTTTGTTAATAATTGTTCTTTTTTTACTGAATATAACGTTTTGCTAAATAATGTGTGTTTTTCGACTATCTCGAAAATGAAACGAGATAGACAGAAAAGTTATTTAGATTTTCTGTTTGCAATTAAGAAATGTATAATACGTTTCATTTTTCGCCTCCAGTAAGGAAACACCCTGTATATTTGAAGAAAATATATGTATCCCACCTTTAGACGGCGACGCTTGTAAAGCAATCTTTCGTCCCTTTCGACGCCAGGATTTATTGAGCTTTAACTCATTGTGTGTGCAATAGAACGATAGCAAAAATCGTTCATTCAAGAAATGATTCTCATATATTACGAAAATAAAATTTGGTCTAATTATTTATTTTGCTGCAATTAACAGGTTGGAAACATAAACATTAATTAAACGTTTCGATAATTTATGCTTGAAGGTAAATTTAATTTTGTTTTTATGGGTAATTTTATGTTTTAATAAACTTCCGCGTACAGCTCGTTTACGTTGTGAATTATTACCGCTTCCGCTTTTATGTTTCAGATCTCTGAAGTCTATAAGCGCCGGAAACATATACTATCTGATGTTCAAATGAATAATATTATAAATATGTGCGAGAAACGTATGGAAAAGTAAGTTTAAAAATTATCGTTGCTAATTGTTATTAATGAAAATTAAACAAAAATTTACTGATTGACAAAATAATAATAATAAATTTTATTTCTCATTTATAAAATATAAAAGTGCTACATATCGTGTGAGCCACAAAATTTTGTTTCAGAGTTGGCTGTGAAATAAATGAGGTATGTCGCATATTATTACGGCATGAGTAGAGTCCGGATTTATATTTTATTACATGTTTTATTTGCTCTCTCGTATAGAACTAGCGAATTGTAACTACACGTTTCTCTCGGAAATAAATCCAAGTACCTAGTTTTATTTCGCATATAACTTAATATTTCGAGGTTTTGTCACATTAAACTTATTTGAGCATATAACTACATATAAAGTCAATATTTCCATTAATTGTAATTGATTTTGTTGTAATTTATTGATCAATTTGCGGGCGTAGAAATCTTTTTTATGAATCGTATAAGATAAATTTACGGTATTCCCCTAACTAGCGAACGCAACCTCGTGACATGTAGATATGTACATATTATATTATTTATTTAGAATAAGGGGATTTCCCCAGAAGCAAGTTAAGCTAGTAAGCCTGTGCAGATGATACTCGATACAACCGTACCCGGTAGAGATGGGAAAACGGTTCACTGTCGGGAACGGTTCCGAACCGGTTCACTGGATGAACCGGTTCCTTGGAGCGGTTCACCGGTCTTTTCTATAGTTAAATACCAGATTGTCAGAAATGAGTTGCAGACTTCCAATTAATTTAAAAATATATAATATGAGTGTGGCCACAATTGCAATATATTTTACCGACGTAAATAAAAATTCCAGCTATAGATTTCTCAGCGCATCTACCAAAATTAGGTGCGATTTTTAAATTTTATTTGTGTAGTGCCTTTCTGCGGGTGTATTTAGCAAACACAAACGGTCAAAAAGCCACTAAAATGTAAAAAAATATATATATCTAACAGCTCATCAATCCACGAGTGGTGTTTAAAAAAAATCGTAACTCAAAAAGGGCATTGCAAAAACAAATATTTTATTTTCCCAATGCCTTACTGTAATTACATTTAACAATTACAAAGTGTCAGAAAACCGCGACGATTTTTTCTTATATTCTTTATTTAACAGAAATCCGAAGCTGGCCCACAAAACAAGGACATTGCAAAAAAAAATTTCGCTAAACTTTTTGACCGCCGAGAAATCTATTATTTATGGATAACTTCTCGTCGGTATATATTTTAACTTTTTCTGTATTTTATACTTGATAATATGAAGAACTGAAAGGCTACTGGTAAATATTCGTAAACGAAAAGTGGGCATTAAATATTTTTTTCTGTTTTTTGCACGTTTCTGATATTTCTAAATCGATTGATTTTTAAAATTACAAGTTTTAGGCTTCTGCTATTTTTACATAATCATATAATTTTCACATTTTCTCCTCTCTGGTAGCACATCGATTGTAAATATAAATCAAATCTGGTAGATTTTTAAACTTTGAACATTTATTTACTCTTGTTCCTGTTCTCAAAAATAATCGGGAAAGCAGGAAAATGCACACCCGGTATATCATACTCTTCTTAATTTTTAGAATGAAATAAATAATTACAAAATTGTATAATTTCTTTATTATGACATTATAAAGTTTCTTTTTATGCTGCGGGTTAATTTATTTTTCATTTATTTATTTAATCTAAAAGAAATACCAAATTTAACTACAGTTAAAAGACTTGATGATTATTGTAGAAATTGGAGACGAAAAAAAAACTGATTTTGACTTAAAGCTGTTAAGCCTCTAAAAAAAATGTCAAATTTAATTAAAGTCAAAAGACTGTATGATACATTATTGTAGAAATTTGACTTGAAGTCGAAAGAAAAAAGACTTATTTTGACTTAAAGCCGTTAAGCCTCTAAAAAAGTCAAATTTAACTAAAATTAAAAGACTTTATGATAAATTATTGTAGAAATTTGACTTAATGTCGACAGAAAAAAGACGCATTTTGACTTAAAGCCATTAAGCCTCCAAAAAAATGTCAAATTTAACTAAAGTCAAATGACTTCATGATAAATTATTGTAGAAATTTGACCTAAAGTCGACAGAAAAAAGACTGAATTTGACTTAAAGTTGTTACGCGTCTAAAAAAATGTCAAATTTAATTAAAGGCAAAAGAGTGTGTCCAAGTTAATGTCGAAATTTGACTTAAATTCGACAAGCGTTCAGAAAAAAAGTCTAATTTTGACTTAAACCCTTAAGCCTCTGGAAAATTTGTCAAATTTGGGTAGAATTAAAAGACTTTATGTGCAAATTATTGTCGAAATTTGTCTTAAAGTCAACAAACATCAAGAAAAACTACTAATTTTGACTTAAAGTCTTGCCTCTAATAAAATGTAAAATTTAAATAAAGTGAAGGGACTTTATATGCAAACTAATGTCGAAATTTGTCTTAAAGTCGATAAACGTCAACAAAAAACAAATGTTGACTTTAAAGGCGTTAAGCCACTAGATAAACATCAAATTGAATTAAAGTGAAGAGACTTTATGTCCAATTTACTGTCGAAATTTTACTTAAAGTTGAGAAGCGTTAAGAAAGTAAGACTAATTTTGACTTAAACCCTTAAGCCCCTAGAAAAAGTGTCAAATTTTGATAGAATTAAGAGACTTTATGTGCAAATTAATGTCGAAATTTGACGTAAAGTCAACAAACTTCAAGAAAAACTACTTATTTTGACTTAAAATCGAGTTAAAAAACTTTATGACAAATTAATAAAAAGCGTCAAAAGATAGACTAATTTTGATTTAAACTCGTTAAGCCTCTGGAAAAATATCAAATTTACTAAAGTTCAAAGACTTTATGACAACTGAATGTAGAAATTTGACTTAAAGTCGACAAGTGTTAGGAAAAAAAACAAATTATGGATTAAATCCGTTAAGCCTCTAGAAAATATGTAAAAATTTAATTTACGTTAAAAAACTTTATAACAAATTAATGTCGAAATTTGACTTATAGTCGACGAGCGTTAAGAAAAAAGACTAATTTTGATTTAAATCTTTAATCCTCCAGAGAAAATGTCAAATTGAATTAAAGTTAAACGACTTTATGTTCGAATTAATGTATAATTCAACATAACTACTTTGTTTCAATAAGTTATTTGTTTATAGTCTTAGTAAGACTTAATTTTGCTTGCAGAGTTACGAACAGGTTGAATATTTATATATTCAGGCTATATTTCGTTTTTTGAATTTATTTAATACTTTTTGCAACAAGTAAGGTTGTTTCTATTTTATTTATTGTATAAATTAGACTGAAAGACAACAAGCGTTAAGTAAAAAAGACTAATTTTGATTTTGTGTAAATTTGATTTAAAGTCAGTAAGCATCAAGAGAAAAGACTTATTTTGACTTGAAGTCGTTAAGCCTGTAAAAAATATGCCAAATCAAATTAAAGTTAAAAGACTCCATGTTCAAATTAATGTCGAAATTTAACTTAAAATCGCCAAACGTCAAAAAACAACGAATTTTACTTAACCGCGTTAAGCCTCTACAAATTTCAAATTTAATTAAAATTAAAAGACAAAATTTGACTTAAAGTGACAAGTGTAAAAAAAACACATTTTGTCCTCTCTTGGAACCGCATGAAATTTCCGCGCTGATTTCATGAGCTTTTACCAGGGCGCTTCTACAGGTAGGGGTATGCGTTTTTACTCTTGAAAAAAAAGCCAAGTACAAATTAAAGAGCAGAGGAACCGCGGTTCCTTTTGTGCGAACCGGTTCGTGAGCGCTCTTTGCTAAGAACCGGTTCATTGAACCGGTTCCTGAACTGTCTGCCCACCTCTAGTAGCCGGTAATTGTGGTTGGCTGGAAGCTGCTTTATTCTACGCCAATAATTTTGAAAAATTAGAAAATATTCTTCTTAATTTTAATGATGAAGAATCGGCAGTACTTAAAAAATGTAAAAAAAATGTTACATGTATGAATATTTTGCAACAATTAGCTTTTATTGCATCTTAATAACTGCAATCAAGAATTTGGAAACAGCTCAAATCCTTTAATTGTGGCTTTTAAAATTACTGAATTAAGAACTGTGCGAAAATTTAAAATTAGTTCCCTAACTTGCGTATTATATCGAAATCCGGGATACGAAAAAATTAAAATGATTTGTGGAATTTTGAAAGGCGAGACTGAGGAGGACATAATAAATTTCTCCATGTCATTTAACTTTACCTAAAATTAAAATCAAAATCAAATTTTGGTTTTACATTGTAATTCTAATAAATGAATTATCATCAGTTGCTATTCGTATTTTTTATTTATTTTGCAACATTATTTTTTATTAAACCGCATATAAAATCCATATTTTAATCATTTTTAAGCGCATATAAACAAATTATAACGCCTTTTTTTAGCGCATATAAAAAAATTATAACGCCTTTTTTTAGCGCATATAAATCCGGACTTTAGTCATGAGACAAGATTAATTCAATTGAATTAGATTTCAAAAAATGAATTTATCTCTGACATGACTGCTATTTTCCTCTCTCTCAGGCATGGCCAACTCAGAAACAAAATTCTGTGTTTCACACCTTATAATAATAATGAAATAAATGAGAAAATATACATATACAGAGTTTTGATAAAGTTCCGCAAAAAATCATAAATGTTTTTGAAAAATCGCTCGGACCTGTTCGAACAGGTCGATTTTTGTTATTATTGCGTATTTTTTCGGCGCCCTTAAAAATATTGTGTGGTCACTAGTATTTTTTTTTTCAGAATGCCCGTTCAGTATATTATTGGTGAGTGGGATTTTCGTGAATTGACTTTAAAAATTCGCCCTCCTGTCTTCATCCCAAGACCGGAAACAGAAATATTGGTAGAGTTGGTGCTGGAAGATATCAAGAAGAGAAACATCACTGAAGTATTAGAACTGTGCTGTGGAAGCGGAGCAATTAGTTTAGCGTTGCTAAACCAAGTCAAAAATGTAAGTTAAACACGAAATTTTAACTATAAATTGTAATATGATTAATTAATTTCTGACCTAACCCGAGGTGAAACATTATTATATAATTTTGATTAATTAAAACACTTGGTTTTGTTTCACTATTTTTATTTGTCTCAAATAAAAATAGTGAAACAAAACCAAGCGTTTTAATTAATCAAAATTATAAATTGTAATATTTAAAAAAATGCAATATTTATAATATAAACGTTTTAATTTCTTTTTAATCAATTACCCACTAGTGGTCATAGCCAACCTGATTATTAAAATATTGCTTTGTAATCCTAAGTTATATGACTAACTTACTTGTAAGACTTCGGGCTTAAACTTACTCGGTATGAACTTATTCTGCCGATTTTGTGAAGTAAAAATGAATTCTTGAATCAATATAATTAATGGGATGAAAATTACACCTATTAAATTTATCTTAAAACGTAATCAATAATTTTTACTGTTTGAACAATTTATGAAATGGGACTTGTTGTTCTTGTAATTCTACGCTCCATTAATTCGCGAATGTATTACCAAGCCGAATTTAATTAATTAGAAAATCTCAATTAAACAAGGGTCGCGAAAATAAATATAACAAATTTATCCATTAATCTTTTCTCACAGCTTCATGCTACCGCCACGGACAAGTCTCCGCAGGCTTGCAGTTTGACGTTGGAGAACGCGATCAGGTTGAAGCTCGATGACAGGATAAATATCAAATGTGAATCGGTGGAGAAAACTGGAGACACCGTAAATCAAAAATTTGATGTCATCGTCAGCAATCCACCGTACGTCCTAGCTGATGACATGCGGACGCTACAACCAGAAATATTAATGTAAGTTAGAAGTACTTTTGATATTCTTTGATAGAATAGTACTTTTGATATTCAAGGAAATGATGTTCTATGAAAAATAATTTATCGACCAACGTAATCTTCAATTAATTTATGATGGGCTCATGTTACAGTTAATCCTGAGGATAATAAAATTACAGTATTCAATAAAGGGATTTGGACTTATTATAGGCTACATCAACCATTTGTAGTAATCATTTTTATGGGAATATTTTTTTATTTCATATCATAACTTGTTTTTTATCTTTTTACAAAATTGTACGTACAATTAGACAATACGTAATAGATGAAGACATGCGGACGCTATAACCAGAAATATTAAAGTTAGAAGTACTTTTGATATTCGAGGAAATGATGTTCTATTAAAAAATAATTCATCGACCAACGTAATCTTCTATTAATTTATGATGGGCTCATGTTACAGTTAATCCTGAGGATAATAAAATGACTTTATTCAATAAAGGGATTTGGACTCATTATAAGCTTCATCAACCATTTGTAGTAATTATTTTTATGGGGATATTTTTTTAATTTCATATCCAAACTTGTTTTTCCTCTTTTTACAAAATTGTACGTACAATTTTCTTTTGAAGTCATTTATAGTAATTATCTTTATAGGAAGCAAGTTTTTTGGTTTAATTTTTCATTTCAAATCATAACTTATTTTTCCGCTTTTTACAAATAGATTTTTTTTTTTAATCCTTTAATTTACACAATTTTCTCCTTAAATCTTTGCTGCTTCCAGTTATCTGTAATATCCGGATTTGTAATTTCTTAATAAATGTTAAAGGTACGAGGATTTGGATGCGTTGGATGGAGGTAAAGACGGATTAGACGTGGTTAAACAAATATTTGCTGTTTCATCTGCGTTTTTAATGCCCGGCGGAAAATTATTTTTAGAAGTTGATCCTTCGCACCCACAGCTCATCCCGACTTTCCTCCGGGAGAATCATCACCTGGGGCTGAGAAAAATCGCCGTCCACAAGGATCTGTGCAACGAGATGAGATTCGTGGAGATAATTAAAACTTGAATATTTTATGGGCGCTTTCATTTACACTTGTTATTTATTTAGTGCGGAATAAATGCAAAATATTTAATCCTGTCGTTTATTTCTCTCGTTTATGGTATCCATATTTAATTGTTTTGTACAAATAAAAACGCCCTAAATAAGAAAACACTTACTGTAAGTAAGCAAAGTATATTTCGTGGCAGAAATTAAATTATTTTGTAAATTAAATAAAGACGAAAAGTAGCTTTATTCAACCTGTTCGCCCCTCCGAAAAATTAAGTCTTACTAAGACTGTTAACGAATAACTCATTGAAACAACAAAATTATTTAACTCCTATAATCCAGCTTTTCCGAAAAAAAAATCAGGGGAAGACTGGCACAGCAGATTTTAAGGAAATTCTGCACTAACAACTTCGAAATTTAATATTATGGACATCATTGCCTGGACCACGCAACGCCGATGATGACAATTTGATTTGAAAATATTGGGTGATTCGTTTAGAGGTATATTTTTTTCAAAAATAAAAAATAAAACAAAAAATTCTGGCCAATTGCCTGTTGAGGTCATTTGTAAAAGGGTCTCAATAAATGTATTGTCTCTCTAAAAAAATGCAATTTTAACGTGTAATCTTTATTTTTTTTTTTTTTTAAGGAAGGATGGTTGATAGGAATTCGGGTTGAGGAAGTGCGTATCATTTGGGAAATGACGTAGCCAACTAGGGCATTCTGCCACAACCGATAATTTGTATAATAATCATTTATAATAATCTTTATTGTCGTACAAAACAAAATAAATGCAAAGTTATTTTTTACAGATTATTTCTTTCAAATTTTGGCCGTAATTGCGGCAAACATGGTTTGTTGTTTTGTTTTTTGAAATTATTGGCCACGGTCTACCAACATCGTATGTGTTAAGTGAGTTATCGTGGTGGCCCTCAAAACTGTCAAAATGAAAAAAAAAAATATTTTTTTTATTCATAATAAAAATAAGATGAAATCATTAATTGTTTTTCGCTTTTTAGCATTATAAATAATGAAAAAAATTAGATCTTTTATAATTTAAATTACGTTTACTGTGGGCAGATCCAACCCATTTTGAAAATTCTTCCATCAATGGAAACATTGAATTTATGTGTACTGGGCGAAAAATCTGAAATTGGACCTACATTTATTTTCGCGTGTTTTATAGCAGCTCTTAAAGGCATGCCCAGATTTCGGACATTTGACTTCCAATGGTATTGTTGATTTTTTTCTAACGGAACTTTAAGATCCACCGAAGCAATTCAGGCAAATTTTGAAAAATGTCAGCGTGTGTGTGTTAAGCTTTATTAGACAATTATAATAATTAATAATAATAATTCTTTATTGTCACGTATGCCACGAGATAAACAGTACAACTTTAAAGAAAAGAAAATAAATAATGTGATACAATTTCAATGGATGTGTGCGTCATGTTATTAAATTTATGATAAACTTAGGTTAAAATAATGTTAAAATTATAGTTAAATTATGATAAAATTATGTTCAATCAGAAGACTTGAAAAGCTTTCGGTAAATTGTTTTTTTTTTTAATACCGGAAGTTGGCGATATTTTGTTTTTACCCAATATATTTATAAATATAAAAATCTTATATCTTCTTTTCTTATCAATTAATTTACACTTGCAAAACCCTCGTTTGTGTTCAGAGGATTGGAGGGTGGGATAGAGCCCACCCACCT
This sequence comes from Ocypus olens, assembly GCA_910593695.2. Classification (NCBI taxonomy): domain Eukaryota; kingdom Metazoa; phylum Arthropoda; class Insecta; order Coleoptera; family Staphylinidae; genus Ocypus; species Ocypus olens. The sequence continues at coordinate 54,414,069 of OU343048.1, forward strand.
CCCTTTTTTCCACTTAAACCTAAGCTATAAAATACTGTTTGATTAATTTAATAAAAACGAAATTGATAAAACTAATTTCTTGGTCAGATCGGGAGAGATTTTGATAGTTTTAAAAGCATACACGAAAACCGTTTGCGGATAAAATTTAAACGAAACAGAGGGTGATGGGTGGTCCCTATCCCACTCTCCAATCTCTTGAACACGACATAGAGTTTCTGTAAATAAAAAGGTTTGTCAACTCATCAGAAAACCGTAAGGTTATTTTCGTAACAAATAATTTACACTTGCGAAACCCTCGCTTGTGTTCTAAGGAATGGAGGGCGGAATAGAGCCCACCCACCGCCTTCTTTTCCACTTAAACCTAACCTCGAAAACACTGTTTAATAAAACTAATTTCTTAGTCGGATCCCGAGAGATTTAATAGTTTTAGAAGCATAAAAAAAACCGTTTGCGGGTAAAATTTAAATGAAACAGAAAGTGGTGAGTGGGCCCTATTCCACCCTCCAACCTCTGGAACACGACACAGAGATTCCGTAAATGAAAACGTTTGTCAAATGATCAGAAAACCGTTAGATTATTCCCTTGTCAATTAATTTACACTCGTAAAACCCTCGTTTGTGTTCTAAGTATTGGAGGGTAGGATTGAGCTCACCCACCGACCTTCGTTTCCACAGATATATATATATATAACCTATAAAACTCTGTTTGATGAAACTAATTTCTTAGTCAGATTACGAGGGAATCAGTAGTTTTAAAAGCACAAAGAAATAACGTTTGTGGTAAAAATTTAAATGAAATAGAGGGTGGTGGGTGGGCCCTATTCCACCCTCCAACCTTTTTACCGCGCTCCAGAGTTTCTATGAATGAAAACGTTTGTCACAGGACCAGAAAACTGTAAGATAATTTTCTTATCAATTAATTTACACTTGTAAAACCCTCGTTTGTGTTCCAAGGATTGGAGGGTAAGATAGAGCCCACCCACCACCCTTCGTTTCCAAAGAAATCTAACCAAGAAAACACTGTTTGATGAAAGTAATTTCTTAGTCAGATCATAATAATTTCAAACGCGTAAGGAAAGAGCGTTTGTGGAAAAAATTTAAATGAAACAGAGGGTGGTGAGTGGGCCCTGTCCCACCACACAACCTTTTTAACACGCCCCAGAGTATCTATAAATAAAAACGTTCGTTATAATAATAATAATAATAATAATAATAATATGTTTATTTACATTTACAATTATATATAATATATTTTGTATATGCAAAAACGTCAATAAAAATAACTTTAATTACAACTAAACAAATTTGTAACTCAAATAGTCCGCCATGCAATACGGTTCAATTTCACACAATAATGTATATAGTGCGTCCTTAAATTTCTTGTTTTCAGCAATGCTTTTTATGTTCGCCGGAAGATGGTTAAATAATTTCATACATGAGTAGAAACATCCGCTCTCGTATTTATTTACCAGAATACCGTGAGATTATTTTCTTATCAATTAATTTACACTTGTAAAACCCTCGTTTGTATTCTAAGCATTAGAGGGTAGGATTGAGCCCACCTATCGACCTTCGTTTCGACGGAAACCTAACCTAGAAAACACGGTTTGATGAAACTAATTTCTTAGTTAGATCATGATAGATGTAATAATTTCAAAAGCGTAAGGAAAGAGCGTGTGTGGGAAAATTTAAATGAAAAGAAGGGTGGTAGGTGGTCCCTATCCCCCCCTAAAACCTGCTTACCACGCCTCAGAGTTTCTATGAATGAAAACGTTTGGCACGGAACCAGAAAACCATTAGATTATTTTCTTATCAATTCATTTACAATTGCAAAACCCTCGTTTGTGTTCTAAGGATTGGAGGATAGGATAGAGCCCATCCACCACCCTTCGTTTCCACAGAAATCTAACCTAGAAAACACTGTTTAATGAAACTAATTACTTAGTCAGATCATGATAGATGTAATAATTTCAAAAGCATAAGAAAAGAACGTTTGTAGGAAAGGGACAATTTAAATGAAACAAAGGAAGGTGGGTGAGCCCTATCCCACCATGCAACCTTTTTAACACACCACCCCAGAGTTTCTATAAACAAAAACGTTCGTCATAGGACCAGAATACCGTTAGATTATTTTCTTATCAATTAATTTACACTTGTAAAAACCTCGTTTATGTTATAAGCATTAGAGGGTTGGATAGAGCCCACCTACCGACCTTCATCTCCACAGAAATCTAACCTAGAAAACACAATATGATGAAACTAATTTCTTAGTCAGATCATGATAGATGTAATAATTTCAAAAGCGTAAGGAAAGGGCGTTTGTGGGAAAATTTAAATGAAAAAAAGGGTGGTAGGTGGTCCCTCTCCCACCCTGCAACTATTTTACCACGCCTCATAGATTCTATGAATGAAAACGTTTGTCACAGGATTAGAAAACCGTTAGATTATTTTCTTATCAATTAATTTACACTTGTAAAATCCTCGCTTGTGTTCTAAGCATTGGAGAGTTGGAGCTTCGTTTGCAATAATAATAATAAAATTTAGTAGTGCTGAATAGATACAGTCCTTACTCAGGATAGAATAAGTACATGAAAACATAAAATATAATTAAAATTAGTACATTAGTCAAATTAACTATAAATGAAATTATTTGGTATTATTATCCGAGGCGGCTCGTTATATAGAGCCAAGGAGCCATGGTACCACCTCAGTTTCAAGCTCAGCAAGAATTTTTAATCAATTCTTGAAACACTTTTTCGGCAATTACTTTGGCCTAGGAAGATAAATCGTTCTTTTTTTCTTCAAAAAAAGAGGGGGGGGGGGTTATATTATTTAAGTGGCTCTACCATCAACATGTTTCACGAGCCGCCACTGATTATAATCATATTAGCATTAACTATAAATTAACCGAAATTAAACCGGAACAAGCATATTAAGACCAATCACAGAGAGGAAGCATAATTAATAAAAGAAAAAATTGCTGATGTCTATAAAAATTTAACCAAAAGTTATTGAAATGAATAGACAATTCATAATAATATTGTGATAAAAAATGTACAAATTAATGATAATTTAATAAAATAACTGAAACAGAACAGTACAAATATACATAAATAATAAAACCTTTAGATAAAATATATAAATGACCAGTAAATGGATAAAAGTATAAATTAATAAAATCAATAAATAAGTGAAAAATGGTGATGCGACCAGCATGTTACTTTCTCCGATTTGATATTTATTCATATTTATGATGTCATGGTTTATTTTCTATTTAAATTCTGTTTTAAATGTACATCAAGCGTTTTGTAGAATCGGATGAAACTGACGTCTCAAACGTCAAAATTTTGAAGGATGAAAATTCACTTCAAATTGTAATAGTCAGTTTACTCAGAAACCAAAGAGATTTCGGAAAAAAAACTTATTTCTTTATAAGTTGTTCAATTTGGCATTCTTTACAATTTTTAACCATGTTAATTTGCTGTAACTATAATCCTTTCATAATTATAAACGAAAATGAAAAAAAAATATATATTTTTCGCGGATTGATATGAAATGTAAGATTTTTCGGACTGCTTTTAGGCCGTGAAATATCACTTTTGCGGACTAGGCTTTAAAAATGCTTATTTATGCCTAGGCTGTAAAAGTAATAAACCAATCAGGTGAGACTCCGTCATGCTATTTCGCCAATCAGATGAGACACCGCGTCGACCAATAAAAGCCGCCCGGAAATTTGTTTGACATTACAATGTATTTTTCGCTTAATTGAGAGTTGCCTTCGAATTTCCCGTACCAAAAAGGCTAAAAACAGGTTCCCCGAAGTTTTAATAACACCGCGTGTGATTTCCCTAACCTCCATGCGAGTCCCTAACTTATCCACGCACAAAAATGGAGTCGCCGAACGGTTGCGAAATTTGCTTGCCGTGACCGTATCTTAGTGGCCCGGCATTTGACGTTTAAACGTCATCGACCGGCGCACTTATTTCCTGGCACAGTAGAACGAGAGACTTTCCTTCAGATGTTGCCTGTGAAAGAAGCCCAGTAACGGCTTCTGCGAAGTATTAACAACCCCGCGTAAGTTTTCTCCAAGAACCGTGTGTTTACCTAACTTTCCCACGTAATTGAACTCGAGCAGCAATCGGAAAAAAGATCGAAAAGGATTTGGAGGTTACGTATTATGTAAGTTTTATTTCAATTTAACCATTGAACGATAATAATATGAACATAATGACTTTAATATTTTTTATCGTAAAGAAATTTGTGTGATACCAAGAAAGTGCATTTTATTGAAAAGTTCCTGAATTCCTAAATCAATATGTATCACAAAGTTATGGCTTCCACCATCAACTATATCAGTAAAGAAATGTATTGAAGAGTTTTACTCGAAATAATTATACGGTCCGTCCGATTTAAATATTCATTGCATGTCACTTACGAAATCATGATTATTATGATTATAAATGATTACACCACACACACCGTCAAAATGCGGACACCACAATATTTATTTATTTATTTATTTATTTATTTATTTAACGAAATCTCTATATAAAAATAGTAATACAAAGAAAAATGCATAAATTACATGAAATGAAAAAAATTAAATTTAGCGTACATACATACATAATAAATGAAACCAAATTGAAACATAATAGTTAGAAACTAAAACTAAGAATTATAAAAAAAATATAAATTATAAAAAAGTCATATTCAAATTAATGACACATAATGATTTACGGAACAAGCTATAATTTTTTAAGAATAAATCGAAATTCGGTGATGGCAAGAGGCAATTAGCAGTGTGTGATAGCCTAGATAGAGGTTTATTAAGACCATAGTTAACCCGACTGGTTTTCTCTCTGAAGAGCTTTTTCAATCTGGTTGAGGATCCTCCAGATTGATGCCAAAAATCTATCAATCTTAACAAAGAGGGACAAATAATATTACCATTTAAAAGTTTATACAAAAAGCACATGTCAAACAAATTCCTGCGAAAAAGTAATGTCACCATGTCTAAGTTTACTAACATAAGACTATAATTGACAGTAGCAATCCTAATATTTAATTTATACGCAATAATTCGCAGGAATTTATTCTGAACCTTCTCCAATGCATTAATCAAATAAAGCTGATGGGGGTACCAAATTGGTGCACCATATTCAAGAATCGGTCGAACTAGAGTGCAATAAAGAATATTTAAGGTACTAACAGAAAAGTCCGGGGAAATGCGAATTATAAAACCCAACATTTTATAGGCTTTATTAACTTTTTGTATTATATGACCCTTAAAGGATAAAGATTTATCAAACAAAACACCCAGATCATTTATGTTAGCAACCCTTTCCAGCACAATATTGTTCAAATGGTAGATACTTAGAATGGAAATTTTACTTCGAGTGAAAGTGATGGATTTACATTTGCTAATATTCAAAAATAAATTGTTTTTTAAACACCAATCGTAGAGGTGATCCAAATCCTTCTGAATATTAGCTGCATCCGACACAGAACGTACAATGTGGAATATCTTTAAATCGTCTGCATACAATAAGAACTCACTATGCTTCAAGACATTCGGTAGGTCATTAATGAAAACATTAAAAAGAATTGGACCAACATGAGATCCCTGAGGAACACCGGAGGTAGCATTAACTTCAACTGATAAACAATTACCCAATCGAACCATTTGGACCCTATCTGAGAGGAAACTTTCAATCCAATTTACTACACTATCCGAGAATCCAAAACAGTGCAACTTGTGTATCAGTAAATTATGACAAACCTTATCGAAAGCTTTGGAGAAGTCAGTGTAGATAGCATCAACCTGACATCCCTTCTCCAAAGCCTCCAGTATATAATTTTGGTATACCATTAAATTTGTTGTTGTTGATTTGCCTACAGAGAACCCATGCTGTTCATCAATTATTATATTCTTTAATGACCATCTTAATTGTTTACTTACCATACAATCAAGTAATTTTGGGATTGTGGATTGAATACACACCCCGCGATAATCGGTTATATTGGAGCGGATGCCCCCTTTAAATATTGGAGTAATGAAACTTTTTTTCCATACGGCTGGAACACATTCTTGTTCTAGAGAAAGATTATACAGCATAGTGAGTGGAAAGCAGATTGTATATGCACATTGTCTTAAAAAAACGTTCGGTATGTTGTCCGGTCCGCATGAAAGAGTTGCTTTTAAATTGACAATTTCATTGAAAACGCTCATAAAATCAATTTTAAATGAGAAGGAAGGATCAATGCATTGAGGAGAGCAGTCATTCATAACATTTCCTGAGACCATATTATTACAATATACGCTCGAAAAATACTGGGCAAATAAATCTGCAGAATCTTGTAAATTGTTACTTTTGATATCATTTAAATACATTGTCAGAGGACACGCAGTCGATTCTTTGTGATCCCGAACAAATTTCCAAAAATTATTGCTGTTGTGGCGGATATTATTCTCCACACTATGAATATAATTTGAATATAACTCCTTATTCAGAATAGTACACTTCTGGCGCAAATCACTAAAAATTAAATAATCTGAGTATTGGTTTGAATTTTTATATACCCTATGTGCTATTTTTTTAGCTGAAATCAAATTTATTAAAGCTGAATTAAACCATTTTGGAAATTTGCTACCATAGTAAACCTTCTTTTTTGGTATACATAACTCGATTATTTCATATATTAAAGAATAAAAAACTTCCACCGCAGCGTTAACATCTAAACAAGATTTGAAATGGTCGATCCATACAATACTGGAAATGAAATTATTAATTTCAATATAATTCGCATTTTTAAAATCATAATATACTTGATTGCAATATGCATTTTCATTTATAATTCCACAGTTAAGAACGATGCTATAACCATAGTGGTGTTTTTTATTCTCACAAAGAAGATCATTGGACACATTGATAGAGACATTAGAACTTAAACTAAAAACTAAGTCTAGAAATACGTTATTTTCGTTGGGGATACAATTCAATTGTTTAAGATTTAAAAAACTATAACCATCAATCAGAGAGCGCGCACGATCAGTTGTATCTGGATTTACGCATACTCCTAGATCATCATTGTGCCAGTTGTCCAACGGCAAATTATAATCGCCGCATAACAAAATCTCATCGATTTGATTATTAGCCACAACTTCTTCAATCCCTTGACAGTGGGATTCATATAAGTCTAAAGGTGAATCCGGTGGAATATAAACGGCGCCGATGACATAGTTTTTATCATTTATATTTAAATTAACAAATAAATGTTCAACAGTATTAATAGAGACGGGAATCAAAGCACTTCTCAGGTTATTTTTAACTAACACTAAAACACCACCACCTCTCGATTTATGACTCGTAAGAGAGTTTCTATCAGCCCGAAAAATATTGTAATTAGGTACTCTAATCTCATTATCACCAATTTTATCTGATAACCATGTTTCAATTATGATTATAATATCGTAATTGGAAGTCGCGACCCGTAATGAAAATTCAATTAAATTACCCGAAAAACCGCCAACATTATGAAAATAGATATTTAAATTATTCAGTTTTTTTTCTGACCACTAGAAGTTATTGTGGGGGAACCATTAATGTAACGAATCGTAAGGTCCGGTTCACCATTAGATTTGCGTTTATTTAATTCATCACGTAGATTTTTTAAATAAACATTTTGAGATTGTGTTAAATCCGCTTTAAAGTAAACATTTTTATTAGCGATACGATTACCATTCTTAAGAACATCGATAGCATCCTGCCTTCGCGGGAAAATTATTTTCATTGGACGAGGTGCATTAAGCTTCTTCCCAATTCGAAATACAGTAATCGGCTTTACATTGATACCAATCTCACTAAGTAAACTGTCCACATTTAATCTGTCCTCCTGCTTATTTTCGTCAACACTCGATTTATTCGGTTCGGGGAAATTATAAATCATTACATTATTAGCGCGGCGATGGCGATCTTCCAATTCTTTATAGATGTCTTCTGTTGCCGCCCCATTGCCTCCTTTCTTGAATTGGTTGATTTCGGATTGCATATCCTCTTGTTTACGAGCCACTGCATCGATTTTTGCATGAATTTTATTTAATTCGATTGTAATTGTCTTCATTAGTTCAATTTTAAATTGGCTAATTTGAACTCGTAGCACCTTATCAATTGCTGCTTCTAATTCCGTGCCCAAATCTGTAGTTTTCGGAACGCAACAGTTATTGCATAACCATTTATCGCCCTCAGATTTTCTAGCTTCAGATAGATAATAATCGAAGTAATCACTATCGATTCCGGAGCACTCGATATGGTACCATCCGGAGCATGACGGACATTTTAATGCCCCTGCCTTAATTTGTCCGGGATGAACAAATTGTTCACATTTTAAACACTTCATATTAATAGTCTATTAATAATTATTTGCACTGAGACCGAGAGTTCAATAACACTTGGACGGATAACACTATCAAATTAGTTTTTGCTCGATGCCGAATTTGCTCTCTTTCGTTTATCGAGTTCCACGTTTTACGGTAAACACAAATATCTCCTTTGTTAGATCATACACTGACAAGATAATATCACCAACGAAATCCTTGCATTAAGAGCAACCCGGGGGTAGAAAAACTAAACTTAATGGCACGACTTTTACTACCAAAAATACGACAATAATACGGATAATCACTGAACACGTGTGTACGCTCTCAACGATATTGGAAATATTTAAATAAATATCTATTACAAATGTCAATTTTTATTTTACTTACAGTCCCTACGAAATTTTTACAAAGCTACCTGCGATATGTTGATAAAATTAAATATATTGAAAATTATCGCATTGCAAGTTATTACTAATTTCTCCTGAACAATCCACGAAAAAATTATGTGTTTAACTCGGCAATAAAGCAGATTTCCTTACTTGGCTGGATTCACAGCCTCGCTCGCAAACTCGCTCGGCGGTGAAACTCCAGCCGCGTCCGTAAATCTGTCACTTTATTCCCTTGTTAAACAAATAACTATTTTTTTTTCTCCAATAAAAATTATTTTATAAAAAATATTTTCAAACGCAAGATGTTCATTTCTTAGTTGTCTTCAATATTTATTTGAATGTTTTCGTAATATTTTTCATATTTAAAAAAATATTGGAAGAAAACAAAAAAGGGTTAAGGTAACACCAACTTCCGGCATACGGAAATTTAACAAAAGCTTTTCAGTTCTTCGAATTATCAAATAAGACTTATGTTCAAAGTTTCATGTTAATTGGTGTATAAGTTTTTGAGATACAGCCCGCGCGAGCATCCGCACACACGCACACACACGCACAAACGCGCGCGCGCTCGCTCACACACACACACACAGGCACACACACACACGCAGGCACACACACGCAGACACACACACAGGCACACACACACACACACAGACACAAAAAACATTTTCCAGAAATTATTGAAATGGCATCTAGGGACCCCTAAACGGATATTTCCGTAAAAAAAATGTTTGAAAAAAATTTCACGTTCACAATACTTTCTCGTACTTCACAACGGAGAAAGTACAAATAGTGATATGGCCATCATATTACTTTCTCCGATTTGATAGTATAAAAATTATTTATATTTATACTTTTACAGTTTATTTTGAAACTGACGTTTGTTCATTTCGGTATTCTACAATTATTATACAAATAAATTTAATGTAACCATTATTGTTTCCTAATTATAAACCAAGAATGACGAAAAATTCAATAAATCAATTTTTTTCAACCATTTTATGAAAAATATTTTCAAACTAAAGATGTTTATTTCTTTGCTGTCTTCACGACTTCTTTAAATATTTTTGTAATATTTTTCATATTTAAATAATTATTGAAAAAAAAAATGGTTTAGGTAAACACCAACTTCCGGTGTACGGAATCTTGGGATTGTCAAATAAGACTTGTAAGATATAGCGCTCACAAACAGACACATACCCCAAGACACTTTTTTTACCAGAAATCATTGAAACCGCTTCTGGGGACCTTAAAATGGTTATCGCCTCACAGACTATTTTTTAATTAGTATTCATTATTTCAAACAAAACATTTTCAACAAAATATGAATTTATTGCCATCGACTTCAAATTTCACAAAACTATTAAAAAAACATTCTCCATTCCAAAATTTCGAAATAATCTCATTCGAATAAATTCAAAAAAATGGTGATGTGGCCATCATGTTACTTTCTCCGACTTGATGGCATCATTTATATTTAAGCTTCCATGGTTTATTTTCAATTTAAATCATATTTTAAGTGTGCATCGAACGTTTCGTAGACTCGGATAAAACTGACGTTTAAAACGTCAAAATTATGAAAGATGGAAAAATGTACTTCAAATTGAAAAACTCAGTTTACTCAAAAACTAAAGAGATTTCTAAAAAAAATTATTCTTCATAAATTGTTCATTTTGGCATTCTCTACAATTATTATTAACATAAATTTGCTGTAACTATTAGCATTTCATAAGTGTATACCAAAAATGAAAAAAAAAATAATAAATTTTTTTCTCGATTAACAATGATTTTATGAAAAATGTTTTCAAACAAAATATTCGCATTTATTTATTGTCTTCAATATTTGTTTAAATGTTTTTGTGATATTTTTCATATTTAACAAAATATTGGCAAAAAACAAAAAACAGTTAAGGTAAACACCCACTTTCGGTGTACGAAATTTTACCAAAAGCTTTTCAGTTCTCCGGATTATCAAATAAAACTTATGTTCAAAGTTTCATATCAATTGGTCTATTAGTTTTTGAGATACAGCGCGCACAGACACACACACACACACACACACACACACACACACACACACACACACACACACAGACACAATTTTTTTTTTCCAGAAATTGTTGAAATGGCATCTAGGGACCCCAAAACGGATATTTCCGTAAAAAAAATTTTTGAAAAAAAATCACGATCACAATACTTTCTCGTACTTCGTAACGGAGAAAGTAAAAACGAAATATAGCCTGAATATATGTATATTCAACCTGTTCGTAACTCTGCAAGCAAAATTAAGTCTTACTAAGACTATAAACAAATAACTTATTGAAACAACTACTTCCCTGGCTAGTGCCACGCCGGATATTGAATGATGGGTAGAAATAAGGGATCTTAAACCAATGTTATTTCACTAAGTACTTAGTACTAGTAATAACGCAAATTTCTTTTGTATATGTATATTAAACTGACTTTCATTCAATAAAATTGAACCAAACTCATTTAAACACTTACCAACAGTCTATCTTCATAACTGATAATTAAAATCCAATTTTCCACAATCTGCACACTGAAACACCTTAACACTCACTTGCCGGAAAATAAACTGTCCGACTTTCAATGAAAACAGGTGTTTTTACATCTTTGTCTATCTTGTGTGCAGATTGTAATGAATTTGATTCGAATCAGAGCTGCGTAGATAAGCACTGATAACAGGTGAAGAAAGAATGTGGTTTTGCGATATCAACACCGGACGTGAATTTGCCTTCGGGGCAAAAGTCGGATGACTATTAATACCTGACAAAATTTTCCAGTTTGCGCGAGTTCGGTGTTAAAGAGTTTAATAATGTGGTGGAGTGGTTATAGATATTAGTTGATGAAGGTAAGTGAACAGAGCTGAGTAATTGGAAATGTTTTCATGCAATTAATAACTGAACAATGCATTTGGCGGTTTGAAAAGCGAACTTTAAAGAAATGCAATTTTTGCATTTTGTGTTAATTTCGAAACACTACAGTTCGAAAAATTTACTTTCCAAAAATTGTTTCAGACAAAAAAGTAACCTAACCTAATCTAACCCAACCTAACCTAACCTAACCTAACCTAGTTTTAGTTAGGTTAGGTTAGGTTAGGTTATTTAAAAAAAAGCGATTATTTCAAGGAATGTCCCGAAACTAGTCGGAATAAATAATTTAATTTAAATAAGTGAAACATATCAAGTGATTTTTCTTAAATTTAATCGTTTTTTAAATATTAAATCATATTTCATCAAATGATCAATGAGAATCAAGTTAAAAATAAATTAGGTTAGGTTAGGTTAGATTGGGTTAGATTAGGTTAGGTTGGGTTAGGTTAGGTTAGGTTGGGTTAGGTTGGGTAAGGTTTGGTTTGGTTTGGTTCGGTTAGATAGAGCTTTTCGGGAGCTTCGGTTTTTGTCTGAAACATTTCTCTCTAAAATCAATATTTTTTAAGATCAGTGAAAAAACAGGTAAAACTTGTTTTGTTAATAACTTTTTAACAAACAATAAGCGCTGATTTTGCCTCAGGAAAGAGTTGTTTGTCTTGCAAAATCGCGTCGAATGAGCCTATTTAGAAGATCCTTAGAAGGTGCTCCCCATAGGTAAATAATTGCCAAAAAAAAAATGGAATGTAAATCCCTGTGGCCCGCGTTACAATTCAACATCCTGTATGAATAAGAATGGTAGAAAATGCCAAAATGAACAACTTTTTCGAGATCCCTTTAGTTAAAAAAAAAACGATATAAAATTATTTTAAAACCATGAAATCGGAGAAAGTAACTTGGACATTTTTTCTATTAAAACCATTTCGCAGTTCTTTTTGAGAAAATATTAGCCGGATTGGTTATTTACGTTAGCCCAGGGCCCCCAAACTTCACGGTCCGCCCCTGCATGCTTATATGTATATCTTTGTCCCGCATATAAGATGCGTAATACATCCAGTTCGCGCAACAAACGGGTTAATTTTTCGATTTTTTTAAAGAATTTACAACAATAATATGTATAAGGAAAAATTAACGAGTCGTACATTTTTAAAATTAATTAATCACATAAATTCGTTCCAGATATACCGGCGACATCGTAACAATAATACCATTTATTTCCAATGTACGAAAAGTAACCATTAATCCTACAATAATACAGTCAATTGGTACGGCACAAACATGGAAACACGTCAAGAACAATTTGCAATAATAAGAGAATTAATAAGAAATACCACTAACCTTAAAACTTCCAAATGCAGCTTCCAACAATGAATTCTGTGTCCATAGTATCAGCACGGTTCCACATTCACAAACATTACTTGCACTGTTAATCACTCGATATATTTACAATAATAACACCCGTAATTATTACTCCAGCGTTGCAATTGAACCAAGAAATAAACAAATGTTTTGAAGACTAGCAGGCCTCCGCCGACTCCGATGCACGCACGCTGTTCACTTTGGCTAGAGCGAAGAAAACAAAAACGTATCGCTGGCCCTCCACCACTCGATCGTAATAATCGTCATTTTGAAACGCGGTGGCCTCTCGCTATTTTCAATGAATTTCGAGTATTTTTTGGATATAATCGTGAGCGTATTAGGTGAACGTGTAGTGTAAATACGGCAGAAGAGTACGGTGTAAAAATTGCCGCTGGTTATACATTGCAAAGTGAAGAAATCATAAATAATAGTTGTGGCGTCGGATGTTCGTCGACCGGGAGCGAAAACGGGCAAATATTAGGAAACGAAATGCGCCGGACATGCAAAAGGTTAGTACTTTTGATACAATACAATACAATGTGTAATAGTAATTGTAGCAATCGTGTTTATAATCATAAGAAGAAGTGATGTGCCAACACACAAACACACACGCACACACAGACAACAAGGGTAATAAATTAATCAATAAACACATTGAGAATCTATGCAAAAGTGTGAACAAACGAAACGTTTTAGAACAACAATAAATGTACAGGGTGTTCCAAGCAATTTCGTGCAATTATACTCAGTAATGATTTGTGCAAAAATATACAGAAACAAAATACACAAGCAATGTTTTCAACAATAAATATACAGAGGGTTCTAATTTGTAATGCACAATATACAGAGTAATTATTACAAAATTTAAAGAATGCGAAATACACATACACGTACAAATACATAAGGCAACTATATAAATACTGACTGAACCCATTTTTTTAAATTTACAATATGGTGAATATAATTGACACAATATTATTTACAATAATTTACAATAACGTGAATGGCTCGAACACTGGTGTTGTATAAATTTATAATTTATATTATTTGTGTGTTGTATTATAGTAACCCTTAATTATATAACGTTCGTTACGGATGTGTTCTCAATTAAAATTGAGCTTCAATGATTGCAATGGTGGTTTCTACAGGGTGTTACAAATTCGATGCATTAGTATCTGCTATCTGGGTAACTGTAAGAGATAGAGAGTTGGTTAACAAGAGGCACATTTTAATAATTTATAAAGAAATATAAAATATTCCTGTTCATGTTGTTTAGTCGATTAAGGTAGTCGTAATTGTGAAGGTCAAAATAAAATATTCCGACTACTTACGGAGACATTCGAAAAAAAAACCGAAAAAGATCAATTCTGGTTTTTATTTCTTACGGCTTTATTACTGGTTATAAAAAAAGAGGCACTTTCTTACGACACAGCATTAAAAAAAAAGTTTGTATTTTTTCTCGTAGAATACGATCCCGCAATAAAAAATGGTGATGTGGCCATCATGTTATTTTCTCAAATTTGATAGTGTACTTATTTATGTTTATACTTTCATGGTTTATTTTCAATTTAAATGATATTTTAAATGTACATCAAGAATTTTGCAGGATCGGATGACACTGATGTTTAAAACGTCAAAATTATGAGATGAAATTGACAAATTTTACGTTCGAATCTTTACCGTCAATTTATTCGAAAACCAAAGAGATTTCGAAAAAAACTTATTCTATATAAGTTGGTAATTTTGGCATTTTCTGCAATTATCAGTAATATAAAGTTTTGATAGTGGCAAAATTCAATGTTGTGCAATGTAAAAATTTAATTTTTGACAATGAAGAATACAACTTTTGTGGTGGAAAAAATACCGTTCTTCACAGTGAAAGAAGAAAACATTTTTAAAAATTAAAAAACACAATTTTGACAGTGCTAAAATACAATTTTTAACAGTGACAAAATACAATTTTTGTGAAGGAGAAATACCGTTCTTCCCTGTAAAAAAAAAATTGACAGTTAAAAATCTGACAGGGGCAAAAAAAAATTCTTCGCGATGTAAAAATATAAGTTTTGACGACAAAATACCGATCTTCACAGTAAAAAAAATATTTTTGGTAGTTAAAAAACACAAGTTTTGGCAGTGGCAAAATTTAATTTTTGACAGCGGCAGAATACAATTTTTGGCGATGTAAAAATATAATTTTTGACAACGAAGAATACAATTTTTGTGGTGGAAAAATATCGCTCTTCCCAATGAACAAAATACCATTTTTGGCAGTTAAAAAACACAAGTTTTGACAGTGGCAAAATTAAATTTTTGGCAGTGGCAGAATACAATTTTTGGCGATGTAAAAATATAATTTTTCACAACGAAGAATATAATTTTTGTGGTGAAAAACTACCGTTCTTCGCAGTGGAAAAAATAACATTTTTGACAGTTAAAAAACGCGATTTTTGACAACAGCAGAATACTCCTTTTGGCGATAGAATTTTAAGGGTGGTGAAATACTATTTGTGACAATGGAATAATACAATTTGAGGGTGGTGAAACTATTTTTAGCCGCGGAAAAACATTGTTTTTGACAGAGAAGAAAAATTATGTTTGACAGTGTAAATATACAAGTTTTAACAGTATTGTTTGTAGTTGGTAATCCACGTTTATCAGGTGATTTAATATGAGAAATAGACTGTTGCACTTTCTGATATCTATTTGTATTATTTTATTTACTGGACTAATTTCGACTCCCTTACGTAGTCATCATCAGCAGTATACCGCAAAAAAAATTGTTTTAACATATTTTACATGATTTATATTATAAATTATTGTATTTTTAGGTTAACAGTATTGTTTACCATTTTGGCGATATAAAATTGAATTTTTGACAAAGAAAACAGACAATTTTTGACGGTGGAAAAATACCGTTCCTTCCAGTGAAAAAATATTCGACAGTTAAAGGACATGATTTTTGGCAGTGACAGAATACTGTTTTTAGGAAATTGAAGATTTGATAATGGAAACCTGCAATTTTGACGGTGCAGAAGTACTATGTTTGATAGTTGAAACGTACATTTTTTAACAGGGAATAAAATCCATTTTTGACAGTTAAGGATCATAATTTTTGACAGAGAAGAAAAACAGTTTAAAACACAATTTTTAGCATAAACCAAATTCCATTTTTGGCGATACATTTTGACAATGAAAAAATGCAATTTTTGACAATGAAGAATGATAGTTTTCGACAGCAAAAAATTCTTTAAATCGAGGAGAAATACTTATTTTGGCAGTAGTAAGTAGAAAATATACCATTTTTGATAGCGAGAAAACACAGTGATATACTATTATTTTTGATAATGAAAAAATATAATTTTTGACAGTTCTTCCTCATTTGTCCAATATTATACTTTGATCGCTCGTCGAACAAATACTATTTTGGGCAAAGTTTGAACACTACAAAAAAAAATTCTTTAAAGATATAAATTACAATTTTTGTCAGTTTAAAATGTTATCTTTGTTAGTTAAAAATCAACTTTTGATAGTACAAATTGATAGTGAAATTATCCTTTCTGACAATACTAGAATTCAAAAACGGTGATATGGCCATCATGTTACTTTCTCCGATTTGAAGATTTAATAGTTATTGATATTCATACTTTCATGATGTATTTTCAGTTTAAATGATATTTTAAATGTACATCAAATGTATTGAAGGATCGAATGAAACTGACTTTTGAAACGTCAAAATTATGAAAGATGAAAATCACAAATGATAAATTTAAATCATGTTTACCGTCTGTTTACTCAAAAACTGAAGAGATATCGAAACCTGATTCTTTATAAGTTGTTCATTTCGGAATTATCTGCAATTATTATTAATATACATTTTATTTTATGTAACTATTATTGTTTTCCAGTTATAAACAAAAAATGTCAAAAAAATTTCAAATTAAAAAAAAATACATTTTTCGAAAGATATTTTCAAATAAAAAATGTTACATTCTTTGTTGCCCTCAAAATTTGTTTAAATATTTTTGTAGTATTTTTGATGAAAATTATCTGAGAAAAACAAAAATTACGGTTGAACATCCACTTTTGGTGTACGAAATTTTACCAAAAGCTTTTCAGTTCTTCAGATTATCAAATAAGACGGATGTTCAAAGTTTCATATCAATTACTCTATTACTTTTTAAGACACATCGCACATAGACCACCAGATACACACATACAGAGACACAAAAAATAATCCAGAAATTGTTGATATGGCATCTAGGGACCCCAAAACGGATATTCCTGTAAAAAAAAATTGAGAAAAATTTCACAATCACAATACTTTCCCGTACTTCGTAACGGAAAAAATAATAAGTATATCTCAAGAATATCAATTATAAAATCATAACGTTATTAAAAACAAGTTTTAAAGGAAATTCATAAAACATTTTTTTTTGCTTTTAGAGCGCTAGAGTACTTTTTTATTTATTCAACATCAAATATACATAAATGATGATAAAAATTCTTATATACAAAATATACTATGCAGTAATCCAGCCCATTACTATACAGTATAAAAGTATATACAAACATACATATTATCTCAAGACATATAGTTTCAGCTTAAATTTATAAATAAATTTAAAAATTTAAAAAACCAAATTAAGTGCAGTCTCCGTTTCGTGTGCGTATGTTTAAATTAATCATCACCATCTTCGACAGAATCCTCGTCCGACTCTCTGCCTAACCTTGGAGTGTAGTGCACCTGTCTAGACTCTTGAGATCCTGAAAGTCAAACGAAAACAAATTAAATAAGTTTACATTATGGCAATTTTTTTTAATAAAAAAAATGTGACTGTTATAACTACACACTATATTTATGATTAGGGACTTTATGTTAAATTGAAATGTATTTATAATTTTGAAACATTGAGATATTTCACAAACTGAAAGTCTTCTAAAGATATTCAATTCTAGTAGCCCTATTTTATTGATGGAACCATATTTTTAAATTATGTAAAGCTATATTCCATTTTTGTTTCTTAATAGTATTATCAGTTGCATGACACGTGTTTCGGTCGGTGTTACTTGTCAGTAGCCTGACACAATCGGTTACGATCATTTTCAAAGTTTCGTAACGGACTGAAACATGTATCGTGCAAAATTATGGAAAAAAACAGTATTTTCAGATCTTATTAAATAATATAGACATTGCTGAGACGTTTGTGATTACGAAAGCCGAATCATTTTCTCCACAGGTGACGTCCAATAAAATGATAGCGGTTTTTTTATCCAACAGATTTTAGCCAACGAAATGACGAAGATTTTACTTTCTCAACAGTTTAGTTGTTACTACGGTTACCATTTGTTTGTACACGTATTCATAAACGTCATGCCGCAGCCGCAATTTAACGAAATTAAAAGAAGATGACGATATAATTTAATATAAACGGAAAAATCTTTAGGTAATTATTTAATATAAATATGAATTTTTGAAAAAAAAATGACGTAAAAATTGAACATTTTTTGTCAATCCAAAACACTTTTTGTAGGGGTTTTCAGGGGGTCACGAAAGTCGAAAACTTCTTAGATCGCAAAATTCCATTGAGTTTTGTGCGAAATTCGACTGGTTATGGCCAAAAAGGCGCAAAATGTATTTTTTTTTCAAAACTACATAACTTCACGCCAAATCATCGCATCGACTTGAATTTTGGAGGAAATTGGAGGAAAATGATTGAACTTTATTGCCGTGTTGACCGATTGAATCCACAATTTTTTTTGCACACGGTACAACAAACCAAATTTGCACATTTAAACTTCAAAAACTTTTTTTTTTCCTTTAGAGGGTGGCAGGGGGTGGAATCGTTTTAGCAACAAAACAAATCACATGACGTTGAAGAGAAAATTTGAAACTGTTCAGACTGCAAAAGTTCATCGATTTTGGTGCAAAATTACTCAAGTTATGGCCAAAAAAGTGAAAAATGTCATTTTTTTTCAAAAATTCATAACTTTGCTCCAAATCATCGAAACCACTCGAATTTTTAAGGCATTTGAAGGAAATTGATTAGATTTTTCTGCCATTGTGGTGAAATTTCCCGCCGATTTTTTTTGCGCAAGGTACAGCTTGTCAAATTTGGACAATTTTTTACATAAAAAACATTTTTTTTTCAATCGCGTTGTTACGGAGGGTGAGTTGGACTTGGGATCAAAATCAACTACACATTCTTAAAGATAAAACTTGAATCTTTCCCAAACTGAAAGATTAATCGATTTTCGACCGAATCGAACCAACTTACGACAGTTTGAAAAATCGAGTTTTTTCGCGATTTTTCGAGTGGCGCTTTTTTTGACGCCGAGTGTAATATATGCCTAATTCATTGTAAAATTGTAATGACGATAGCTAAACTTTATAGAACTGCGAAGAAGATTGGGAGGAATGTTTTATATAGAATGAATCAACTACAATGTTTTAATTAAATTTCTTCAATTTACGATTAGTTCGCATGTTTTCGGGGACAATGTAAGCTGTTCAAATAAAGTTCTATACCAAAAAATACACCAAAATTGCTTACCTATGGGTATGTAGAACGCACGCGGATGTTCATTTGGAGCTCCATACAGGAAAATATCCCGTTTTTGGACTCTGCCAAGCCTGGGCCCAAACCAAAGACGCGAGTTCATCTTTTTTGGATCGTTGACGTTGACCATGTCATCGGTCATGTCGCCCATTTCTGATCTTCCCACTCTCGGAAAAGCGAATAACGTAATTTTTCCTTCGCTAGGTTTACCTAAACAAACAGAAAACACTCAACCTGATTAGCGGCGCGTACTTCATGGAGTACAATACATTAGTTCATATAACACCTTATAAGTTTTTTTTTAATGTTATAAGTAGTTTGTAACGGTTGGTTAGAATATTAAATTTTCCGCAGAAAAATAGTTTTAGTATTTGATGAATTTTCTCTTTACATTTTTGCCACAATCCAAACCATTTAACAAGAAATGAAGATTTCATGGATGAAAGAAATAAAATAAATAAAGAAAGATATGTATGCTTTCTATTCCCATCGTAAACTACTCTCTTCATAGAAATTTAAACTTGTATTCCACTTTGTTTCAATTTTCAAAATTCAGACACAGGCTGTCATTCTTTTTATTCATCAATATCTCCGAAAAAATGCATTTGACCTTAACAATGATTATTTGATGTGGTGGGAAGGTATTATCCTAGAATCTATGCAGTATATAAAAAAATAAGGGTTTTGCAGATATAGAGAAATAAATGAAACAAAAGCTATTTTTTATAGAAACCCTAGCTTATGTTCTACTGGTTGGATTATAGCATTATAGGATAACGCCCGCCTACCTGCCGAAAGTTTAAATTTTTCTCAACTAAAAACTTTGTTTTTGCTTGTTTTTATTTACCAAACTCTTCCAACAAGTGAAGAAATTCTATATGACCTGAACAATTATTTAAGCTTAAGTATTCATGATACCAAATATATTATGATTTTATATTACGTTATCTTAATGAAAGTGAAACCATTGGTATTGAATATCTATCAACTAACACCAATGGCCTTCAACAGCATGCAAGAGAGATACAAAATAATTTGCGAAAATCTTAATTCTGTATTTTCGAAAAACTTTGTAAAAAAAAAATTGGCAATGTTGTATTGTTTAATAGTTACAATCTGGGTATCGATATTTGTGGTTAATTACATAATTGCTTAGCAACAAAAACTGAGTGCAATAGAAATTAAATGATACTTTTATTATGCACATCGGAACAGCTAAAAATAACCAAAAAACTAAAGGAGGTACTCGAAATTATGCCGTTCTGCATTCGGACATATTTCAGCTCGTCTTTCAATATCGTTTTGATCTCCTAACAGCATATTGTCATGAATTAACGTATTGTTGGTGAATATCAGTGATTTTATATCTAGTAGATACCAAATGCTGAATTAGTTAGGGTGCCAACATCACAACATATGAAATGCATGGAACTTTTGTTCACCATTTCACTCAGATAATGTACTTGGGCATAAATCTGCTTTCTCGCGATCACGAATCCCATGAACCAATAACAGTACCGAGATACCCCTTCCCAAATCAAACGAAATAAGGCGCTAAAATTAAAAGTTCCATTAAACGAAAGTACTGAAATGACATCGCCAATTAAATTTCTTGGGAAGCACCACAAACAATGCACTTCCGGCCCATTTTGTTAGTATAAAGAGATAATTCAACTAAAAACAAACTCGCATAATAAACCGTAAATAAATGACAGCTGATCCAGGTTATGCATGGTTACGTATAGGTACCCGCCTAACGTACGTCGTAGACTTGCTCGATCGCTTCGTGATCGTGAGAGAGATATCATGCTAGGAACTAATGCACAATAGAACAACGAGGGTAGAAAACGGCACGTAGTACATGTTTGATCCATAGGTGTATTAGGACACATATGTGTATATTGGTATCCACTTATACAAAATCACTGGTGAATATGGTCTAAAATGTTTTGCTATTATTGACCGAAGTTCTAACAAAATTCTTGATGAAACCCCAGAAAAATCAATCAAAGGGTGTCAAATCTGGACTTCTCGCCAGCCATGCGATGGGATCTTCACTTATAACCAGATGTTATTTACAATGCTGAAATGTCATCTACAAAATCTTGAAACTCAGTTTGTAAAAACTGTAGAAAAGTTCTCTCCTCTCAAACGTTGTGGTAGAATATATTGCCCAATATACCTGCCTGCATATTTACCCCAAATTGATGTTGATGATATCTTTTGTGTGTAAGATAGAGATTATTAATACTGTAATAAAGATTATAGTTATTGATTAGAAACTTCGTCCCTGAAATTTGCCTCATCTGTCCAAATTATCTGTGATGTAAAATAATTTAGTAACGAGTGATGTACCTTACAGAAATAGAATGGATGATATTCTTCTTCATGTAAAACATCTCAGATTAGTCTTAGATTTACACCTAACTCTTATGCAGTACCTCTGGTCTTCTCTTTCATTTGTGGATTTCGATTTGCGTACTCCAAAAGATAAACTGTATTATACAAAACATGCAGAAAACGCACATGGAGGAAATGTCATAATTATAAGAGAGAACAACGAAACAACAATATAAGAGAGATATTCATCCCAAATTATTTACAAGCCACCATTAAAGACGTAACAGCTGCATAGCTCTGCTTAGCGACAATTCAGTGAATATTTTGGGTTATCTTTGAGCTAGTGTATTTTTCCAGTAAACTCTCCACTCTTAAACTTTTTTTCAATTCTTAAACTTTGATAGTGCGCACGATGGCTTCGGTTTTTTGATGGTAGCGAAGCTCCTTCCTTTACAAGTACATAAAAATAAAGTGGGAAGATAGTATGAGTCAGGGGCGGAGTGGGGAAAGACATTCTGGTGGTATTCTGGAATGTGACTGCAGGAGAAATTAAAGAAGGAACCGTTACAAATGGAGCTAGAATATTGATCGAAAAACAAAGATCTGTGTCAAAGTGAGGTTGAATGTGCTTATAAGAAGATGAGTGGGAAGAAAATATAATAATCTGGTGGGTTTAACTGGAAGTATCTGGAAGGGATGGCCATAACGCCAGAATGGTCTAAGGCATTGCTTCCCAGAAAATTAATTGACCTCACCAAGAAAGTTGAATTCCTGGGAACTACTAGTAGTTGGTTATTAGTACAAAAAACCTGACCAGGTCCCAAGGCTTTCCGCAGACGATCGACATACTAATCTAATCTAATCTAATCTGGGTGGAGGCGCTTCTCAATGAAATATGCTCGGACCAGTATTAAACCTCTTGAATACAGTTGATCTGCTAAACATAGAAATTAACATCGTATCAAGTTATGGTGCATTCATGGCATCTCACTCTGATTCGGCATCGGCCTCAAGTAGTCTGCATGTTAACCTAAATAAAATTTGACACTGGTTAAAAACCTGACTCATTAAGGCTAATGATTTAACGCCCACTCAGGTGACATTTATAATCCGCAGAGAAACATGCTTATCTATTAAAATTAACAACCGCCAACTTCCTCAAACAGGAAATGCCAAATCTCGGCATGCACATAGAACAATTGATATAAAAAAAACATTGATACATCATAAGGCCATCAAATCGATCTGGTTATATGGTATACAAATATGGGATGCACCAAAAAGAACAACATAAGAATAATTAAGATATTTTAATATGGTGTACGTCTATAATCGAGTTATCCTTGGCATTCCAATGGTAACCGAAGAGATCAAGACATTTGAATATGGTGAATGTTCCGTGTACTGGGATATCTTTGGCATTCCAATGGTAACTGAAGAGTTAGAAAAACGCCGATGATTGAAAACGTGACATCCATGGACATGCAAATATCCAAGATTCAGTTGAAGAACATTACCGCGGACCCTAATTACAAAAAGCGTTTTACTTACAAACTTCCCGTCGATCGTATCGATTGCACTGGAAAAGTCATAGAACAAACCACTAACACATAAGCTCGAATCGATTTTTTTTCGTTATCTCCATAACTTCGAAGATTGCTGTTCCGCTACACATTCAGCAACGACCGATACATAATATAATTGATTCATATTTGAATGAAAATGGGATCTTCACATGACATCCATTGACATACAAATATCGATCCGTGAGAAATGAAAGAATCAGCTAGAACACATCAAGTACAAAAAGCTTTTCACTCACAAACTTCGCGTCGATGGTCATTAACACACAAGACCGCATCCACTTGTTTCCGTAATCTCCTCCATAACTACAAAGGTTTCTGTTTCTGTTGATCGCTTTTCTCGAAATCCATTTATGTTGATCGTTTTTCTCGAAATCCATGTTAATATTCAGCCACAATGTTGAATTTTAAGTTTAAATAGTTCCATAACTAAGGCGATAATATGATTTACTTCAGATTCGATATGCTCAGCTTAGATAGATTCCAAGACCTTGGCAAAATAGCAAATCAACAAAATTTGGCTACAGTTTTCTACACAGGATTTAGGATTTGACCTCTTTTTTGAAGAGTGGAGAGACTCTCGCCATCTTCCAGCATTTTGGAAATGTTCTTGTTTTCAGGACCAGATTGTACTGGTAAGTTAGTGGTGATACAAGGATTATGGATGAGTCGCGAACAAGAAACTCTAGAATGCCATCAACTTCATTTGTGACGTTTTAAATGGTGGAGAATTAACCTCTTCGTTTACTGAAAAGTTTCCAATATTTTTTTTAAGTCAGATGGTTATTCGTATTTTTATTCGGAGTAGAATGATTTTAAAAGAGTTGCAAAGGCTTATACTATGTCTTATCCATCTCAAAAAAAAAGCCATCATATTTCGCTTGGAGTTGATGTATGACCAAAGTTTGTCATTAGATATCCTTGTTTCTGCTTCTGTGGTGAAGTTTTGATAAACAGTGGCAGTGCTTAAGCGTTACTCAATCTCCTCAGTTTCGTTGCTTTTATTATGTTGGAGGGATCTCGCAATAATTTTTTCAATTATTTTAGAAAACAACGCAATATTGATATCATTTGTGCATTAGTCCCTTTCTTGTGGATGGGTATAATTTAAGTATCAGAAATATATGTACCTACAACTTACCTACATATCAAAAAATCACCAAAATATAGTGCAATAAAAATATTTAATAAGCTGCCCAGCGACTTAAGAAATATAACTTTATATCTTTAAGAATATAAAAATAAATTATTCTTGGCAAAGAAGTATATAATTTAACAGAATTCTTCCATTAGTTCTGGATCGGTTTTCTTGTACAAATGCACAACTAAGTTGCATTTATGGCACTTAGTCTTGAACTTTATTTGTATTATTTGCTTTCCTTACATCGCCTGTTATATTTGTCACTATATTCTTTATTTATTATATTGTTATTAATAATAGTCTTATTGGTTTATGGAAAGTATATGTTTTGTTTTGACGTATTGGTTTTAGGATAGTGTACATTATTATTGTTATATATTTCCTAAATTTAATAAATACAATTATTATTATTATTAACTTTAGAAACCTTCAGAGCGTTTGGGAACTTACCAGTACTAAATGCCAAGTTAATTAGATAAGAATTTTTTTTTTTTAATTTGAATGCAGTATAGGTACGCCCTTTTTGTACTTTTATTGAAATATTCTAGTTGGCCTCAGCTGTTTTAATTTGCACATAACAGCATTTATATTTTTTTATTTATACAACTTTTTTAAATAAACTATAATAATTTTTAAAGACATGGTCGATAGCCCAGATAGACTAATACATTTTTTAAATCTATGTTCTGGATTTATGTAAATGTAAGTGGAAATGTATTGTATATATATTCAAAAACAAGCTACATGTACTATAAAAATTTTAAAGTTAGAAGGTTTAATTTTTGTTATTTTTGTTTATTATTCGAATTATATTTTTATTACAATCAAATATATATTTCTTTTCATTTAAAATAAATATTGAAAACCCTCACTTGTTGCAGAAGTATTCGACTTCATTTAATTCCTTTACTTTAATCGTTATTTTCTATATTTCTATTTTTGCCTATCGATTACAATTACAGTTTTGTGATAATATTAGTATATTATTGATTTATTCAATTTTGTTTCATTATCAAATGCATATAATGTTTTATCTGCATTGTACTTTAATTTAATTATGTCTATTGCCAATATTAAATGATATGTTGTCCCTATAATTGTAATAATCTCTTCTGTTGGGAAATAAATCTATATTTATCAAATTTATTGTTATCCAAACACTACTATTAAAATTGTATTTGAAAATTTGATGGAAAACATAACGTGCAATTATTTCTTGTTATTTTATTAATAGAAACACGTGACAGGAAACTGTTATTGTATATTTCAAACCAGTTAATTGAATTTTATTTTCCTTTACGATGTTTTTCTTCCGGTTGTCACATAAAATATTTATTAAATATCGATACAATATAAAATATTAACCTGCCGTAGACAAATCCATAAACTTAGCTGTGCCCTCTGCGTAAACTTATTTCCTAACATGTTACATCTTTAATGAAACTGCAACGGAAAATTGAGTCCAACTGCAGTTCAAAAATAAATAAATCAAATGTTAAAAAGTTTCAATAAGTTCATTTACAATTGGTTAGATTTAATTTTGTTACAGGTTGAATATTTATATATTCAGGCTACGTTTCATCTTTATTTAGTATAAATAAAATGTTAATTTAATTTTCAAATGGTTTTATAGTTTAATTATCATTCCCCATTAACGACAATCTACAGACCGGTTTCGAACTATTTATTCGTTTATTTATTTCACAACAGAGGTCCTAAAATAGGGAAATTTTGTTACTAACATTAAACATTTTAAAGTGGCTGTCGTATAACCTTCTCCGATTTGATGGTATGAAGGGATTTTTATGATATTTTGCATGTTTACCGACTTTATTAAAAAAAATGGGATTGTTATAACTTGTTTATTATGGCATTCTCTACAATTTTTATTTATAGAAGTTTGATGTAACTGTCTTCATTTCATAATTATAGACCAAAAATGTAAAAAAAATTCTTATTTTTAACTTTTTCTCAAAAATCAAACTCTGTATATTTATTAACAAAAGATGTGCAGTTCTTTGTTATCTTCATCATTTAGATAAAGATTTTTATAATATATATCTTTTTTTTTATTGCAAAAATCAGTTTCCTGTTTTTTGAATTTTATTAAAAGCTTTTCATTTATTCGTATTGACCAATAAGGCTTTAAAAAAAAAGTACTTTTTTTATTAATAGAAATCTAAACAGTAATGTTTACTCAGATCTGCGAACTCGTATAATGCCAGAAATTCATACACTAAACATTGCTGCTCCTTATTATCAGATGGATGGAGCGCCTCCACATTCTGCAGCTGCCATTAATAATTATTGAAGTGAATTACCTCCTGATCGCTGGATAGGTAGATTTGGTCCAATACCTTGGCCACCCCGGTCGCCTGATTTGTCTCCAAACGACTTTTTATTGTGGGGGTATCTAAAAAGTAATGTTTATAATAACATTATTATAAACAATACTTCAGAGTTAAAAGATCGTATAATTACTGTTTGCGATGAATTAAGAAGAAATCCGCAACACATTAGAAATGCTATTCAAGGATTTTATAATCGACTTAGAACGTGAAGGTGGTCATTTTGAATATTTATTATAATTACTTACGATTTATCATTGTTTGTTTCAATAACCTCACTTTATTCGTAATAATTTTAAGCTTTCACTGTACTGTGACAGGTCGGCGGGGCCGAGAGAAGAAGAAGTCACTGGCACCTTTGTGTACTTGATTGCCTACATTGTCAATACATTGCAATGCGTTGATGTGATTATTATAACATAGAACATAGACATTAACAATCATGTGTTCTGAGTGTAAAAAAAGACCCTGTATAGTCCTCATTAAGTGGCGAAAAAACCCTTTAATTGATGAACAATTTACATCCATTAAATACCTAAATCAATTATCTAAACGCGTTTTATGTAAAATCAATATTTTATTTATTCATCCAAAGTGATAATAGGTTGTGATTCAACAAATTTTTATTGCATTGAAATTACATAGATAAAGGGTTTTATGCAGTTTAATGTCAACGGGTTTATTCTCCCAGTAACAGGCGATCGACCGAAGGACTTTCCGCCTTATGTTTGTGATTTAAACACAACTGAATTCTCTATTCGCATATTGGGAATCGAACCCTCATTTTACTTATTACTGGAAGTTATATTTTTTTATTTTAATCATTCATCAGTCGAAATTTTTACAATTAGAGAAATTATTGTAGGAACACATTACTTACTGAAACATAAACAGGAAAAATTAACTGATTTTTGTGTTTTTCATAATACTCTTGCTTGTGCCGGTTGCACCGCGACCGTGTGGGTTTGATTCCCAGCCCGAACGAAAGATTTTTCGATTTCGAGAAGTATTCGTTCGGGTCCGTGGTTATTTGTATACGTCTTTCATTATTCATTTGTTCATTTATTCATTTAATTTATAACTTAAAATACTTATATAAATTGATGATGGCTAATGGTCATAGCACCAAGGCCAGGTATAACGCCGAAACCAAAACAAGAAAAAAAAAATAATACTCTTGCAGAATTATGAACGTGTTGTTTAATTAAATATTTAGACTACTTTATGTATTGCTTCTGCAACAAGTGAACATTTTTTAATTTTAATTATTATGTTTTTGTTAATTACATATAAACTTAATTTCGTAAAGAATATAAATTGAATATGCTGCAACGCCCCAGGTCGAAGTTTTTAATTACATTATTTTCTTTTGTATCTATATAAATTTACTTGAAAATATAAAAAAAAATCTACTTGCAAATTAATCAGTAAGTAAGACCTGAGACTAACAAACGAGCAACAGACTGACAGAGAAGGGCCAAAAGACCTTAGGTCGATAGCCTAGGTGACGTCTTGTTTGTATTATAATTAAGTAACAAATTGATTGTTATGTAAATAGGTTGTTAATAAATAATAAATATTAAACAAATTAGAAGTAGTTGTTTCAATAAGTTATTTATTTACAGTCTTAGTAAGACTTAATTTTGCTTGCAGAGTTACGAACAGGTTGAATATTCATATATTCAGGCTACATTTAATTTGAATTTATTGAATTTATTGAATTTAATAAATATCAAGTTATAAAATGTATGTAAGACATTTTTCAATATTAATTAAATTTGAAATTTATTTATTTTTTCCATCATGACCTATCAATGTCGTTTCTTTCTTAAATCAAATATATTTTTTTCTATAAATAGCTTAAACCACCTTTCAGAATAAATCTGTTTAACTGAACACCTTCTTTGTTTTTTTTTTCGTATAAATCCAGCACACCCACCCTTCATGATTCATTCAGAACCTGACTCCTGTTTGCTTTCAGTTTCCATTCCGTGTATCTTATTCGATAGATAAACCTGCAAACGTGTATATTCCTATAAAATTTTACAATATATACATATATCGAGTGACTTTCAATCCGGGACATAGGAAAAAGGCATTGAGTTTTGAAACCCAATTTCAAAATTCACCGTCCCCAGATAGACTTACAATGATAACAATCAATAGAGGATCATATTTTTTCTACTTTGGTTTAATAATGGACTTGTTGTTTTATTTAAAAAAACTGTTAAAAAATGAAATTTATTATTTAACAGTTTTAGCTTATTATTAAACGATTTTTCGTGAAAGAAAATAGAATATTAAACTTTTTTAATAAAAAGAAATGTGGTACTTGTTCCATTGGATCACTCGGGCTACAATGGACCGTCTTATTAAACATGTATAAGAATGCCATTCATAGTATTTTCTGTCTTACTATTACATGATGATGTGTATTTAATATTAGGATAGAAAGAACATAAAAAAGGCCGTAAAACTACGAAAATGTCTACTAATTAGATTCACATTTTTATAAAATCATAATAACTTTGAACTTGTAATGCCAAACTAAAGAATATAAATCTATAATTTTTAGTTACCGTCCAGTGACTGGAATTTTAAACATTCTTTATCGTACAATTATTTCGGCTTTGTAAGCAATACGTTTTCAGCTTTCGCATAATAGAAGGTTGGTCATTATTTAATTATTTAATCACGAAATAGCTACTTATGTAACAAGTCCACAATATAGCACTTTCTTGGACGAGACGTTTTATAGCCGAGCGAGTGAAGCGAGAGAGGCTGATAATGGAGGCGAGTCTATGAAGTGCTATTGTGGACGAGTTACATACAAAGCTTTATGTTCGACTGCTTTTAGCATTTTTGGAATACTTTTTAAATACAAACTGAAGCAATTTATTTATATTATATTTTAATCATAGTGTGCATTTGCTGCCACACTAATGTCACTCATTGTAAATTTCATAGAGAATGGATGATTCGGTCAAACAATCTAACTCGCACAATAAACATCCAAACCTTGCAAACTTCTTCAGCAGTAAGTGTAATGAATAATAACCACTATCATAGTTGATCTCTCTTTTGCATGAGTAATTTGCATTGTATTTATTAGGTGTCCTAACCAAAATAAAATGTGTCATTTCTGACACTGACATAAGAGTTTATTTTATCAATTATGGGACTAGTACGAAATGGCGTACATTTTGGCCTAAAAATAAACCCACAAAGTTACTATTTTCGTACAGTCGAACATAAACACTTTTGTTTAGACAAACATAACGTAACCTATAAACGCATTCATAAAATACTTCGTAAATTTTATAATTCCACACAATAATAAGATTAAGTTGATGCAAGCTAGAAATGTCAAAATGACAGATATAACCGTTCAGTGATTTAATAAAAAACTGGTAAGTCAAAAGTTTGTGTGCACCATTGATGTCTATACCCTCGGGTGACTTACATGCCCGAGAGCTTCTGCCTCAGTATGCGTATAAACATCTTCATAATACCCATCATAAATAACTATAATGTATTAAGGGCATAATCAATCGATTATAGCCCAAGGGAATGTTTATATTCCCGAGGGCTGTTATCTATAATTACGCTTGCGGCACATGTGCAGGGTGTCCCGGGAGGAATCTGCCAAACTTCCCGGGTTTTTTACTTAAGTCATTTTAAGCAAAAAAAAATGTATAGCAAAGTAATGCAAAATCCGACATAATACTTATTATTTAACAAAAATTAAATTTAAAGGAGTAAAAACAAATAAACTACCTACATGAAATGTTCAAACTGACTACCTATGGCTTGAATACATCCTTGAACACGATTGAATAAGGAGTTTGTCGCATTCTGCTGTTTTTGAGTATTTAGCCGAACTTTAATTGCAGCATTAAAAATTCGAAGCAGCTATTAACCTCTTTGCTTAAACAGCCTCTTGCATGCATCCCCAAAGATAATGACCCAGTGCGGTTAAGTGCCGCGTCGAAAATCGATGCATTGTATATACAGTATATACATAATTCTGAAGTTAATATCAAATATTAAGAAATGATATTTTGCACATTTATAGAGAAAGGGTTAAACTATTCGTCTATAGAATTTGATTTTTTTTTAATTGTCAGACAAACTGTATAATTTATCCTGAAAATTACAAATATTGGATGGATATCTGAAGCTTCTCTCTGCAAAGAACTAAAAATGTAATTCTACAGAAACATAGTTTATACCTTTGAAAACAATATGTACGTAATAAAATTGTCATTAGTTATCAAATAAAGTCGCAAAAACGTAAGAGCTGCACCTCTACAAACACGAATTTGCTTCATTTTCGCCGTTGCAATGAACGCCACCTGCATGAAACATTTTGTATCAACCCTGGAGGTGCGTAGAAACAAATTTACGTACTCGGTAAAATTTCAGGCCCAAGATTGTGGCGATTATCATTTTCTATTAGACCATTCTGGACAAACTCTTGCGCGTGGCACTTACCCCCCTAAGGTCTAGGGATGGTGCTGGCCAAGCATACGGCCCCCTTCTGCCGATCCAGGTATTGGGATACGCCTGTTCGAAATAATTACGGACTATATTTTGAAAATGTGGAGGTGCTGCGATGAAGGGTATCCCCGGATAAGATGGGCAAAATGCCCCTATCGGATAATTAAAAAAAAAACTATCGATATTTGGTTACTGAAGGTAAAAAAATAAGGTATATACAGTCGGTTTTGTCCTAACCCCCCCCCCCCCTTCCTATAGCGATAAAAAAAATGGTGATGTGGCCATCATGTTACTTTCTCCGACTTTACATTTACGTTTTCATGGGTTTATTTTCAATTGAAATCATATTTTAAATGTACATCGAGCGTTGCGTAAACTCGGATGAATCTGACGTTTAAAACGTCAAAATCATGAAAGATGGAAAAATTATACTTCAAATTCAAAAATTCGGTTTACTCAAAAACTAACGATATTTAGAAAAAAACTTATTCTATAGAAGTTGTTTATTTTGGCATTCTCTACAATTATTATTCATATAAATTTGCTGTAACTATTATCGTTTCATAATTATAAACCAAAAATTTAGAAAAATTAATAAATTTTTTTCTCGAATAGCAATGATTTTATGAAAAATATTTTCAAGCAAAAGATGTTCATTTCTTTTTTGTCTTCGATGTTTGTTTAAATGTTTTTGTGATATTTTTCATATTTAAGAAAATATTGGCAAAAAACAAAAAACAGTTAAGGTAAACACCCACTTCCGGTGTACGAAATTTTACCAAAAGCTTTTCAGTTCTTTAGATTATCAAATAAGACGGATAAATATAAAGTTTCATATCAATGGCTCTATTAGTTTTCGAGATACAGCGCACACAGGCAGACACACACACACACAGACACAATTTTTTTTTTCCAGAAATTGTTGAAATGGCATCCAGGGACCCCAAAACGGATATTTCCGTTAAAATTTTTTTTGAAATTCTCGTACTTCGTAACGGAGAAAGTAAAAAGGTTAGTCGAGAAAAAGAAATTCTCAAAAACTACGAATCATTAAGTATTAGAAAATATCATTCATATTGTTGAAAAGAATATCTTTTATCATAATTTATTTCCAAGTTCGCTAAAGGTCACTAAGCTTGCAAAAAAAAATTGCAAAAGCGAAAAAGGTTTTTTTAATCAGCCTCTGTTACACAGTTAGTCAAGAAAAAAAAATCCCAAAAACTAAGAATCATTAAGTATTGAAAAAAATCATACATATAGTTGAAAAGAATATCTTTTATCATAATTTATTTTCAAGTTCGCTAAAGGTCAGTAAGCTTGCAAAAAAAATCGCAAAAGTGAAAAATGTATTTTTTTTTAAATCGTCCTGTTACGTAGTTAGTCGAGAAAAAAAAATTCTTAAAAACTAAGAATCATTAAGTATTGAAAAAAATCATACATATAGTTGAAAAGAATATCTTTTATCATCATTTATTTCCAAGTTCGTTAAAGGTCACTAAGCTTGCAAAAAAAAAATCGCAAAAGTGAAAAATGTATTTTTTTTTAATCGTCCTCTGTTACACAGTTTTTTTTTTCATAACCATAATCATTTTCTCTAATTATATTGCGCCATGACGAAAAATCCGCTTTTTTCAAATTTTTATGGTTTTTTCTATTTTACTTGGAAATGCTCATATACCGGGTGTTTCAGGCCACCCGTACACCCCAAATATCTCGCGAACTTCAAATCGGATTGACATACAAAACAATACATCTAAATTTGTTTTTATCATGTGGTGTGAAATGTAAACCACCCCCCCCCCCCCTGGGGCGGGGTGGGGGGTAACTTTGAAATCTTAAATAGTTACCCCTATTTTTTATTGCAGAATTGGATTCTACTGTAAAATATATTAGGTTATAATTCAAAAAAAAAATTCGATTAGCAAAAAAAAAAATGTTTTTTTTTTTAATAAAAAAGAATCCAGTTTGTTGTTACACACATTCACACATCACCACAATAGAGAAGAATAGAATGGATAATAATTCATTTTTATTCATTTCTACGATATTTTTTTTAGAAGAATAAATTTATTTATGACATAAAATTACGAATGACTTCAATCAACGCCTTATTTAAAAGATGACTACAAAAAAAAAGGCATAATCTGTCATTTAATGCGAGAATTAATACTATACTTTTTCGCATCATATTAAATAATTACCTAATTTTTCTATTTGTAAATTGCGGCAGTTCACTGACAAAATTATGATATTTATGAATTCGTCTTTTTACAAACAAATCGTAACCATAGTAACAACTAAACTGTTGAGAAAGTAAAATTGTCGTCATGTCATTGGCTGAAACCTGTTGGGCAATGAAACCGCTATCATTTGATTGGACGTCACCTGTGGAGAAAATGATTCGGCCAAGTAATGAACAACTTTCTCAATCAAAAATGATTTAACAACGTTTATATTATTTAATAAGATGCGAAAAATAAATTTAATTCAATAAATGTCTTTGCCGAATATAGCGCGATCTATCGCTCATCGACATTTTTTTTCGGATAAAAGACTCATATTTTTTAGCATAGAATCCAAATCTGCAATAAATAATAGGGGTTGCCATTTAAGATTTCAAAGTTTAAATCTCAATCCGATTTGTATTTCTCGAAATGTTTGGGGTGTACAGGTGGTCTGAAAAACCCTATATATACAAAAATCAGAATATACATTTTGTAGGTAAAAAAAAGACATTTTTTTGAGTTTTGTTTGAAAAAAAAATATTGAAAATTGACCGAGTAACAGTAATTTAAAATTATTGGCCATACGCGTTATATACAAAATATGCCACATTTCGTTTTCGTTGCGAATAAGGCGTTTTATTAATGAATGATTTTTGTAATGGGCAAGTCTGCACTTGTCATAATTTTGGAAAACTTCACAATCATTTTTTTTCGCTGCAAATGGCGCGTTTCATTAACTTTGTGCTTAAATTTCCTGGAAATTTATCAAAGAATATTTTTACTTTTGTATAGAACGTAAAAATCCAATTAATTTTGAATCATTTTTGTAATAGCAAATCTGCATTTGTAGATTGGAATAAAACACTTTAACTTTTTTCTACTCCAATCTACAATCAAGATGTACCACGAAGTAAACGCCGCCAACATTAAACATTAAACATTTAAATTTGCATTTACCATAGTTTTCGAAAAAATTAATGATCTCTTGTTCTTGCTTAACTTTGCGCCGTAATTTCTCAAAGAAATGTATCAAAAAAATGTTTATATATTTTCATAGAACATCAAAATATAATACATTTTAAATACTATTTGTAATTACCAAATCTGCACTTGCGATATTTTGGCAAAATTAATAATCTTTTGTTCTCGGTGCAAAAAATGCTATTTCTCACCTTAGTGTTCAAATTTCTTAAAAATTGATCAAGCGATGTTTCTATTTTTTTTTTTATAAAACATCAAAATACAATCAATTTTGAATAATCTTTATAATGGGAAAATCTTCACTTGCCATCATTTATAATCTTTTGTTTTCGCTGCAAATAACGCGTTTTATTAACTCGAAAATTTATCAAAAAATGTTTTTATTTTTCATTGCAGAATAATTTTTGTAATGGGCAAATCCGCACTTGTCTGTCACAGTTTATGCGAAACTAATAATCTTTTTTTTTTTATTCTTTTTTGATTCAGCTATATACGGAGAATCTTCGTCCATTATTTTCGATGATTTATATTCGATGATTTCTCGAATTACGGAGTATTAACATAATTAAATAAATAATAAACAAGATTCTCCGTATATTATTTATTTAATTATAATAATCTTTCGTTCTTAACACAGAAAAATGCTTTTCCTAAACTTTGCGCCGTAAATCTAAAATGTATCAAAGAATGTTTTCTTTATTTCCAAACAACGTGAATCCAATCAATTTCCAACAATTTTTATATTAGGCAAATCTGCACTTATCTTAGTTTTGTTAAAATTGATAATCTTTTGTTCCCGCTATAAAAAAAATGCAATTTCTCATCTTACCCCCGAAATTTCTCAAAAACTAACCAGTCGATGTTTCTATTTGTTTTTATAAGACATCAAATTATTATCAATTTTAAATCATTTTGTGTAAGAGTTTTGGCAAAATTCACAATGCTACAAAAATTCCTTCCAAAGGAAACCATACATTTATTGGAGCAACTTTTTTCTGGTCGTGTGATTCAAAAATGCAGAAATCATTGGCAGCGAAAATCTTGCGACTTAACGCTTTGAGACTATTTTCTGTGGAGTTTTGTTAAGTCGAAGGTTTATGCTAATAAACCAAAAACAATTCTCGAACTTAAAACCAAGATTCAGCCGAAATTGATAAAACTCTGTAAGAAAACATGTTTCGAAATTTTATCAAAATAATAGGGGTCTGCAAGCTCAACCGCGATGCCCCCTTGGCCAACGCTATATTCCATATATAACCGCAGTATATCTACTCCACAAGTTTGTAAAATTTTGTTAATTAAAAATAAATAAAAATAATTAAATCCGACACCTATTGTATGGTAGTCGAAACTTTGGAGATACACATCTTAGGTAATACAGAGTCCGCCAGAAAAATCTATACACTCTTTGTTGGAGTGTATCGGGGGATTGATATTGTCAATTGATTTGAATTTCGAGTATGTTGTAGTAGTAACAGATACCGGAACTGAGGGAGAAAACAAAATGGCTGGAGCATGCTTAATGTTCAGGCAGAAAAAAAGGTATTTTGAAGTGGTTTACCAGGTTTGGTAATCCCGTTGAAGGTGAAATCCGCCTCACAATTAAAAGTATTATTGACAAGCTTGAGGCGCATTTAACGATTTGTGATACACATAAAGGAATATCGAAAAGTGCGCGTACATCTACAAGTCCTACTTCGTCGACTCTCTAGTAGGAAAGGTTTGTTGCTTCTCCACAGAAATCTGCTACGCAATTTGCGTCGAGTACGCCAAAATCTGAAAGTTGTAAAGTGGAAAGTTTGCAGCGATCTCAATTGAAAAATTGACCGCTCATTGTTCTTTTAGATGTCTGGCCACCAACGGCGGACATTTTGAGCATCTGCATTTACCACGTGCTTAACTGAAGACAGTACTACAGGTGTGATCAGTATTTAAATGTGAAACAAACGCATAATAAATAGTTTTCGTTCCTTAAAGGGTGTGTATACATTTTTCTGGCGGACTCTGTATAAGTCCCACCAGGTCATACTTAAGCATTAAATATAAACTGGTATTTAACAATATTAGATGTACAAAAACAACTATCAAATTCAACAGCCAAGAGATGATTCAATCTGTATCATTCCGGAAATATCGATGCTCATTGCACTGGTTGACCAACCACAGACAAAGTTGATGAAATTATGCAAAACTTGATCAAAAGCGATAATCAAGTAGCCACGACATCGCAAGTGAACTAAACATTAATAACCAAACAGTTTGAAACCATGTGGGAAAAGCTGAGTAAAAAAAAAACTTCGATCTTTGGATGCCACGTGACGACGCAAACCAATTTACTCGATTAACTCGATTAACTCTATAACTGCACTCTATAACTCCAAGATTTCTTAAATAACAATTTTTTTATTTATTTTATAGCACTCGTTGCCAATGTAAACCTTCCAAATTTGATTTTATTTTAATACAAATGATTGATTGATGGCTGAATTTAAATAATTGTTACTGCATATTGGTAAATTTTATATTTCAGTATAAAATTATTGTTCCCGCATTTTTTCGATAAAACGTTTCAAACTATTACCCTCCGGGGCATTATTTACAAATACATTTTATCCAGCAGACCGGCCTTAAATGTCCACATGACTGCTCGTAATGCGTAAAAGGTCGACAATTTAAAGGAGCGAAAAATGGAAAACCCCTAGGAGACATTAATAACTCGGAATTTTCTTGCATCAAGATTAGTCGAATTTAAAAATAACGAATTTAAAGCTCACAACCGGTAAACCGGAACGGCTCGGTTTGTGTGTCACGCGGGAAGGAAATTAGATTCGAAATCGCGTTTTGGGATTAGGAATTGTTTCCCATTTAAATCATTTGGGGATTATTGAGTTGTTGCGAGTGCACGTTACGAAGTATTCAGGTTTTTTTTATGTCAAAGAAAGCGTCGTTTTATTGAATTATGGGTAATGTTGGAATAAAACTTTTGAGTAATTTGTATTCAGAATGTTGTAAATTTTAGGGATATTTATTTTAGATATTATGAACTTTTTTAAGGAATTAACTCTTGATGGAACTGAGAATTTCTTAAATAACAAAAAAAAATACTACCTCTGTTACATAATAAGTGAGCCATTATCGATTTTTATTTTTTCCATAATATGTGAGCCATTACGTTTTATATTTTTTTCCAGAATGATTGAGCCGTTGCCGAATCTGTAACTGATAACGACCGCAATGTCCCTCTTCTTTTGTGATCAACTAATCGAATGTTGGCAATTTTTTCTGTTCTGTCAATTTTTTTCCGACCCGACTTTCCTTTCTTTTTGGAATCAACATTCATAGGCGTATTCTCATACAAACCACAAACAGAATCATTGCCTTGTTTCCATATTTTTTTTATTGTGGCTCTTTATGTTCCCAATTTTTCAATTGCCAAAACACCGTTCTCTTTTTCAACCGTCCATTTTTCTGATGTTTCAGTAAAAACTGAATACTAGCCGTTCGTTTTTGGTTGATTAAATTTCGTCTTCTCGTCGTTTGAAACTTTCGGAGTTAGAAGACTTTGGCTTAAAAAATCAAATGTTAATTTTTGCTTTTGAAAAATTAAACTGTCAAATGTTTTGACGTCCATGGCACATGTGATTAAGAATTTGGTGTATATTAAGAATATCAAAATAGAAATTAAAAAAATAACTAAGTGTCAATAAGTTTGAAAGAAAACTCAAGCTCACTTGTTATGGAACAGAGGTAGTATTTATTTTATGGCAAATTATTAGAGAGTAAAAGTACTCTTTTAGTTATTATTATTGAAGTTTCCCTACACATGTTTCGAGTTCTAAAAGGAGTACAATTAATTACAATTTTCCAAAGATCGATAATTTCTGTCTAAGAATTGTCGATGTTATTAACGAATGGCTTTCTGCCACAACTGATGTGTATTAAATAATATTTATTCCTTTAATGCAATAAGGCAAATACAATAAGTTAATGAATCCGCATGGCCATTGGTCCTGCAAAGAAATGAACTACGAACCAACCAAGGAAGAGGAACGCTATCACTAGAATACCTATATTTTAGCAGATTATAATAATGCTATGCTATTTAAATTTATGAGAGATAACAAAAATAATGGTGATGTGGCCATCAGGTTACTTTCTCCGACTTGATGGTATTATTTATATTTACGCTTTCATGTTTTTCAATTTAAATCATATTTTAAATGTACATCGAGAGGATGACACTGACGTTTAAAACGTCAAAATTATAAAAGATGGAAAAATTCAAAAACTCAGTTTACTCAAAAACTAAAGGCATTTCGAAAAAAACTTATTCTTTAGAAATTGTTCATTTTGTAATTTTCTACAATTATTATTCACATAAATTTGCTGTAACTATTATCGTTTCATAATTATAAACCAAAAATTAAAAAAAAATTAATACATTTTTTTTGAATAGCAATGATTTTATGAAAAATATTTTCAAGCAAAAGATATTCATTTCTTTGTTGTCTTTAATGTTTGTTTAAAAAATTTTGTGATATTTTTCATATTTAAGAAAATATTGGCAAAAAACAAAAAACAGTTAAGGTAAACACCCACTTCCGGTGTACGAAATTTTACCAAAAGCTTTTCAGTTCTTCAGATTATCAAATAAGACGTATGTTCAAAGTTTCATATCAATTGCTCTGTTAGTTTTTGAGATACAGCGCACACAGACAGACACACACACGCACACACACACAGACACACACACACACACACAGACACACACACACACACACACACACAGGCACACACACAGACACAAAAACTTTTTTTCCAGAAATTGTTGAAATGGTATCTAGGGACCCCAAAACGGATATTTCCGCAAAAAAAATTTTTGAAAAAAAAATCACGATCACAATACTTTCTCGTACTTCGTAACGGAGAAAGTAAAAATGCAGATTTACAAATTAATTTCGTGTTTAAATTATATTGTATTAATTTCACTGTTTTCTCTTTTTAACTGACGATAAGAATTATTGGAATATTTGTTCATTGTACTCCCAGCCAAGCTTATTTTATTTATTTCAAGGTATAAATCAGATATATTCGTGAATTTCAATGTTTTTTTTTATGAATTATTAAATTAATGAATTGTTTAATACAATTTACAAATGGAAAATTGAATATAAATGATTTAGAGGTAACGTGAAACATCGCTAAATCGTAGGATTATCGTCTTCGAAAATAAAAATGCGCATTAATTTTATTTACGCAGCAAATGTATTCAAACAAATTGAAATATTTGCTTAAAGGCCGGATTACGAAATACAGAATGACTCGTAAAACGTGTTTGTGAAAATAATTGTGTATTATTTTCTGCCTTAGATATACAGGCGTTCCAGGCTATCGTTGATATAGTAATTTCATAAAGGTAAGATTGGTAAGAATAAGATCAAAACTGAATGGAAAAATTTCATCCACAAAAAATATTATTTGTAAACTAAATTTAAAAATTTAGATTACGCGCTATAAGGGTAGCAACCACCCACTTTATTAAGGGGTTTAAAAAAAATTCTTAAAAAAGGTTTTACAACGAAATTGAAAAGGGGCGGCCCGTTGGTGTAGTGGGTACAGGCGAGCGCTTGTGCCGTTTGCACCGCGTGCCGTGTGGGTTCGAATCCCAGCCCGGCCGAAAGATTTTTCGGGGATCGAGAAGTATTCGGTCGGGTCCATGGTTGTTGTGTATACGTCTGACATTATTCATTTATTCATTTGTTCATTTATTCATCCCAAAAATTAAATACAAAATTACATATTCGATGTGACTGAATGGCACATGCCTAAGTAAAAAAAAAAAAAGAAATTGAAAAGGTACCATGGTGCTAGAGCCGATAGAACGTAGCGTTTTTTTTCGCGAGTACTATAATATAGTAAAGATGGGCAAAATGACTCATATTTGTGATCTGCTTCACGAGTTCTCACTCAGATAAACGAGCCGACTCGGAGAGCTACATGACTCTTATTTGAAAATGTGAAAATGTCTCTTGCGTGAAGCCGAAAAGCAAAAAATGGTCCTCGCTTTATAATTCCACCATTATCAATCGTTACCTCCTTGATTACATCTGATTAATGAGTCGGCTCATCTTATCAGTGAGTCTGCTCAATGTCTAAACCAAGCAAAGAGCAAAAAATTAATCGCTTTATTATTTCACCAGCAATGCGTACTGAAGTTTTCGAAGCTATAAAGCCCATTTACGAAGAATTGAGTAGAGACGAACTTTTAACCAGATGCGTAGGAAGTTTCACTCAAAATAGCAACGAAAACTATAATGCAAATATATATCGTCTATAGCTCCGAAATCCGTTGCAAGTGGCAAACAAGTCATCGCCATATTTGACTATACGTTTTCAAATTTGCGTGATACGCTATTCTTATAATTTTATAATAATAATAATAATATTTATTTCCCAACAGAAGTATCCAATTACAGGGAAATATTATCTCAATAATTACAAAATAGCGCAATGTTGTATAAAAAGCAATAATAAATGTACAAACAAAAACTAATATTAATACATAAGAAAAACTTAAAAATAAACCGATTGATTTGAAATTTTTATACCACCTTCTCCTATATATTGTGCAACAGAAAAAGTAGGATTTTTGCGAAATATTGAAAAACTTTTTGCAATCATAATTTTTCGATCAAAAAATTGTAGTTTGTCTAAAATTGGCTGTCAATTTGGATAGATGCTTTTTAAAACCGCTTCGTATTTTGTAATTCAATCACTGTAGAACATGAAATATGTCGTTCTTTGTTCATCTCGGAGATATCATATATGCAAAATGGCGTCCCGAAAAAAAAGTAGACGGCGGATGCCATTTGCAACAATTGTAAACAACAAAAAAAATGTGTCTACACTTACGTACCCACACAATAAAGTGCGTTTTGAGTTACTTAAATAAAGCTACTAATTTGCCCTAAAAAAATCGCAAACCTAACGCCCCAGGGGTGGTGTTACCCCTTCAATAATCTTTGGTTAAAACTTGGCGAATATTTATATGCGTTTTAAGATGCATTGAAATGTCGTAACGCTAGCAACCATCCTCATCAAAAATGATGTATATTCATTAAAAAAAACCTCAAGGGTGCCACGATTTTTCATTTTTTTAAATTTAAATTGGTAACACATATTGAGGTTATGTTACTTGCGGCATGTTCCTACCGATAAATTAATTTACTGTGATAAACAACGCAGAGAAGATGTAGGTTCACCTTCCAAAAGTCGTTGGGCTGTGTTAATAGCATTCAGAGTACGTTTGACTGGTCTACCACTTCCTGGTTTACGGAGAATACTACCCGTTTTATGAAAATGTGAACGTTAGGAAATTCTTCCTGAAACTCTGCCAAAGGTGCGTCTAATGAATACACCCAATTTCCATCCACTTTAGTCCCATTTCGGAAATAACTTTCAACTAGAAACGTTTTTGCTGGTTGCGTGAACCTTTGCGACCACGGAATAATCGTGACTTTTAGAACGATTTAACGTTTTTCATATTAATTCCTAACTTAAATTTTTTTAAATAAAAAATCATGGCACACTTGAGATTATTTTTTAATGAACATACGATACTAACAAATAAAAAATAAATATATATTTACCGTATCCATAATCCCACGTATTTTCGCGTCCTCTGCCAACACGTGGAAACGGAAACAGTCTCTGTTGATTGTTGCCTACACGCTTTGGTTGATTAAGTGAGCCTGAAAAAATACAAATTTAGTCAACTGCAACTACGACATAATTAAAATTGTAAACCCTTACTTGTTGCGAAAGCATTATAACTGTTAATTTAACGAGAATATTATGCGATTCATAATAATCGAGAACGTTTTTAGGTTCGTCATCTATACTGAAGGAACAAAAAATGAAACACTTTAAATTCGTGAAATTTCGACCATTTTCAAACCGTCATAACTCGGCGAATTTTTAATCGATTTTGATTAATCTTTAAGGACGAAAAA
The DNA here is from genome assembly GCA_910593695.2 of Ocypus olens. Taxonomy (NCBI): domain Eukaryota; kingdom Metazoa; phylum Arthropoda; class Insecta; order Coleoptera; family Staphylinidae; genus Ocypus; species Ocypus olens. Next base: position 54,456,771 of record OU343048.1, read on the forward strand.
CTTTGGAGTGTCTTCTTTAGATTCATGCATACGAACTTAAGCGTAACCCCTTCCTTTATGGTGGATTGAGTCGATAAAAAATGTTCAACTCCGTAGACATCGTCAAAGTTGGACATGGTTTCCAGAAAAAACTTTTTTTCACAGAGGCGCTAGAGGGGGGCGGAAGGGGTAACGCTTAATTTAGCGTGCATGATTTAAAGAAGACACTTCAAAGTTTTTCGGCCTTAAAGATTCATCAAAATCGATTGAAAATACGCCAAGTTATGGCGGTTTGAAAATGGTCGAAATTTCACGAATTTTAAGTGTTTCATTTTTTTTCCTCCAGTGTATATGAAATATTTGAATAATTTTAACTTGATCAAATGTGTTTTTTTCGACATTACATTGCGCACGAAAAAAATTTGAAAAAAATTTCAGGATCACAATACTTTTCAGTATTTCATAATGAAGAAAATAAGTAGGCGATTCATAACTAATAGGAAACTTATAGCAACTCTTGGTCTATTCTCTAAAACATTTTAATAAGCCATGCTCAATTGACCAGTATCATTCTCAGAACATAACAATGTACTATTTTCTCATAGCCGTGTTAGTACTTTTCATTTTTTGGTGTTTGTCACTGAAGATGTCAAAAAAGTTTAATCTATAAGTAGATTGAGTATATAACTGTCTTCCCACACAAATTAGAACCCTAAATTTGAAAAAATTCAAAGTTTACATAAAACAACTTCTTATAATGAATGTTATTCATCAATGATGAATTTCTCAATTATAATTTTATAATTAAATGAAGAATAACTATATAGTTTTCTCGGACGAATGTAAACATTGTGTTGAATGTATAACACAATAAGGGCCGGTATTATAAAGGTCATTTAAATTTAATTGACGATTAAAATTTAATTGACATTTGTCCTACATGTATTTTGCATATAACCAAACTTCATTTAAATTTTAATCTTCAGTTAAGTTTAACTGACCTCTATAATACCGGCCCTTAATGTTATAATTATTAAAACAGAGTGGTAACACTCAAAACTTTAACGAAAGAACTGAAAATTGCATTCCTCAATAAAAAAATGTCTGAATTAGTTTAAACATTATTTACATTCCTTTAAAAAAAATCGCATATAACAACCAAACACAAATTAACAACACAAAAATCTTAAATTACAGAACATAAAATTACATTCACCTCTACTGGAATTAGCCTCAAAATTTTCAAATCTATCCACAATCATAAAATTCTATTTATGACATATCACAGCTGAAACCAAAATAGCAACACCCCAAACTTGAACAGAAGAAACGAATATCGCATTCGGCAATAAAGAAAATTGTCCAAATGTATCTCTGTTGGAGTCAGCGTCAAAATTTCCAAATCTATACAGAATAAACCTACAGGGTAATACATTTTTATTAATAACACAATTTTGACAATTAAATAAAACTGAGTTACATTGTCAATATATTGCAATGCGTTGATGTGATTATTATAACATAGAACATAGACATTAACAATCATATGTTCTGAGTTAAAAAAAGACCCTGTATGTTTGACATACTACTAAAATAGTTGACATATTATAGCTTGAAACATATTAGCAACTCAAAACTTGAATTACAGAAAATAAAAATACATTCGGCGATTAGAAAAATTGTAAAAAAATCATCTCTACTGGAATTAGCTTAAAAATTTTAAATCCATTCAGAATGAACGAATTTTTGAAATCCTTTTAAAAGAATTGAAATATCACAGCTGAAAATAAAATAGCAACACTCAAAACTTGAACGGACGAAAAGAATAATGCATTCGGCAATAAAATAATTGTCCAAAATTCATCTCTGCTGGAATCGGCTTCAAAATCTCAAAATCTATCCAGAATGAACCTATGTTTGACATACTGCTAAAGTAGTTGACATATTACAGCTTTAAACATATTGGCAACACCCTAATTTGAATTACAGAAAATAAAATTACATTCGGCGATTAAAATAGTTGTAGAAAAATCATCTCTACTGGAATTCGCTTCAAAATTTCAAAATCCATCAAAAATTAACGGATTTTAGAAATCCTTTTAAAAGAATTGAAATATCACAGCTGAAAATAAAATAGCAACACTCAAAACTCGAACGGAAGAAAAGAAAATTGCGTTCGGCAATAAAAAAGTTGTCAAAAATTATTTTCTCCGAGAATTAGCTCTATAACTTCAAAATCCATCTGAAATGAGCTTATTTCTGAATTATTGCAAACAATTAACCTCCGCTGGAATTAGTTTAAAAATTTTAAAATTCATCCAGAATGAACCAATTTTTAACATATTCTAGCTGAAAAAAAGTGACAACACTCAAAATTTAAATTACAGATAAGAAAATTACATTCGGTGATTGGAGAATTTAAAAAAAAATTAATCTCTGCTGGAATTGGCTTAAAAATTTCAAAATCCATTCAGAATGAACGTATTTTTGAAATCATTTTAAAAGAATTGACATATCACAGCTGAAAATAAAAAAGCAACATTCAAAACTTGAACGAAAGAAAAGTAAATTGCATTCGGCAATAAAAAAGTTGTCAAAAATTATTCCCTCCAGGAATTCAAAATTTTAAAATCCAACTCGAATGAACTATTTTTGTCATATTGCTGAAATAGTTGACATATTACAGCTGGAAACAAATTAACAACACTCAAAACTTAAATTAGTGATAAGAAAATTATATTCGGCGATTGAAAAAATTATAAAAAATACATCTCTGCTGGAATTAGATTAAAAATTTCAAAATCTAATCAAAATATATTAAGTTTTGATGTCCCTTTAAAAAAGTTCACAACTGAAAAGAAAATAGCAACACTCAAAACTTGAACGTAAGAAATGAAAATTGAATTTGGGGATAAGAATTATTGTAAACAATTCACCTCTGCTGGAATTAGCTTACAAATTTGGAAATCCAATCTGAATGAACCCATTTTTAACATGATGTTAAAACAATTAACATATTCTAGCTGGAAACAAAGTGACAACACTCAAAATTTAAATTACAGATAAGAAAATTACATTCGGTGATTGGAGAATTTAAAAAAAAATCATCTCTGCTGGAATTAGCTTCAAAATTTCAAAATCCATTCAGAATGAACGGATTTTTAAAATCCTTTAAAAAGAACTGACATATCACAGCTGAAAATAAAAAATCAACATTCAAAACTTGAACGAAAGAAAAGCAAATTGCATTCGGCAATGAAAATGTTGTCAAAAATTATTCTCTTCGGGAATTAGCTTTATAACTTCAAAATCCATCTAGAATGAACTTATTTTTGATAAATTGGTAAAGCAATTAACATGTCAGAGCTGAAGACAAAAAGTTGTCAAAAATTATTCTCTCCGGGAATTAGCTCTATAACTTTAAAATCCATCTTGAATTAACTTATTTCTTATATATCACTAAAGCAATTAACATATCAGAGCTGAAGACATAAGAGCAAAAATCAAGTCTTGAACGTAGGAGAAGTAAATTGTATTCGGTGATTAGAAATAACTGTAAGAAATTAATCTCTGCTGCAATTAGGTTCAAAATTTTAAAATCCAACTAGAATGAACTATTTTTGTCATATTGCTGAAATAGTTGACATATTACAGCTGGAAACAAATTAACAACACTCAAAACTTAAATTAGTGATAAGAAAATTACATTCGGCGATTGGAAAAATTGTAAAAAATACATCTCTGCTGGAATTAGCTTTAAAATTTCAAAATCTAACCAAAATATATTAAGTTTTGACGTCCCTGTAAAAAAGTTGGCATATCACATCTGCAAACAAAATAGCAACATTTAAAACTTGAGCGTAAGAAATGAAAATTGAATTATTGTAAACAATTAATATCTGCTGGAATTAGTTAAAAAAATTCAAAATCTGTCTAGAATTAACCTATTTTTGACATGCTGTTAAAAAAATTGATATATTATAATTGGAAACAAAGTGACAACACTAAAAATTTAAATTACAGATAAAAAAATTACATTCGGTGATTGGAGAATTAAAAAAAATCATCTCTGCTGGAATTAACTTCAAAATTTCGAAATCTATCTAGAACAGTTGACTTGTGAAAGTCAATAAATGCATTTATTGTCACCAATAAATATTCTATTCTATTTTATTCTATTCTATTCTATAAACCTAGCATACTTTGTAAACTTAACTTTAAGAAACAAACGAAAAGTAATATGAATTATTGTTTTATAAGTACGATACCAAAGAAACTATTAAAAAAAATTAAAATGTTAACCTTGCCAGCAATATTTATACATAAAAGACAATCTAGGCTCTACAAGAAATATATGAACATAACACCAGGTCACGTCAAAATATTAACCAACCATTTTGTAAACTAAATAAAACCGAGCATGGTATATTCCATCATGGAATCAAATTTTATTACAGACTACCAAAACGAATAAAATGTGTAAATTTTAAAGATAATATGTTAATTTTCAATTAAATTAGTGAATTTGTTAATTATGCGTTTTAATATTTTCCATTATGTCTTGACGAGTGTTAATTTTCTTAGTTAAATAAAAACTCAATTATACACCTTAAATATAAACTTTAAATATTAATTATGCGTACGTATATCTTTATTTACCTTGCAATATTGTATCGTGGGGAAAAAGTAGAAAGTCTTTCTCGTACAGAAAAGCACAAATAGATTAATATTTAATTTGAAGCAAATTGGCTTCTGTAAAGAGACATTCAAAACTAATCAAATATTAACATTATTCAGCATTTATTCATTGAAATTATTCATTTATATCCACTCCATGAAATTAAACTTAAAAAAGCTTTCTAAAATACATACACATCCAACATTATTCTAACTTCTATATTGAATAATTTAATCATAAAAAAACCCCCAGTTCATTCCGGACATAAGTTATAATGTGTTACCAGATTCGATAAAAATTCTTCGAATTAATAAATTTAAAGTTCAACTTAAAGGAAGTAGTCATACCATTGATGAATTCCAAAAACAGATATTATTTGATTAGCTCACTGCGATCGGAACTAAAAGTGTATAATTTAATTATAAAATTTATTCATATGTAATATTTGTGTATATTTTATGTATATTAACGTACCTCATTGTATGATATTTTGGCAAATAAAGAAAATAAGAATACAAAAGTATTTGTTCGAGGATAATAAATCAAGATGTAATAAACAGAAGATGTAAAAAATCAAAATGCAATGTTATAATAAAAACTCTTTTCACTTTCTTTGTACAACATAGATATTCATTGTTTCGTGTGACTAGTTTCGGCAACTAAGCATACTATTATCAAACTAGAAGTTCTAAAGAGACTTCTAGAGAGTCTTCCATTTTTCGGCTTAGTTACCGAAACTTAAATCACACGAAAAGTAAATACAAATGTTATACAAAAAAAAAGAGTTTCTAATATAATATTCAAGATGTATAACGAAGTAGAAGTCTCAAACATGAACAACAAAAAAAAATGCAATACTTATTAACTATAATATATAGTCTAAGTTAATCAAATTGTTGAAATCGAAACCACTTTTATAAATAATGCCATGACTTATTGAATTATACAAAAACATAATTTTTGTATAAGAAATAGAAAACTGCAGCACTTAAATTTATTTAATAATAATAAGTTAATAAATCATTAATTCGCACAAAGTTTAAAAAAGAAAACACAAAATCGATAAAGAATGTAAATTGAAGTACATTAAAAAAATCGCACCAACAGTAAGAACGCAAAAAAAAGTAATCATTCGTACAAATTCTCAAAAACTACGAGATCGATAAACAAAACAATTGTGCATTTTTTTTTAAATTTAACAACATGAAAAATGTAAAAAGGGAATTAATTTATTCATTCGCAAATTTACAAAAATAAAAAATTGAAAAAAAACCTCACGTAAAAAATTAATAGTCTATTTATTCACATAAAATTAAAAAAAAAATCTAGAGTTTAGTTTGAGTAAGCCAAATAAATAAATGCATATCTATAAAATTTACAAAACTTACCAGCATTGCAGTAAACGAACAAACAAAAGACGATGCAGTAAATTTGCATACCACAGAACAACAATTTATACATAATCGCCACTATTTTCTTTACAAAAAACCCACCAACAACGAAAAAATGATCAACTAAAGCCAGTTGATTTGGAAACAAGTCTGGACGTGTATGACGGGCCATAACTCGTCCGTAGCGGGTTTTATACCCCCAATCCGCGAGGGTTGCAAATCGAGCGTGCGCCAAACTTTTTTTTTTTGCTTCCACCTTATCTCCAATTAAACGCCAACACTTTTTAATCACAGTTTAAACACAAAGCGGGAATTGCATTAGCCGTGCGGGGGGTAAGAGATTACAATGTAAATTGTTTACAAATTAGTTGTTAATTTAGAAGGGAATTGGATTGTCTTGGTATATTAAAGTCGGCGCCTTCAATAATTGGACGCGATTTTTTCCCCCGATCGAGGGGTGCAAATATTTGCGCCACTTTCCTCGTGAGACCTGTAATTAATCGGCATTAACATCGAGTCGATCGATATAAATCAATTCTTGTGACTTATCACCATCTGGTAATTATAATCAAACGAACTTTTACGGGGGCGAAAAATATGAATTATTAGTGTCTTAAATGTTTACGGCATGTTGCCTTTACAAATATTTGCATTTTTTGTGAGGAAATAAAACAAACCGTTAATTAATTAAATTTGGTATTGCTATACGAAATAATGACTTTATTGCCTAATAGGAAACAATATTGAATTGATGAGAGAGAGAGAGCGAAATTTATTCATGCGTTACCTACAGGTTTACATAATTCAAAGGAAAAAATGTATAATATACCGACAGAAAAAATATTACAATGCATAATTAACTAATCAAAAGTAACATTTTATCAAACATCAAACAAGAATGATATAAAAATAATAAAATATAAGAGTCGTATACAGGGTGTTTCAACTTCAAGCCTCACAATGGGAATTTTGCTTATTGTAAGTGAGAGAGAGAGAGAGAGAGAGGGTAGGTAGGGAGGCTTACTCAAAAGATGAATTTATATATTTATTAATTAAATCTGCGCAATTTGAGGTAATTTTCTTTCTGTCATTCTTTCTCACTTTACATTTGTAAATATTTTTGAAAAGCGAAAACTGTAATTATTTTTAGTTAATAAAAATGGTGAGGTGGCCATTATGTTACTTTTTTTAGATTTGATGGTGTAATAGTTATTTATACTTTCATTTAATGATATTTTAAATGTACATCGTTTTGCAGGACCGGATGATACTGACGTTTGAAATTTGAATTTTAAAAATATAAAAGATGGAAATGACAAATTATAATTCTAATAGTTTACTCAAAAATTAAAAAGATTTTGAAATAAACGTATTCTTTATAAGTTGTTCATTTTGGCATTCTCTACAATTATTCTTAACATAAATTATTATAATAATTATTTTCGTTTCGTAATAATAAACCAAAAATTTAAAAAAAATAATAGATTTTTGATATAATAAACAATAATTTTATGAAAAATATTTTCAAAAAGATGTTCATTTCTTTGTCATCTCCAATATTTGTTTAATTCTTTTTATAATACTTTTCACATCTAAAAAAATATTGAAGAAAAACAAAAAAAAATGTAAAGGTAAACACTTCCGGTATACGAAATTTCACCAAAAGCTTTTTAGTTCTTCTGATGGTCAAATAAGACACAAGCGCAGACTCACGCACAGACACTCGAACAGACACACGCACAGATATACAGAATTGCAGAACGATATTTTTATTAATAATTAATGATGTTGTTTGACAATCAATTATTCAGATTAAATAAAACATACTTTTACTTTCATTGTTTTCAGTTCCATGGTACGGATGATTTTTACCAATTTTTTTTTCACAATTGCATGTTAATTTATGAAATTAAATATATGTTGTGTAATTCCACCAGAGATGATTTTTTACAAGTTTTTTAATCGTTATAATTTTCGTTTTCTTCAATTTAAGTTTTGACAGTGGCCATTTTGTCTACGGCTTGAATTTGTCTATTCCTTTTAGAGATGTCAAAAGTATGTATTTTGAAAGTTTAAAGGTAATTCCGCCTGAGATGATTTTTTTACACGTTTTCCAATTGTTGAATGCAATTTTCGTTTCCTTCAGTTCAAGTTTTGACTGTGGCCATTTTGTTTCCAGCTGTGATGGATATCAATTGTTTTAATAGGGTGTCAAAACTAAATTCATTTTAGATATATTTTGAAAATTTTAAGCTAATAACGCCAGAGATGAGTTTTTAAATCGTTGAATGCAATTTTCGTTTCCTTTAACTCAAGTTTTGACTGTAGCCATTTTTTTTTTCTAGCTGTGATATATCAATTATTTTTATGGGGTGTTTTCCTTCGGTTCAAGTTTTGACTGTAGCCATTTTGTTTCCAGCGATGATATATCAATTGTTTTAATGGGGTATCAAAACTAAATTCATTTTGGATATATTTTGAAAATTTCAAGCTAATTACGCCAAAGATGATTTTTTTATAAGTTGTTGAATCGTTTAATGCAATTTTCGTTTCCTTTAGCTCAAGTTTTGATTGTCGCCATTTTGTTTCCAGCTGTGATATGTCAATTATTTTTAGGGGATGTCAAAACTAAACTCATTCTGGAAGTATTTTGAAAGTGTCAGCTAATTCCGCCAGAGATGATTTTTTTGCAAGTTTTCCAATCGTTCAATCTAATTTTCGTTTCGTTCAGTTCAAGTTTTGACTGTAGCTATTTTGTTTCCAGCTGTGATGTATTAATTATTTTTAGGTAATATCCAAACTAAATTCATTCTGGATATATTTTGAAAGTTTCAAGAGATGATTTTTTTACAAGATTTTAAATCGTTTAATGTAATTTTCGTTTCCTTTAGCTCAAGTTTTGATTGTCGCCATTTTGTTTCCAGCTGTGATATGTCAATTATTTTTATGGGGTGTCAAAACTAAATTCATTTTGGATATATTTTGAAAGTTTCAAGCTGATTTCGCCAGAAATTATTTTTTTACAAGTTTTTAAATCGTTTAATGCAATTTTCGTTTCCTTTAGCTCAAATTTTGATTGTCGCCATTTTGTTTCCAGCTGTTATATGTCAATTATTTTTAGGGGATGTCAAAACTAAACTCATTCTGGAAGTATTTTGAAAGTGTCAAGCTAATTCCGCCAGAGATCATTTGTTTACAAGTTTTTAATCGTTGAATGCAATTTTCGTTTCCTTTGGCTCAAGTTTTGACTGTGGCCATTTTGTTTCCAGCTGTGATATACCAATTGTTTTTATGGGGTGTCAAAACTAAATTCATTCTGGATATATTTTGAAAGTGTCAAGCTAATTAAGTTTTTAAATCGTTTAATGCAATTTTCCTTTCCTTTCGCGCAAGTTTTGATTGTCGCCGTTTTGTTTCTAGCTGTGATATGTCAATTATTTTTAGAGGATGTCAAAACTAAACTCATTCTGGAAGTATTTTGAAAGTTTCAAGCTAATTTCGCCAGAGATGATTTTTACAAGTTTTCCAATCGTTGAATGCAATTTTCGTTTCCTTCAGCTGAAGTTTTAACTGTAGCCATTTTGTTTCCAGCTGTGATATATCAATTATTTTTCATGGGGTGCCAAAACTAAGTTCATTCTGTATGTATTTTGAAAGTTTGAAGCTTATTCCGCCAGAGATAATTTTTTTGCAAGTTTTCCAATCGATTAATGCAATTTTCGTTTCCTTCAGCTCAAGTTTTGATTGTCGCCATTTTGTTTCCTGCTGTGATATATCAATTATTTTTAGGAAATGTCAAAACTAAATTCATTCTTGCAGTATTTTAAAGTTTGAAACTAATTCCGCCAGAGATGAAAAAAATAAGCATTTAGTTGTGATGTAATAAGAAAGTTGATGATGGTTCCAAAGAAACGAAACATGTTATAAAGAAATAAATAATGCTATCTTTTAAATAAAAACAGTGCTATAAAAAGGTGTTTATCTTTCTTTAATATGGCCTTTAATATCCACGATATAAAGAAAAGATAATCAATTTTTCAGTTTTTTTTTATCTTAATTCGAAAACAATTCTTTCAACCGATGATTAATTCTGCAAATGTCTCGAATTTAATAAGCAAGATTCCCATGGTGAGGCTAGAATTATAAACACTCTGTTTATAAAACAACATACACAGTATAAAGTTAGTGAAAATTAAATTGGTTAAGAACAACTAAAACACGTTTAAATGAAGGACACGTTCAAAATTTAAAAAAAGTGCAACAAATATTACAAAAGACGAATAAAGGGGATGGTTGCGACTGTTACTATGTAGCAATCCATAATTAAACAGAACTGAAAATACTGAAATACACTATCCTTTAACGACAAAAAAACGAAGGTATCGTAAAGTTAAAAATTAAAATCTAAAAATTCAAAGACACTGTAAAAAGCATAATTTATAATAGCATTTCTACTTTATTTTGAAATTTTGTATAATCAAGCTCTTGAAAGCTATACGGCAACTTCTTAAAAATTTGTGATGTGGCCATCATATTAGTTTTTCCGATTTAATATTTTTTTTGTTTTTATGGATTTTTTTTCAAAAACGAGTAAGATAGCAATAAGTTGTTCATTTTCTACAATTATTTTTAATGTAAATTTGATGTAAAGTTTGATTTCATAATTATGGACAAAAAACTTTAAAAATTTGCATTTTTTAATTTTTCTTCAAAAATCAAAAAGATTGCGAGAAACATTTACTAAAAAAAGGTATCCCCTTTTTGCTGCTTTCAATACATGTAAATAGTTTTTTGTAATATTTTTCATATTTATGGAATTATCGATAAAACGTGAACACACACTTCCGATGCACGAAATTTTAGTTCTTCTTATTGTCAAATAAAGCTTTGTAATTACTGGAACTGTGAAAAAAGTCAGGTATTTCACATGCATTTCACAGTTTTCTAGATATAAAAATTGATTTTAAAAATTATGTTAGGAATGTTAGGAAATGGAACTCATTTAAAATTAATTCATAATACATTCAGAATGATTAGAAAATGCATTTAAGCCAGCAGAACTTTTAAACGTCTGCCAGCGCCTGATATGTTTCGTACGAAAGAAGTGTTAACCCTCTATTGCATGATTTTTTTAAACATAAAAATACAAATTTTTATATTAAATGGTTAAAGTAATAAGATTATATTTTTTATAAAATTTGTTAATCTTTTGTTTGGATTAGTACTGACGTAATTTTATCAGCAAAACAATTATCAAAGAAATGAAGAAATATATACAATATACCCCCTCCTTTTTTTGGAGAAATAAAGAACGATTTATCTTCCTAGACCAAAGTAACTGGCGAAAAAGTGTTTTAAGAATGAATTAAAAATTCTTGCTGAGCTTGAAACTACTGGTAGTGCCATGGCTCCTTGGCTCTATATAACGAGCCGCCCCTGATTTGAACCATCTGGTTTTAGCGGTCCAACCTGTATGAGGAAAGTTGTCTGATAAGAGGACATCCAAATCAATATTCCTAAGAATTGCTCCATTTCCTTAGAGTTACTTGTAATTGGTTTGTTTAATTTTTTCTGTGCACTGTACGAACATGTTTGCTCTACCAGTTGAGAAATAAAGAAAAAAAATTAAGTCAAAAATAAATCTCTTAGAATTTTTGAATCTGTTTTATTTATTTTAATAATTATTTATTTCGTAAGATAGCAGAACTTTGCCTAACAAAAATTATATTCCCATTTGGGAACAGTATGCAATAGAGGGTTAATGGTTAAAAAAATGAAAATAGATGCTTTTCACCAGAACTGCCTTTAGAACTCTTGAGGTCAAGAGCTATCACTAAAATTTTTAGAAAAAAGTGAGATGCAACTGGTTCACGTAATACGAAAATGGCTAAGTTAGTATGAAAATTTTGTTGGCCAAAAATGCACTTTCTTTAGAAATTGCTCTAGAAATTCCACATTTCTTTAGATAAAATGCTTGAAATTTATCCGGATTAATCTTAGACGATGGTCATTTCTAGTTGGCTAAAGTAAATGATCTGAACTTTGTAGTAACAACAATGGCTGCTCTAGAATACAAGTTTTGATGACCAAAAATGCACTTTCTCCAGAAATTGCTCTATAAATTCCACATTTCTTTAGACAAGTGCTTGAAATTTAGGCAGATAATTTCATATTTCTATAGACAAATGCTTGAAATTTGGGCAGATTATTCTTGAACGACGGTCCTTTAAAGTTGTCTAAAGAAAATTGTCTAAACTTTGTAGTAACAACAATGGCTGCGCTGGAATGCAAATTTTCACGACCAAAAATGCACTTTCTCAAGAAATTGCTCTATAAATTCCACATTTCTTTAGACAAGTGCTTGAAATTAGGAACGGATTAATCTAAAATGACTTTTCTTTTAAATTGGCTAAATAAAATGATAGAACTTAGTAGTAACAACGGCTGCGTTAGAAAGAATTTTTTTATGACGAAAAATGCACTTTCTTCTGAAATTGCAGTATAAATTTCTTATTTATTTGGATAGATGCTTAAAATTTGAACAGATTGTTCTTTAATAACGTGCTTTTTTATATGTTTTAAAAAAATTATTCGAGCTTTAGAGTAATATACATGACTTCGCTAAAATCCAAATTTTAATGACCAAAAATGCACCGCCTTCAGAAATTTCTCTGTAAATTCCACATTTCTTTGGGCAAATACTTAAAACTCAGAGAGATTATTCTTGAAAGACATTCTTTTCAAATTAACTAAATAAAATTATCTGAATTTTGTAGTAACAATGGCTGCGCTAGAATGGTAATTTTTATGACTAAAAATGCACTTTCTCCAGAAATTTCTCTAAAAATTCCATATTATTTTAGACAAACGCTTGAAATTTAAACTGAATAACCTTAAATGCTATCTCTTTAAGTTGGATAAAGAAAATTATCCGAACTTGGTGGTATAGATGATTTACTTTAGTAATTTATCTGTAAATTCCACATTTCTTTAGACAATTGAAATTCAGACAGATTAATCTTGAAAGATGTTTTTTTCTTTTTGAATTGGCTAAGGAAAATTATCCGAACTTTGTAGGCACGGAAATGGCTGCGCTAGAATGCAAGTTTTGATGACCAAAGATGAAATTTCTCTAAAAATTTCTCTGTAAATTTCACATTCCTTTAGGCAAATGCTTGAAATTTAGACAGATTACTCTTGAATGGCATTCCTTTTAAATTGGGCAAAGAATATTATCCGAACTTTGTAGTAACGATAATGGTTAAGCTGGAATGCAAGTTTTGATGACCAAAAATGCACTTCCTTCGGAAATTACCCTATATATTTCATATTTCTTTATACAAATGCTTGAAATTTAAGCAGAATATTCTTGAACTATGGTCCTTTTAAATTGGCTAAAGAAAATTATCCCAACTTACTATTATTAACAATGGCCGCGCTAGAGTTCAAATTTTGATTACCAAAAACGCACTTTCTCCAGAAATTTGCTGTATAAATGTTTCCTTTCTTTCAATAAATGCTTGACATTTGAACAGATGATTCTTGAATAACGTGCTTTTTTATTAATTAAAAAAACTATATATCCGAAATTTACAGTAACATAAATAACTTTAAAAATCCAAATTTTGATGACCACTGTTTTTAGAAATTGCTCTGTAAATTCCACATTTCTTAGAGAAATACTTTCAATTTATACAGATTAATCTTGAAAGACGTTCTTTTTATATTGACTAAGGAAATTATCCGAAATTTGTAGTAACAACAATGGCTGCGCTGGAAAGCAAATTTTTATGTCTTAAAATGCATTTTTAGCAGAAATTGCTCTGTAAATTCCACATTTCTTTAGACTACATGCTTTTCAGAAGAGATTTAATCAAATTAAAAGTAAATTACATGTAACCTACATATTTGTTATATCCAAAAAAACGGATTTCGAAACAACGGAATTAACCAGGTTTATGTGGCTGATGATTTAGAAATGTAATTTGTTGAATGACAAAGAAGCATAGCGTGGAAAAATAAATTTGGAAAACTTAATTTCCGAAGTAGAAGGAAACATTTCAGATAATTATGATCCCACTGAAAATTTAAAATATTATAATAAACGTACGGGATTCTTTACCTAATAATTTTATATCATTGAAGAAAATGCTCTTTTAACGATGATAGATCCACATATTCGTGTGAAAAATTGTTTTCCTCAATACATTTTGTAAAATCTACTAGTAGAAGTTTGGAAATGAATTGACTGCGAAATGTGTTACGGAATATGAAACTAAGATTTAAAAAAACTATTTGAAAATAAGCAACAACCAATTTCACATTAAATATACTTGCATCAACTTTAATATACATGCAAATATCTGTAACTATATTTATTAATAAAGAATATTTCATAATATATATGTTCCTTTCTTTATGCCTTGTTCAATCAAATGCTCAGTGGAGAGGCGCCACTGAGCAAAGTGCATTAAATTATGGTATCATCTCATTGATATCAATTTTTGGACGTCAACCTTTATTTTTCCTCTTCACTTGCAAAAGTAAAAGTTGTAAAACATAAAGGAAACGTAAACCTTTTAAAAAGATCTCAAGAAATACCGTTCTCATCCCACTTCTTCAAGTGAGCCACTGGCTTAGTGACCCACGGGTTGGTATTAATAAAAATATATGAACAAAATGTTACCCACTTCTCAAAAGGGTTCGCAATCACTGGACTAGTGTTTAAAATTTTAACAGATTAATTCTTATCAATGTTCTTTTCAAATTGCTTAAAGAAAATTATCTGAACTTTTCAATTACAAAAATGTGGAGCCATTTGGAGAATTCAAAATTTGATGAGAAAAAATGCAATTTCTCCCAAATTTACTCTGAAAATTCCACAAATGCTTGGAGATTTCTGATAATCTTAAATAACTTGTTTTTAAAATTACTCCCAACTTTTTAGTAACAAAAATGACTGCACTGCACAATAGACCAGATTCAACTTCTCAGGGATCAAAATTCTGAAACTTATTAATTCGTTTTAAAAATTTCTATATAACACGTGAAATATAGTTAGATAATTCGATGATATGCGGGGATGGTTATCAAGGGGGTGGAAATGAGTGCGTTTCATCGAAAAATATGAAACTTATTGATTCGAAACAAACCAACACATGAAAACTGTTAAAAAATTCTATGATGCGCGTGAATAGATTTTACAGCCAAAACTTTTTTTAAATTTCTGCGTGTTGTTTTCGTGATTTTGTGTGAATCCGAAATTTTAACGGAAATATGTAAGAAAATGCCATAATGAGCAACTTATAACAATAAAGAATATGTTTTTCGAAATCGCTACTAGTTTTTTTTAAATAAATTGATAAATATGCTTAACTTCATAAAAATTCGTTTTATGCCGTACATGCACATTTTTAATTGATAACACCGCAACCGACACAATTATAATTATTCTGTCAACTGTCAACAACACACGTGAATTAGGCATAAGAGAAAGCCACATAAAAACAAATCAATTTTAAAACCCACTAAGTAAATATCCAG
Organism: Ocypus olens; assembly: GCA_910593695.2. Classification (NCBI taxonomy): domain Eukaryota; kingdom Metazoa; phylum Arthropoda; class Insecta; order Coleoptera; family Staphylinidae; genus Ocypus; species Ocypus olens. The sequence goes on from OU343048.1 coordinate 54,472,362, forward strand.
TTAGTTAATTAACTTCCAATTGGTCTTATAATATTGTACCCTTATTTAAATTATGATTAAATTTACTTTTGAAGTAGTTAATTGTATCATATTTTTGTTTATATTACCGGGAATTAATTTTGTGTTTGATATTGATATATTCAGGCTATATTTATTTTGTATTATTTTTTCTTTCTTAAATATGACACTTGAGTAATTAAAATCCCCCACGAATCAAGTCATTTTTAAATTAAATTATTAAGTGAATAACGTTCCATCCACGCTCTAGGTTTTATTAATACAATTGTACGGTAGTTTCTGCATTTCGCGATAAATTGAAACTAACTGCTGCACGTTCGTTTCTGTGAATGAATAAAGGAATCGTGTTTTCAAAAAAAAAAATTTAAACGAATGGCCTTCGCACCTGGTTTGCATGAACTCGTCGCATTGGAGGTGTATTTGATTTGGGAATTGGAATTACCCGCTGGTTTTTTTTTTATCCAAAATAACATCGCGTCAGTTTGCGGCAGGCAATTTCCTCCGACGATTATTTAGAAAAGCGAAAAAATAATGACGGTCCTTCATTAATTTTTCTTTTGTATCAGCAGTAAATAATAATAATAATACGAGAAATAACATTTCTTTACGGATTGATTTATTTGCGCTAGATGTCCATTCGGACATTAAGTGTGCGGTCTCAAATAATAAAGGATTGGGCGACTGTATTCTTCCGTAGTCTACTCTCTGAACTTTCACGAACCGTCGCTGGTTGTAACCCATCTAGAGGATAGGCAGTTTTAGGTGGTGTATCTCGATGCCTTTCTTTGATTCTGTTTAGCATCAAGGATTTCTTTAAATTATTTTAAATCCTGGGCCAATTTCTTTCTAACAATTCCCTTGAAATTACCTAACGAATGCCGCCATATTCGCGACAACAAAAAATAAAATAGAATGCCAGTGTATTCGAGACAATAAAAATACGAGTAAATTTTAAGTTCCCGGCGCATCCACCGGAAGATCAATCCATAAATTACCTCATTTTAGTTGTCTGTAAAGGGATGGTTATGAATATTATAAACTAGCTTGTCAGCTAAGGGTTAAATTTAATCCCTCACTCAACTAATTTTGAACCTTTAACACCAAATATTGATTAATATATTTTGATGAGACTTTCAAACAACTTACAATTCGTTAACATAGATACACTAGTTTTTAATAAAAAAATGGTGATGTGGCCATCATGTTACTTTCTCCGATTTGACGATTAGACCAAAATCTTGAAAATGCTGGCAAAAATAAAAAATCGCTGCTTCAGATTAAAAATCTAAAATATTCGCCAATAAAAAATCAATGTCCAAAATAAAGATTATTTAGGCAAAAAAATAAAAAAAAAAGAATAAATTGAGGCGAAAACCAGATAAAGATCTAAAATATGGACCAAAAATATGCAGACCAAAATATTGTAAATTCAAGTAAAAGAAAAAATATTTAGCTAGCCCCTAAAATAATTCTTTGGCTCAAAATAAGTTTCCGACTAGAAACTCGAAAAGAATGCAAAAAGAAAAATTAAAATAAAAACAATAATTCAGGTTAAAAATCTAAAGTAGAGGGCAAAAAATGAAAAACCGACCAAAAAACTCGAAAATAGCGGCAAAAAATCGCGCATAGAAATCAATAATTTAGATTAGAAAATTTAAAATACGAGTATAACACAAAAAAGCTAAAACCAAAAAATCGAAACTTTAAACACGCAACCTAAATTTTCACGCCGAAATAAAGAATATTTAGGTCAAAAATCAAAAATTTGGAATAGAAAACGAAGTTACAGGCCAGAGATCCAAAAATGCAGATAAAAAAATTCAAGTAAAGGAAAAATAGTTTGCTATTTTCACCTTCAAAATAACCCTGTAGCTCAAAGTAAGTTTCTGAACAGAACTCAAATTGAAAATAAAAAAATCTAAAATATGGGCCAAGAAAACAAAAAATTAGACCAAATACCGAAAATTTGGGACAAAAACTTAAAAACTTGAAACTTGTGAATTCACCCTAGAAATAAAAATAAAGAATATTTAGGCCAAAAATTAAAACTTTGGAAAAAACCAGAAATTACAGGCCAAAGATCTAAAAATGCAGATAAAAATATTTCAAGTAAAGAAAAAATAGTTTGCCATTTTCACCCTCAAAATAACCCTGTAGCTCAAAATAAGTTTCCGAACAGGAACTAAAATTAAAAATTAAAAAATTTAAAATACAGGACAAAAAAAACAAAATTTAGACCAAATACCGGGCTAAAAATAAAAAATTCAGATTAAAAAATCGAAAATCTTAATAAACAAATGGAAAATTTCAGCCAAATAAAGAAATCTTAGGACAGAAGATCAAAAATGTGGACCAAAAAATCGAAAATACAGGTCAAAATTTAACAATTGTGGCCAAAAAATCGAAAACACGGGCCTAAAGATAAAAAAATGCAGACCAAAAAGTTAAAAAATCGAAAATCTTAATAAGCAAATCGAAAATTTTGGCCAAATAAAGAAATCTTAGGACAAAAAATCAAAAATTTAGACCAAAAAAAATCAAAAATGCAAGTCAAAATTCAACAATTGTGGCAAAAAATCGAAAATTAAGACCAAAAATCGAAAGCACTAGCTTAAAAATAAAAATACTGACCAAAAAAGTCGAAAATTTCAACATTTCATTTGAAAATTGGGCCCAAAAAGAGAATATTTATAAAAAAAATCAAGAATTTAAATGAAAAAAATCGAAGAAACAGGCAAAAAATCTAAAATACGAGCACAAAAATTCTGGTCTAGAAATAATTTGCCCCAAAAATAACACAAGCTCAAATGAAGATACGATCCGAAACTCTAAAATAATGGCAGAAAAATAAAAAAATAGTGTTACTTTTTCCGATTTGATGGTATAATTCTTTATGTTTACACTTTCAATTTAAATCACATTTTGTGCATAGTGCGTTTTGTAAAATCGGATGAAACTGACGTTTGAAACGTCAACATTATGAAAGATGAAAATGACAAATTATACTTTAAATTCTAATAGTCAATTTACTCAAAAACCAAAGAGATTTCGAAAAATACTTATTCTATATAAGTTGTTCATTTTGGCATTCTCTACAATTATTATTAAAATACGTTTGCTGTAAGTATTATCGTTTCATAATTTTAAACCAAAAATTACAAAAAAAAATAATTATTATTATTTTTCAAAAACCATCCATTTTCTGAAAAATATTTTCAAGCAAAACATGTTAATTTCTTTGCTTTTTTCAAGTTTTGTTTGAATGCTTTTATAGTACTTTTCATATTTAAACATTTTTTGGAGAAAAAAAAGTAAAAATTATAAGTGTGTTTGTTTTACTTAATTTGTAAAAATGTCTATTTTAAATGCTTAATATATGGATTCTATTATTCTGATTATATCCAAGATTTGCGTTTCTATTCATCCGCAGTATTCTTCTGGTTATAACGGAAAAGAAAAAGTTTTAAATATTTTTAAACTAAACCGACTTTTAATTTGCTAATAAAATCGCCATTTCACAGTATTAGTCATAAACGATTATCACTTCATTTAAAGACATGTGTACGAGTACGAGCTTTACGATTCAATTGGGGTTTAAACGCCTGTTGCATTCTTAACAACAATTTCAGTACAAACTCGCACATTAACTGATCCATATATGCGGAAGTGCAATTACAAAGCAATTACATAATACCGAAGTGGAACTTTAGTACGAGCCATTAACACTAAAATGCACACGACGAGAGAACATGTTCGTTGTTTGTACTCGTTATTTATTGCCAAATACAAATCCTCAAGTTACCGCAATATCATTTTACACTCCCACGGATGGATAATCGCGATTATGTTATCGATTTTGTGACGAAGTCCAAAATTATTAATTGTGGTAGAAGTTAATAGTTTTGATATTTACGTATTGGTGATTCATATATCCAGGATCGGCTTCGTGGGTGTGTGGACTGAGGGATCGCCCAGGGCCACGCGCTGACGAGGGACTTGTGAAAATGTTCTCACATCATTGAAACACCAATTTGATGAAGTTGCCCACACATTGAAATTGTAATTTCGGAGTTAAGGTTTTTAAAAAATGAGTTATTAAATGAAATTATGAACTGACTTGACGAGATGAAAGAGGAGCAAAGGCCATGTATCGAAGTGCTGAAAGGAGCTGGAAGAAGATTGGAGTTCGCATCCACTCCACGTTTTCATTCAATTATCTCACTGATTACAGAATCTACAATCATCTTTCTGTAGAAAGTCAGGTTTTAGTCATCAAATTTCTGTTTCGACGAGCGCCATCTTTCTTCGCAAAGAAGTTGATAAGGTTTTTATTAATAATATGCAAAGACACACATTCTAAGATTATTGTGCCAAAGTTTCATTCAATTATCTCACTGATTACAGAATCTACAATCATGTTTCTGTAGAAAGTCAGCTTTTAGTCATCAAATTTCTGTTTCGACGAACGCCATCTTTCTTCGAAAAGAAGTTGATAAAGTTTTTATTAACAATTTGCAAAGGAATACATTCTAAGATTAATGTGCCAAAGTTTCATTCAATTATCTCACTAAGTATAGAATCTACAATCATGTTTCTGTAGAAAGTCAGGTTTTAGTCATCAAATTTCTGTTTCGACGAGCGCCATCTTTCTTCGCAAAGAAGTTGATAAGGTTTTTATTAATAATATGCAAAGACACACATTCTAAGATTATTGTGCCAAAGTTTCATTCAATTATCTCACTGATTACAGAATCTACAATCATGAACAAACAAACAAAGAACCAAATTAAAAAAAGAAGTAAATATAAAATAGTAAATGCACACATTTATCTATGTATATAGAGAGATGAAAAATCGATCAATATCTCCCAACTAAAAATCTATTCAAGAGTGTTGCTTTGCAATGATTTATCACAAAGATGATCTCCCAACAAAAATCTATTTATCTAAATTATTGCTTTTGCGATGATTTTTACAACTTTTAGTATTTTCAAAATTCCTCCTCTAGAGCGCCATTCGCTCAAAATTAAAGGATAAGTCAAGAAACTTGCATGTAAATGGTTAAAAATGTATAATTTGATGTCAAATTTTGATTTTATTGTTACCGAATACCGTTTAATTTCTGTTATCCTCATATCAGTGTTATGTCATATTAGCAGGGATAAAATGATCCAAAAATTAATTAATAAATTAGCTCACAAAACGTCACTCTTGAAAAATAATTTTAGTTTTTGAAAATCTGCAAGTTTTTCCGCGAGTTGTGAATTTTTGAAAATGTTTGTAAAACTTTCGAGCGAAAAAAAAACTAAAATAAATATAAATCGCAAGGATAAAATTATCCAAAAATTAAATTTAGCTCACAGAACTTCACTCTTCAAAAATAATTTTAGTTTTTGAAAATCTGCAAGTTTTTGTGAATTTTTGAAAATGTTTGTAAAACTTTCGAGCGAAAAACATTTAAAACAAATATAAATCGCAGGGATAAAATTATCCAAAAATTAAATTTAGCTCAAAAAACGTCGCTTTTCCAAATTATATTTGGTTTTTGAAAATCTGCCAGTTTTTGCGCGAGTTGTGAATTTTTGAAAATGTTTGTAAAACTTTCGAGCGAAAAAAAAACTAAAATAAATATAAATCGCAATGATAAAATTATCCAAAAATTAAATTTAGCTCACAGAACGTCACTCTTCAAAAATAATTTTAGTTTTTGAAAATCTGCAAGTTTTTCCGCGAGTTGCAAATTTTTAAAAATGTTTATAAAACGTTCTAGCGAAATAAATTTAAAATAAATATAAATCGCAGGGATAAAATTATCCAAAAATTAAATTTAGCTCAAAAAACGTCTCTTTTCCAAATCATATTTGGTTTTTGAAAATCTGCCAGTTTTTGCGCGAGTTGCGAATTTTTGAAAATGTTTGTAAAACTTTCGAGCGAAAAAAAATTAAAATGAACATAAATCGCAGGGATAAAATTATCCAAAAATTAAATTTAGCTCACAAAACGTCACTCTTCAAAAATAATTTTAGTTTTTGAAAATCTGCAAGTTTTTCCGCGAGTTGTGAGTTTTTGAAAATGTTTGTAAAACTTTCGAGCGAAAAAAAAACTAAAATAAATATAAATCGCAAGGATAAAATTATCCAAAAAATTAAATTTAGCTCACAGAACGTCACTCTTCAAAAATAATTTTAGTTTTTGAAAATCTGCAAGTTTTTCCGCGAGTTGCAAATTTTTAAAAATGTTTATAAAACGTTCTAGCGAAATAAATTTAAAATAAATATAAATCGCAGGGATAAAATTATCCAAAAATTAAATTTAGCTCAAAAAACGTCTCTTTTCCAAATCATATTTGGTTTTTGAAAATCTGCCAGTTTTTGCGCGAGTTGCGAATTTTTGAAAATGTTTGTAAAACTTTCGAGCGAAAAAAAATTAAAATAAACATAAATCGCAGGGATAAAATTATCCAAAAATTAAATTTAGCTCACAAAACGTCACTCTTCAAAAATAATTTTAGTTTTTGAAAATCTGCAAGTTTTTCCGCGAGTTGTGAGTTTTTGAAAATGTTTGTAAAACTTTCGAGCGAAAAAAAAACTAAAATAAATATAAATCGCAAGGATAAAATTATCCAAAAAATTAAATTTAGCTCACAGAACGTCACTCTTCAAAAATAATTTTAGTTTTTGAAAATCTGCAAGTTTTTCCGCGAGTTGCAAATTTTTAAAAATGTTTATAAAACGTTCTAGCGAAATAAATTTAAAATAAATATAAATCAAAGGGATAAAATTATCCAAAAATTAAATTTAGCTCAAAAAACGTCTCTTTTCCAAATTATATTTGGTTTTTGAAAATCTTCCAGTTTTTGCGCGAGTTGCGAATTTTTGAAAATGTTTGTAAAACTTTCGAGCGAAAAAAAATTAAAATAAACATAAATCGCAGGGATAAAATTATCCAAAAGTTAAATTTAGCTCACAAAACGTCACTCTTCAAAAATAATTTTAGTTTTTGAAAATCTACAAGTTTTTCCGCGAGTTGGAAATTTTTAAAAATGTTTATAAAACTTTGTAGCGAAAGAAATTTAAAATAAATATAAATCGCAAGGATAAAATTATCCAAAAATTAAATTTAACTCAAAAAAGGTCGTTTATCCAAAATAAATTTGGTTTTTGAAAAGCTGCAAGTTTTTGCGTGAGTTGCGAATTTTTAAAAATGTTTATAAAACTCACGAGCGAAAAAAAATTTAAAGATATATAAATCGCAGGGATAAAATTAATTTTTTTCATACAAAATGTAAAAATCTTTCGTTTCTAAAGAACTACGAATTAAAAATCATGATTTTATTTTTTACAAATATTACAACTGCCGAATGCTTTGTTTGATTTTAATAATAAAACCTTCAATTTATACCTTATTTCATACGGTACAGAAGGGTTTTTAAATAATATTTAGCGTTAATTCTAAAAATTATAGGAAAACACGGAATTTCAAAATGGATGGGTTCATTACCACCAAAACCTGGGCGGTTTGGCACCTACCTCTGGTGTGAGAGTTGTTAGTTCGAGACACGCCGCACCGGTCGTTTAATTTCATTAACGATAATTCAACTTGTGTGTAAAAATGTACATTTAAAATAGCCGAGTAAGGGGTTTTGCAAGCGGATAAAAAGTAGATAAAACTTTGCAAGTGGACAATATGTAGGTACAAGTTTGCAAGCGGATAAAAAGATAGACACACGTTTGCTAGTTGATAAACTTCCTTCGTCATGACAACAGTCTGAACGATTTGATAATATATATAGTTTTGTTTTATTTGTTAAATTATCTAAACAAACATCACATGTCTCCTGGATAAATTTTATTTTCATTTCATTGCAAATTTCTTGAATGAATTACGATTAGACAAAATTCACTTGCGCTGAAGCGCTCGTGGATTTTTCCATCTCAGTTCATTCTCGAAATTTATATCGATTCAATAACTCGTGTAAAATCAAATTTATTCTGTCAAATCATAACTTTTTGTATTATTACCCCCTAAAATTTTCTATTTGATTTCATAGATATTTAGTGGTTGTCCTATTCACTGCAAATAAATTATTTAACACGTTCGCTGCCACCGACGCGCTGGTGCGTCTAACTTGATACTTGCGTATGTGCAATCTCAATTGTAGTGGCAGCGAACGTTTTAAATAGCATGTCAGTTTTGACAGAAAAGCCTAGTTGCTTTTACCAATTCCACCATCATTCAACCTTCAAACAGCGTTCCGTTAGAAACGAAAATGGGAAACTCCAAAATACGGTATAATTTTGGTTTTCGCTTCATCCAAAACTATGGACCGCAACACTTCTCTCGGTTCCTGTCCGATCGGGATGTTGGCAACCATATTTATTATTTTCACTGTAATTACTGCTGCTCTGAATTATTGCGTTGTCGTCATTGAGAACCATGTTCTGAGATTTTTGAGCCAAGATATTCGTCTTCTTTCTATCCCTCTCTTTGCCTGAATTATGTTTTGGAATAAGTGGTATCTGTTTTCGTCCTTCATATAGCACACCCGAGGTATTGAAGCTTTGCGTGATTTTATAGTTAGAATTTCCTTTTTTTGGCATGAGCCATTCAGTCACGACCAGGTTATTATTTATATATTTCAATTTGGGATGAGTAAATGTACAAATAAACAAATGAATAATGTCAGACGTATACAACAACCATGGACCTAATACTTCTCGATCCCCGAAAAATCTTCCGCCAGAGGTTTCCTTTTCTTGGTTAGTTCTCTGTAGTGTAGAATATTTGTGATCTAAGTGGGCAAACACCCATAACATTCGATGGTAAGCCACAACTCAAAGCCTTCCAATTTTCTATTAGTAGCTTCTGTGAAAGACCATTATTCGGCTATTTTTATCTAGACATGAGTTAATGTGGGCTGTTTTTGTTGTTATTGACGTATCGTCAGCATATAAGAAAAATGTAGAATCAGTAATTAGTGATGGTAGATCATTGATGAAGATTAGGAATAAGATAGGTCCAAATACTGAGCCCTGCGGGACCCCATATTTTAAATCATTTTCCGTTTGTTTCCTTTCTATCAGGTATGAGTTAATAAGTCGGCGAGTAGACGGCCAAAAATTATAAAAGTAAAGCCTATGTAAGAGAGTCGTACAACAGACGCAGTCAAATGCCTTGCAATCCAGAAAGAACGCCTTAGTATGCACTTTCGCTCCAAATCCTTTCAAAATCACTTAGACTAGAGTAGTATTTCTCAACGTGGGCGATATCGCCCCCTGGTGGTCGATCGACATCTAAATTGGGCGTTTATCCAACAATTTGCATTTGGGGGGCGATGGTCATTTTGTGGGGACGAATTCATTTTGAATACCAGCGTGCAGAGATGGCTCAAATGGCCTAAAAATTTGATCAAGATTGTCATTCGAAATTAGAACCAAATGTTCATAAACTTTGCTAAAATAAAATAATGGTGATGTGGCCATCATGTTACTTTCTCCGACTTGATGGTATCATAGCCATTTATATTTATGTTTTCAAGGTTTATTTTCAATTGAAATCATATTTTAAATGTACATCGAGCGTTTTGTAAACTCGGATGAAACTGACGTTTAAAATCAAAATTATGAGATGGAAAAATTATACTTTAAATTCAAAAACTCAGTTTACTCAAAAACCGAAGAGATTTCGATAAAAATGTATTCTTTATAAGTTGTTCATTTTGGCATTCTCTACAATTATTATTAACATAAATTTGCTGTAATTATTATCGTTTCATAATTATAAACCAAAAATGAAAAAAAAAAAAAATAGTTTTCTTTCTCGAATAACAATGATTTTATGAAAAATATTTTCAAACAAAAGATGTTTATTTCTTTGTTACATTTAATATCTATTTATATGTTTTTATGATATTTTTTATGTTCAACAAAATATTGGGAAAAAACAAAAAACAGTTAAGGTAAACACCCACTTCTGGTGTACGAAATTTTACCAAAAGTTGTTCAGTTGTTCGGATTATCAAATAAGACTTACGTTCAAAGTTTCATATCAATTGCTCTATTAGTTTTTGAGACATAGCGCACACCCACACACACGCATACGCACAAACACAAAAGAAATTCCAGAAATTATTGAAATGGCATCTAGGGACCCCAAAACGGATATTTTCGTAAAAAAAATTTTGAAATTTTTTTTGATAAAATCACCATCACAATACTTTCTCGTACTTCGTAAGGGAGAAAGTAAAAACTTACTTATTTGGCAAGTTGCGTTGAATTTGCATGAAAGTTTTGAATATAAAAAAAAACCCACAAAATTTCCTACATTTTGGAAATTAAACCATCAAAATTAAAAAAAATAATTTTGTTGATTTTGAACTTGAAAAATTTCGGATTTTGGCAATTTTCCACTGTCTCGACATGATTATTTTTAGTACCATTTAAAACACACTGAATACTCTACTTTTTAACACATGAAAATATCATAATCCAAAATAGCTTTTTTGCAATTTAAAAAAAAATAAAAACGAGTGTTTGTTGACTTTGAACATGGAAATCATTGATTCGACATGATTATCTCTTTAAAAATTTTAAGCACAATAAATTCACTACATTTTCGCATTTAAATCATCGAAATGAAATACCGCGTTAGGAAATTAAACAATTTTTCTACATTAAAAACTTTATTTTGTTGAACGGAAAATTTTGGATTTTAGCAATTTTCATTGTCTCTACATGAATATATTTAAATAATATCACGTAAAACACTCTAAAATGATCTACTTTTTAACATACAAAACATCATAATCAAAACATGTGGCAATTAAAAAAAAATCCAAAACTCGATTTTTTTTCTATCATCTAAAAACAGAATTTTAGCAATTTTCATTGATTGGACATGAATATTTCCTAATACTTCTTTCAAGCGTACTAAATTCGTTCTATTTTGACATTTAAATTTTCAAAATCAAATACTGCGTTCGGAAGTTAAACAATTTTTCAAATCAAAAACGCGATTTTATTGTTGTTGGTCTTGAAAAATATCAGATTTTGTCGATTTTCGTATATTGGCATGAATATTTTTTCATGCTTTCTTAAAACACACTAAATTTTCCTCATTTTTTTTTACTTAAGTTGAACCATTCAGTCACACACGGCTGTAATTTTTGTATGAATAAATGTGAATAAATGAAGAAATGAATAATGTAAGACATATACAACAACCATGGACCCGAGCGAATACTTCTCGATCGCCGAAAAACGTGCCCCCCATTTTTTTTATATTATCAAGAAATACTTTTAACACCTCGGCAATTTTAAAAAATCGAAAACGCGAATTTGTTGCCTTTGAATTTGAAGGATTTTGGCAGTTTTTGTTAACTCATTATGAATATTTCTTAAAACCTTTTAAAATAAAATAAATTATTTATATTTTAACAAATAAATCATCATAATCAAAAACATGTTCGATACCTCAGCATTTATTTTTTTATCAAAACCGCGATTTTTTTTTTACTATTTGCTAGGAGTATTTAATTTGAAATTTTTGACGTATCAAGCTCTAATTTTGATTTTCAAGTAATTGTGAAGAAACTTTGAAAGGTTGTGATTGCAACAACAATATCAATAACAAGATGCATTTTGAAGATCCAAAGTATAATTTTTTTTACAAGAGGCTCTAAAGAAAGTTCAAAAATTCCCACATCAATAACGCGATTATTGTTTTGAAAACGTATAACTTTGGGACGGATTAGAGAATGTTGATATGGCTGAATTTGTGGTAAAAAAAAAGCAATACATCTATTTTTGAAAAATAGTGGTGAAAACTGCAGGTTTTGATAGTGAATCGTAAAATTCGTAGATAGGATTAGCAGATACGGTACCTATTATTTCGATACCTATTATTTGGAAGACACGTAGCTGTTATTTAGAAACAGGTAGATATTTGCTACCTGTATTTGAATAACAGCTACCTGTTTCTAAATAACTGCTACCTGTCTCAATAACAACTGTCAACGAGAATCGCAACCAGAAACAGGAAACTAATGCTTTCTGCAACAAGTAAGGTTATTCCCAATTTGTTTAGAAAACGGAAAAACCAGAAACCGCAACCGGATGGACTTCCGTGAATACTTCCAGTCCCCGTACGCGCTAATCCTATTTACTAACTTATCGTGGTAGAAGGTTGTAAAAATTGATAATTTCTTAGTAAGGCCGCACACAAATACACAAACCTGCATGGCTGAAGGTTTTCGCAAGAGATATCCACCTACGCAAATTACCTAACAAATTCTACTAAAATAATAATAGCCCTTAAATGATTGCAGATAATTTTAAAGCCACCCTGGTATTGATAAACTCCAATATTTTAATATTGAAACCCCGCTAACGCATTTTATCTGTAACTTTCTGTAAACAATATACTTCCAATTCTTATAAAAGAAACTTGAAACAAACACGGAAAGTCCCTTCGGAATAATTATTCCCCTTCGCGTCCCTTTGAGACGTCGAAAAGAATCGGATATTTCTGTGAAATGCCCTATTTTCGTAATAATACAACAATGGAACATGTTTTCGGATGATAATTTGCGTGGAAGGGGCGATGGATGTAATTGGCCTGCAGGATTCTGTATTTATCTAAAGCGTTTGCTTTAAATATAAGCGCAAAAACACCTCGCGAGGAACATTAATCAAGGGCGGGGAAGTTTCAAGAAGTTTATTTTCGCGTTCGCAATTCAAAAGTGTGACTCTTTGCATAAGTTATTGTCTTTCAGGTTTTTCATCATTTAAAGCGTTTCTTCTAGAAGTTCTATATTTCATGAAAAAAGACTAAGTAGGATAAGTCAATGTGGACGTAAACATCCGAAATCTCATCAGAAACAGATGCACATTTGTGTACGTTTATAAAAATGCCACATAAATTCTAAACGAATAGGATTTGGCGTATTAATGCAATCTCGTCTGAAGGGCGGAAAACTGCCGCAGGTGCGTATTTCCATGCCTGTCTGGTATGACTGGCGAGATGTCAATTGTTTTTCAAAAATTGTAAAATTTCAAAATTAATTTGTCCCTGAAGAGGTGAAACAACCGTTATATTAAATACTTTAAAGTGAAAAATGGAAACTTCACGAAGAAATAAGTGATATAGATCTTACCAAAACTCAAATTTCTTAAAAACTACTTCATGTAATACCGATGGTTGGCGTGGCTTCAGCGCCGGATCAAGCAACGTTGGCTCTGGTTTAAAGTTGGATGGTAAAAAAAGTCTTAAATAAATCAGATTGAGCATTATATTACCAATAATTAGTTATAATAATACATTTATTAACGTTATCAATAAGATAATAAAAATCCTCTATAAAATATTTCTAAATTACTAACTAAATAAACTACATAAAACTTCTAGAGAAGAAAAAAAATAAAAATAAAAATTTACAAAGTGATTGATTTGATAACTAGTAACTAGTTTTTCCTGGGCCAAAGGTTGATGTATGTGAAATTGTGTTCTTTATGTGAAATTGTGAAATGTTAAAATGTAAGAAAAGCAAAAAAAACATATTTTTTTCTCAATTACCTTTTATTTTTCGTTTTTTTATTTTTCATTTTCAATTTTTTGTTTTTAATTTTTCATTTTTCATTTTTTATTTTTTATTTTTATCTTTTATTTTTTGTTTCATTTTTATTTTTTATTTAAAATTTTTATTTTATTTGAAAAAATATCTTCTGCCATCACTGAAAGTTTCAGTTTTTCGATTTTAAAAGAAAGAAATTCATCCTTTAAAGAAGAAAAACAAACCCAGGGGGTGCAAATGGAGCGTAGGGTTAGTTCCAAAATTTTTGAAAAAATATCTTCTGCCATTTCAGCTTTTTGACTTTAAATGAAAAAAATACATCCTTAAAAGAAGAAAAACGAACCCAGAGGGTGCAAAATAGGGGTGGTTCCAACAATTTTGAAAAAAATCCCAATAAAAGCCAATCATCGCTCCTGCCATCCCTGAAAGTTTCAGCTTTTCGACTTGAAAAGAAAAAAATACGTCCTTAAAAGAAGAATTTTCTTTTTTACCCGGTTTTTAAAAAATCATATCTCGGAAACGGGGCAAAAATTCAAAAAAGTCACCCCGATAAGGGGTGAGGTTAACCCTAGCCACAGTCTCAGATTAATACATTTTTTTTAAATCTAATTCAATTGAACTAATCCAGTCTCATGACGTAATAATATGCGACATACCTCATTTATTTCGCAGCCAACTCTGAAACAAAATTTTGTGGCTCACACGATAGTACCGGAAATAGTCGAAATTTTCGTCACGTAATTTATGGATGGCCCCTAAAAACTAAAATACTAGAGCCAAAAAACAACTTGAAATATTGAAAAATAATGACAAGTTTTTGGACAAACCATCGTAAGGCAGTTAGAGTAGATATTTGTACACGGTAAAACATCAATCATTTTTGCGGTTTTGGCAGAAAAACAAAATAAATTAGATGGCTTCCATAAATGTTGTCACAGGTTTTACTTTCAATTTTAACACCCCCTCCTCCCTCTCCTTATTTCATACCATGCATCTTTGAATTTACTTTTAAGAAAACAGACTGTTTTATGGGTTGTTAATGGTCACAAGAAAATAATCAAATTTAGTTTATAACTCTTCTCTTACTTTTGGAAAAGTTTCTCTTTGCGTTCCTCTGAATTCCTGAGTTGTTCTGCCTTTTAAATATTCAAAATATGCAGTAGCTGTCTTGAATACCACTGATTTTGAATTACCCTATAAGAAGTCAAGTGGCGATAAATCATCTAGACGGATACACCAATTTATTAACGTCCTTTCTATCAATTTCTGAGGCAACTTTTCATCTATTCATGACGTAATTATGGTTTGCTCAAAGTGAGCACTATTGATCGCAAGAAGTCTATTTTCAAAGTCTGCTCTCACTCTTAGAAAAGTTTACATGGGTGTTATTCTACATTCCTGAGTTATTTTGCTTTCTAGATCTTTACAATCTAAAGGAGCCGTCTTGAATACCACTGCGCTCCATCTTGCTGAAAAATAAATTTATCTTCAGGAGTGACTTGCAGATCTATTGATATTATACACATTCCGTGAGAAGTGGATCGATGGTGGTTTAAAAAAGGTCCAGGTATAATAAGTTTATCTTTTTGGCACTGTTCGCTTAAAAACTTCGCAAAAAAAATGTAGATTTTTGGTCACAATTGTGACTGTTGACAAATCCGTTACAGATATGTAATGCTTAGGTTAGGGTTAAGGCACCCCCTTTAGAGCGACTAGTAGTTTTACCCCTAGCGGATTAGGTGACAGTGAAGCCGTCATGAATGTATAGGAAGTAGTTATACTGAATGCATAATAATGCATAGAAAGTTGTTATACAGGCCATTGACAAAAATGTAGATTGTTGGTCACAATTGTGACTGTTGACAAATCCGTTACGATAGAAGGAGGACTCGTCATTAACGCGGATGTTTGTATCACATTTCTTGCCAATTATTTGGTTCACACATAACTTCACACAACTGCATTCTTTTGCTAAAATCATCTTCCAGTATTTATTGTACGGTTCAAAACCTGTCAAGATGAAATATGAGTAGTTTCGAAGTTCTGTAAACTAAACCAACTGGTAATTATATTAATGAAGTCAATCAGCGGACGAACTCATAGGTTCTATTGCAAATTGACCAAGAACACTTGCCTAGAATCGTATATCACTTCAAGCGCTTTTCTCATTTACTATTAGCCAAACTCATTTACCTACAGAAATGGCTGAATCAAGTTACTGTCATAATTATTAAAGATTATTTAGGATGACTCTGATTAGATGCACACACACACTACTTATCAAACATTAATGATTTTTTTCATACAAAATTACAATTTCAGTTCTCACTGACAGTATCCAAACCACAATGCAATCAAATCTACCTCGTCAAAGGTTAAAATTCAAATATCATGAATACAGAGGATGATCTTTTTTTTGCTATACAATATATCGCTTTTTTAAATCGCGCCGTAACACAAGACTTGTATAAATGATAAAACAGGTTTCTCATAATTTTTTCATTGAAGTTACTAGTATTTATTAAGGATATGTGTTCTGTGGTATTTATCGTTTGGATGGCATCTTTGGTTAATTTTAGTTTTAAGATGACCCCACAAATAGAAGTCGCACGGTGCCAAATCAGGAGATCTCGCGGTCCAGTGAATTGCTCTACCACGACCAATCCAACGATTTGGAAATGCTTGGTTTAGATAAGTTCTTACATCGAGTCCAAAATGCGCTGGACATCCGTCGTGCTGATACCAAACCTCCTGACTTCCTTGCACTGATTCGTCTAATGCAGGGCCAATCTCCAAATATTATTCTGAATTTAAATTTTCACTTATTTCAAATGGTCCAATTATTGTGTTATTAAAAATCCCAGCCCAAATAATAATTTTTTTGTGGGTACTGCGTTCCGGTAGACAATTTTATTCTTGGATTTTCTTGAGACCTAAATCTAGTATTTTGAACATTGGGTTCATTATTTAGGGTAAATGTTGATTCATACGTAAAACAAATAGATGAAAGAAAGTTACGATCCTGGTTTGAACTTTCTTGCATTTCTTCACAGAATATACGTCTACTTTCTTCATCAAGTGGTAAAACTTCCTGGTGGCATTGTTCTTTATACGTTATGTTTCTTTAGTATTTGTAATACTGATGCATGATTTATATTGCACTCGCGAGCAATGGTTCTTGCACACAAATTGGAATTTATATTGATTAGTCCCAGAACTCTTTCTTCCAAATCTCAATTGTTTCGACTAAAGCGATTGCCTGTAAAATCTTATTTTAAATACCGGCGATTAAATACAAAACTGTGTGTAATTACTATTACCTTTACTAGATTCAGCTGCGACACTCGCCGTAGTTTCGAATTTTCGCACATAAAATTGTATGGTCCCAATTGATGGAATTGGCCTGCGTTCAAATTGTATGAAAAATATGTCCCTAACTCTCCGTAAACTGTTGCCGGCATAAAACGTTTTAATGATGAAAACTCTCTCTTCGTTCGTATAAACCGAATTCATTTTGTAATATTAATTACCTAATTGTCAAATCTGATAAAGTTTCAATTGTCAATAAGCGCGCAAACATGAAAATCTATATATTTTGTTTTGACGTTTCACAGCCTACATTTATTTTTATGAGAACAAATTTTATTATTTAAAATACTATTTCATCCTCAAATAATGCATCAATGTGCAAGTATTTGGCATCAACAAATTCCAACAAATAGGATCTTTCCAATGGTACCACTTTTATGCTTGTACTTAAATTTGGTTTGCAGGAATTTCCGAAAACGTGATTTTCCATGCTATTTCCCTATGTTCAGATGTATGACCAACCACACAGTATGTATAATAAATAAAGGTATCAAATATGTAATAATGGAGGGCCAAGTTAGCCGGCGTTGGTACAAGTGTGAGATCTTATTGTAACTTCTATGTAACATTACATATAAACAATGACATGTTGCTGAGAGGTATATGTTATGTTACTGTGTTAGCTGGGTTGCCATTGTAAAAAAGATAATGTAAAATCTTTCTTAAACAAAACAAAGGACTTTGAGCAATAAAAGTGTAATAATCATTCACTATATTGGTACAATTAACTAAACTACATTTACAAAATGAAAAACCTTAAATTATACAGTAAACCATCCCGGTAAATTAGATCTATCTTTATTCTTCTCCAAATAATTCATATATCCCTTTTTAGCCTCATCTAAACTCTTTTCTTCCTCCTTCGCAGACTTCTCTTTATCTTCGGGAAACAAATCGGGAAAAGTGAATGTTTGGCCCCTTTCCTAAAAGCAAATCTGATATGAACATCCTTTTTTTTTAACAAAATGTACAAGAAATATTTACCAGAGTAATATAGGCAAGTTTTGCATCATCCTCTTTAATTATGTAACCCTTGCCTGGATCACGTTTGGTTTTACCCATAGCGATTCTTGTTCTCACATGGACAGGTTTTACCCCATATATTTTCTCCAAGTAATTTTTAATATCGAATTTCGTCATTTCCATCGAACACGAAAACAGTACGATGTTTGGTGGTTGTTCGTTTACTGGACGCACCAATTTCAACCAAAAATTTGGCAGAAACACCCTTAGCTGTGGTGCCCCTTTTTGGTAAATTGGGTACCTAAAATATAAGTGTATTTCATTCTAATTTAAAACTACAATATATAAGAAATAGCTATTATTACAACTAGGGAAATATGAATAGTATATTTCCCGAGGTTGGCTAGTTACATCACGAGGGCGAGACCCAAGGGACGTATAGACAACCAAGGGAAATGTATTCATATTTCCCGCGTTGTAATCAATAGTTTTTTTCTGATTGAAAGAATATTGTTCTGTAAATGGGAAAATATTGGATTGTAAATTTTTGAATTTATCGGATTGGTAACATTGCTAAGGGCCTTGTTTGTAAATATCATAGTTGACTGGTTTGATTTTTGCGTTGTTTCATAAATTGGTGAAATGTCAAACTATGTGTTAACGCAAGCGACGAAAGACCATGAATGTTTGGTTCCAGTAAAATCCAAAGCTGCTTACACCAAAGTGTACGAAGATTTTGGTGTCGGCGTCATATTTTGAAGATTTGGTATGTTGCTACGATTTTGTTATTAGGGAAATATGAGCGCTTCATACTTCCCTAGGGAAATATAAGTGCGTTATGACATATCGTAACTAAGGCAATATCACTCAATAGTGTTCCAATCAGAAAAAAATATAATATTTGTTATGTAGGAGGCTTCAACTTCGTTATACATGCTTTTATATGGAATATTTTATTCTTTTTACTTTAAAGTGTTATTCAAACAAAGTAAAAAGTGTTTTACTCCATAGAAAATAAAATATTTTCGGTCTTAAAATAAGTTTGATTTCATTTTCACCTAAAAACAGAAGCATACTTAGAGGAATCATAGTTGTATGTTAATGTAATTATTTCTATGAAGTATACCTACAGAACTAGGCAGTCTGTATAATTATTTAGAAAAGCAGATGCATTTCTATGAATTGCACATTGTTGTTCATGTGTGTTTGTATTAAATTTTATGTGGGCTTGAAATGTAATATCTATCAATTTATGAAGTGTAAACTAACGAACCCAATTAATTTTTAGTGTAGGAGTAAGAGCTAGAACTACCTACTTACAAGGGGATTTTGTTGCAAGATTGATTAATCTCAGATGTGAAAATTGCACCCTTGTTCACAACCCAAAAGTTTGTTACATAAATGAAATCCTGCGCTCATTTCGAGACAGACGTTTAAATTTACCTTTTACTTCATTCCTAGATATTATTAATCAATACAATTTTGTTCTTGAATATTACTTGTCGATAAATTTAACCCCTTTTCTTAAAGGCGGGATTCAAGTTAAAAATATGTAGATGTAAGAACAGTTTAGGCCTGATTCTCATGATGTAATTAATTAAATGTTTAGTCTGTTGTGTGAACATCGAATAAGTATATTTTTATTCTCATTTTAAATAAACCTGAGTTGTTTAACCCTTTCGGGACGATCGCGGATGTGAATGATCACAGCGCCCGGCCGAGTGCGAGAATGCAGTGTGAAAACTGAAGGTGGGCGAAATGACTCTTTTTTGTGAACTTTATCCATACTTTAAACCATACATAAAAAAAAGAGAATTGGAGAGCAAAAGTACAGCGCTCGGCCAGCAATGTGGAGAATGTAGAAAGTACATGTACGGCAGCCGTCCCGTAAGGGTTAAAGTTGTGATGGTATTCCTCTTCCACTGGGTACACGAAGGTACACTTATTTTGGGACAACTCATTGTCATGAAGTGAACAAAAAACAGGGGACAAAGGTAGCAATAAGTTAGTTCTTTCAATCCAAATTTAATTATTAATTTTTACTGCAAAGTAGGTAACCTATGCATTCCTAATTGATAATAAAGGTTATAACTTTTTGATTTGCATTATAAATCTATCAACTCACCATCTTGTAGACATTATTTATACTTAATAATAATTCATATAATTTCTAATATTTGTATTAAATGTTTCTCGTTTTATGAGGTTATGGTTGGATAAATAAATCTTATAGGTTATGTAACACATCCATCCGAATTTCTAATAAAGTGAAATTAGTTAATTCTAAAATTTCACATTCGAAATTGTTTAAATATAAATTGAATATTTTCTTAACAGTTTACTACTTATAACGCAATGTGCGGTTGATGAAATGATATAGACAACTCAATATACACGGAATTATTCAGTTGATCCCCAAAACTAAACTTATAATTATTATAATTACCCATTCACAAATTTTATTTGATTGTTTATTATTTTATTTTATCCTATAATGTTAATGACTCCTTGGTAACGAGTAACGTTAAGGTACCTTTAACAACACTAGTGTTGTTATGAAATTCTTAACACAAGTGTTGTTATATGTATAGTTTGATCAACGGATCTTTGCGTGTGCGTCATTATGGAAAACGGAGCATTTTCGCTTTGGACGACATACGTACATCCATTATTGCGCCTCATTTAACTTATTGTAGAGGGAGTAAATGCATGAAAATATTGTCGAAACTAGGTTCGGCTATCTATGACGCAAAGATCCATTGATCAAAGTATATCTTTACGCAACTCTTTGTTATTCAGATATTGGCAAACAAACATGATTTCGCTTTTTGACGGTTTTCATTAAACACTTTTTTAAAGTAAAAAAAATGATAAAATAAACCGTGTTACGACACATGTAACGTTATTTGCTTTTACATTACTCAAGAATTTAAACTTTTCTCTCGTAATGTAAAAACCTTCATAGCGTTACTTGTATCGTAAATTACTAAAACCATTAATTCCTCTATACATCACCGTTTGAATCGCTAAAATGAATAAAACTGTAAAAGAATTACGACAGCAACATTTATTAAATAAATTTAAGTCACTTATTGCAGATATATTGAATAAATGTAATAAAGACGAAAAAAGCCTGAACAGGTTGAATATTCATTTATTCAGGCTTTTTTCGTCTTGATTACATGCAACATTTATTATTTCGGTATTTATTTAAACAGATTTAAGGATTTAATGTTTGTCAGTGATTTGACGTTTCACAATTATTAAAATCATCCCTCAAAGTTACGAGTTAAAGGCTTTGAAAAATTCAAACATATGACATCCGTAATACCGGACGATCACTGCCAAGTGATTGCGGATAGCGCCAAAACCTTTGAATGAGTTGTTTGGCAACCATGTGATTCTGTCAGTCAAATTGTCAAAAGTTTAATCTTTGCATAGATCAAGTATATATCATGTGATTTTAAACCAAATAGTTTATAATATCATTAAAAAGGTGAAGATTAAATAAAATAAAAGAGTAAAGTTTCAAAAATATATAAAAGAATAAAAGGATATGTACTTCTACTACAAGTGTAGTCAAATCAAAATGTTTTTACAACCTCTACACAAGATTTGAAGTTTTTGAATCTTTTATTGCTCAAGTGCAAATATTTCTTTGCTGAAAATTTGCCTTTTGTATTGGTTCTAAAAATAAAAACAAATACAAAATGTTATGGAAAATTTTTTATTTGTAATTTATTTACATAACTATTGGGGCGCACTTCTGCCTCTGCCGAAACCACCACGCTGCAACAAGAAATGCTAAATTAGTAAACAATAAAATAAAAATGCTGATAGAGCTGTAATAAAAATCTCAACAAACTGCTGCGAACCTAAAAAAATTGTTGATTTACAGAAATTCATTTACTGTAATATTTCTTATTATATATACATAGCTGCAATGACTACTTTTTCTTAAGTAACGTTGTAATTCAGGCCAGAGACCTGCATGGGCCGGGCTTTCCGATTGATAATTTAGAGCGGGCCGGGCTTACATAAATTTAATTTTATTATAGTTTGGAAAGTAACAACTAAGTGCACTGAAAAATAAATTGGGTTATTGTTAATAACATGAATTCAATGTATTTTGAGAATTGTAAGGAGTACATGGGTCCAGTAATTTTATTTAGTTAATGCAATCTATTTCGGAGTCGGGCCGGGCTTTGAATAATCATCTCCGGACGGAGCCGGGCCGGGCTTTGAATAATCAGCTCCGGGCGGAGCCGGGCCCGCAGCACATTTTCTTTTCATCGGGCCGGGCCGGGTTTTAAATTTTCACTATCGGGCCGGGCCAGGCTCTCAAAAATTCGCTTTTGCAGGGCTCTGGTGGGTTCAGGCCACTGCGCAAGCACGAAATATCATGCAGTTATATTACTGTTTTCTGCACCTAAACTACAACATAATCTTACGTTACACCCCTTGCATCAGTACAATTTTAATGAAAATAAAACAAACTTAATGTTAAGACTTCACAGTGTTAAAAAATGTGGAGTTTAGATACTGAATTATTGCTTTAATTGGGTAAAGTACTCACGAATTCCAAATCTGCATTTCCAGCGCCAACATCAGCCTTCTTATCACCACCGGGGGGACCACCGGGCGTTCTTCTGTATGCAGCACGGTCCTCTGCCGGTTTGGATGTTTCGGACCTGACATTCGCAGCCCTTGGCCGGGCAGACTCTGTGCGGATTTGCCTTTTGAGAGTGGCAGGCACAATTTCTGGGGGCAAGTGCAGGTAGGACCTCAAGTATTCAATACCTTCATTCGTCAAATACCTAAATAATAAAAAAAAAACAGGATAAAATTAATATGAACACTTAACAGAAAACTAAATACAGGGATGTATGTCATTTTATTACACCACTTACATATTACCCAGTAACCATGGATTACAACACCAACAACTTAACAGAAAGACTTATGGTCAATAGCTTTCCCGACAGTTCATACAAATATACATACATAATATGAAAATATTAGAATAAAGCTCAAATCGATGTATAAATTAACTATGATCTCCAGTGAGATAATGACACATGAACCGGTCAAATTTGTAAATAATCACCAATGAATTTATTGCTTACCAGTAGAAATGCCTCCACGCAAACTGCTCCTTCACGTAGCCTCTGGATTTCAGAGATTGCAAAGCCTTGATTACTTCCAAGTTAGGAAGTTCCATTTCCGGGTGTCTGGGGGCATGGTAGTCCTTTTTGGCCACCATGACGCCCTCCTTGAAGAGGTACTCATAGATGGCTACACGGTTCTTTTTTGGCATCAACATGCTAAAAAAAAAAAAAAAATTGAAATCATTTATGAAAGTAATCTCAAATTCCACAGTTTAGGTTCAGGCCTGCATTCTTTAAAATTATTCAGTAAATTCATTTAAAAATGAAGAAACATATTTCTTCAAATTACCAACAGTTAGAAAGTTTATAGTTTGGAAACAAACTCTTTCAACTTTGTTAAGCCAGAATATTTATAATTTGTGGCATTGGTTTAAAACAGTGATTTTATATTGTGTGATACCAAGTACTGAATTAATTAGGATGGCAACATCACAACATATGAAATGCATGGTACTTTTATTCACCATTTTACTCAGATAATGTACTTGGGCATAAATCTGTCTTTCTCGCGATCACGAATCCCATGAACCAATAGCAGTACCGGGATACCTCTTCTTAAATTAAACGAAATAAGGCGCTAAAATTAAAAGTTTCAATAAACGGAAGTACTGGAATGACATTGCCAATTAAATTTCTTGGGAAGCACCACAAACAATGCACTCCCGGCCCATTTTGGTAGTATAAAAAGGTAATTAAACTAAAAACGAATAAATTGGAAATAAATGACAGCTGATCCAGGTTATGTAAGGTTACGTGAGGGTACCTGCCTAACGTACGTCGTAGGCTTGCTCGCTCGCTACGTGATCGCGAGAGAGTTATCGTGCTAGAAACTAATATACAATAGAACGACAAGGGTAAAAAACGGCACGTTGTACATGTTTGCTCCATAGGTGTATTAGGACACATATGTCTATATTGGTATCTACTTATACAAAATCAATGGTTTAAACTATCTGTTAGTAATTTTGAAACGGGAAGTATATTAAATTAAAACCAAATATATTTTTTTAATATTATAACGCTTTGAACAGAAGCATATACAACGTCGACCTGGTCATTAAGAAGGAAATTTCCCGGTTTACTTTTGGCCGTGTGAGTAAATCTATTTCTGAAAGGAGATCTCTGCCGAAAGGTGCTGTTTGAAAATGCAGATTTAATTTAAATGCTCTTTTATTTAATTGAATAATTTCAACAACTGGTAAGTGATGAGGATCATGGTGAACCCACCAAACCATTTCTTATACATCCTTGCCGTCCCTTAAGCTACTGCAAGTAAAAGTACTAGCCCTTCCGGGAAAATTTCTGTATAGATGCCCACCTCAAATGCGCAGGGTCCGAAATTCAAGAGCCAAATGGCCCTCAAACAGCTTCGAAATGTTTTACCATTGCACCTGTAAATTTTAACACTTCATGATAGTGTTAGAATTGATTGGTGCACAGGTTAAAGGTTAAAGCATCCAAAATTGCACACCTGCATGTTGGAGGTGGGCATCTATATTGGGATTTAGCCAAAGCCTGGCCCAACCAACCTTATTTGACCCAAGAATTTATAATATAATTACCAGAACCTGCTGTTAATAATACGAGGGAGAAAACTTTTCGGGACTGGTTTAAAGCCACTGGAATAACAATAAATCCTGCGTGTTAACCATAAGACCTATATCAGGATTTAAGCTATTATAAAAGACTTTAGTGAATACAACAACCACAACTGTCTAAAATATCGGGTTGATAAATAAAACAAAATCAATCTGTTGCATTACGAAAGTGTAAGTGTGACAGATGGGTGAACAAACTGCTTTAGACCATTGGGTGCTCAGATACATACCCCTTTAAGCCCCCTTACACATTTGCAACTTTGTAGTACGACTTTGTCGCTGAAAAAAGTACGTGATTCAGAAGCGTTACTAAGTTTCACCATTACCAGCGAATAGTCACTGCTGCACTCGATAGCGCGGGCAAATCGCTAATGTGTAGAGCGAATAGGGAATTACTTACTAATAGCATGCACTGCTGTCGTGCGGTTAAGTTGCGCTATCACGAATCATAAGTATAACGTATATAAAAATTAATTAAGGTTACTACCCCACTACAACCAAAGATATCGTAGCGAACAAGCATAATAGAAGCAACACTTGAGCAAGTATTCAACAAATTGCACAGCTTTCAACAAACAATAACAAAGAAACCACAAAGAATAAACACTTCACGATCACTGAATAGATGGTTCGAAATGAACAAGTTATGCTCAAAACTTGCTGCAGATAAAATTGTAAATAGGAAACTTTAGACTTGTAATTTTACGGTTATTTAGAGGTTAGAAAAAATCATCTATAAATAAAGTACACATTTCGCCATTTCACAAGCAAAATATCTATTTTAGGGGATGTTTCGGATATCAGGGAACGGCGTAAGGGTGAGTTTTCGTGGGGATGTATTTTAGAAACGTGGATAATTAAAAGATTATTACATACTTGACGTGTTTGTATGAACTTCTTCACAAAAAGAGAGTCCGCCAGCCGACGTGAAATTAGCCGAGTGAGTGAGAAGCAATGTGACCAACTGCGAGCATTTAAAGTTAAATTGGGAATTGAATTCCAGTGAATATAATTATTATTAACGCACGCAGTTTGTATTAATTCTTTTTTATAATTAATATTATGATTAATTGAGATATATAGATAATGCTTTTATTCAAAAAATTGGTAATTTAATTTGATTAATCGGGATGGCGACATAGGCAACACAATTTACCTATGCTAGGGAAACCATACTCGGCCAACTTGTAAACTTTTGTTGAATTTCAGAAAAACTCTGTCCCATTAGATTAATTTCATCACCATGGTAAATTTTGGGGACGTTGCGAACATCATGGTTATTGAATCGATATCTTGCTTCAGAAATACACCTTTGCTCTACTACTTAAATATGTAATTTGTAATAAATAAAGATGGTACTTTATCTAAATTTCTGTTGATCGGTACCATTCGCCATTTGGATACAATTATGACGCTTTAGATTGGTGGTCGCTAGCAACTGCATAAAAGACCGCCAAAGGAGAGTCGTAATATAAACAAAATGCCTCACGAATTTGCCTGAGAATATTAATATCACATGTGTACTAACAAAAAGATCCCACAAAATTTATATTCTATTAGGAAGTCTTTAGCGCAGAACACATACCTTTAGAAATGAAACCTGCATGTCAAATTTCGGAAACACGATTTTTGGCGTTGCCTGGTGTCGGGGTGGCAAATTATTACGATTTCCACCAAAATTTAAAAATGTTATACTCGTCTACACGATATATTTCAATTTAATAACACTAAAAATATAATGAATTATGTTTTTTGAGCACATAATTGATTATACTTTTAGATAGTACATAAATGAAGAAGTTACTGGTTACTGGTTTCGTCTTTGGTTCGCGTTCTTTTCTACCGTCCCAAATAGTATATTTACTTGAAATGCTTACGCTACAGGCAACAGACGACCGTTAAAATCTTACTCAGTGAGGGGTTCTTCTCTATTCACGTAATAACCGTTATAACGATTTAATTTAAAAATTGTTTAAATAACTTTTAAAATAAAGTCGTCATAATACAACACTTGTTATACTCAACTATTACTTCTAGTGATATAACATTAGTTTAAGCTATTTTTTGTGTACAAGGACTAACTTCAAGTAATAAATAATTTCTTATGGAATGACTATTCAGAAAATCAAAACTTGCGACGTAAATTAACCGAGATGAATATTTAAATGCTCTCTTTTTTCTGCTCCTGCTCATTTAAAGGTTTTAATAAATGTAACAGAATATTTTTGATTCGATTGCGATCAGTCGTGAAAATATTTCACACGAGGAGAACTGATTCAACCGTGTGATAAGGATTTTTTTCAAATTTTTAATACAACGGCAACCCCGTAAACTTTTAACGAACGGTTTAGCGTAGACACCCTGTATATGTGCTAAATATTTTGAATTGCGAACAAGGCTTTGGAGATTTACTTACTGCGACGTAAACTTTTATTTGAACGACATCAATTTTGAATTTTATAAATAACACTAAAAATGCGTACAAATTAAATAATCTGAGAAAATAATATAGTAATCTTTTTGGCATATTGTAAAAGACCAGGATCTTACATCTTTAACTTTCGTTTTTGACTTAGGCTTAACCATTCAGTCACACACACGGTTATTATTTTGTATTTTATTTGTATGAATAATGGGAATAAATGAAGAAATTAATAATGTAAGGCATATACAACAACCACGGACCCGAGCGAATACTTCTCGATCTTCGAAAAATATTCCGCCCGGGATGAGAATCGAATCCACACGGCCGTGGTGCAGATCTTTAACTCTTACAAAGCACAAAATAAGCAAGTAAATAAAAAAAAAGTAAGAAGGAAATACAATTCTGCAGGTAATTAAAAAGATTGAGAATAGGTCGCGTCATGCCGCTAATGAATTAGCCCAATTCCGAATGGTGTTATTTTGGATAAAATTTCCACTCTTAAAAACCTTATAATGGACATCACCAGGGGGGCAATTAATTTGTATTTATTGCAGCGACACTAATTAGATTCACTTAATTTGTATCATTAAGTTTACTCGACATTAAATATTAAATATAATTCAAAATTCTCACTTAGTTGTAAATTAATTAAATTCTAATTTAAAAATGTTTAAATTAGTGTTAATTACTTTCGATTCCAATAAGTAACTTGTTTCTAATTACTTACAAAAAATTTTATTCAAAGATATAAATAAATAAATGGTTAAGATCATTATTTCAATACATTGGCGTAACTTCTTGGCGAATCCAAAACTGCCGACCGTAGGCCTTCTACCTATTTGACAGTTTGATAGATTTCTGTATGGTGGATTATGCTGTCTCGAATAGTCGTGTATTGTGATGTGTGGTAACTTGCGTTTCCTTCCAGTGGGATTATGTATGAAAATGTGTTGTGGGTGGTGTTGAGATTTCTTGGTCAGTGGTGTAGGTGGGGGGCAAAATTTTCTGGGGCGCCGGCCCTCATTGAAAAGTGCTCGTTCAATCAGGAAATTGAATGTTTACCAATTCCTAATATTTCTTGTGCATATTGGGGTGGTGTTCCATCGTGTTGGAACCACATCCTAAGCCGCTGTGCAAGTGGCGACTCATCTGAAATTGCTTCAAATTCATGGAAATCTAAAAAAAATCATAATTTTATATAGCGGTACAAATTGGACATATATTTATTAGAACTTTTCTATTCAGAATAACATTATTCACTTTCTGTTTACGTTTGGCGCACTCGAAATGTGACACCCTGTATTTATATGAGATATCATTTCGTTCTCCTACTTCCATGTAATTTAGCAAGCGTTTGTGTATAACTTGTTTATATTTTGTAATTTAAATACTATTCAAGTATTATTTTCAGATTGTACAGACGCAATTATGGGCCACAAAAGACATAATTAAATTTATCTTTATATGTATGAAAACAAAAATAGCAGTCGTTGAAGAAATATCTAAATGATGCAAAATGAGGAGATGGAATTTTGTATTCTTTGTATGTAGTTTTTAAACGTTCTACAAAATTAAGAACGCTGGATTGCTGATGATTATTTTTTGGTGGTAATGTAAAGGAACAATATTTTTGACCACCCTTGAATAGTAAATTCATGCTCAATTATCCATTGGTGTATTTTTTATTACTTTTGAAGCCCCTACTAGGGCAAGAGAACATCGGGACACAGGTTATGATGATTTGTAAATCTTTATTGCTGTCCAAAATTACGAAGTTTCAGGCATACAAAATGGCACAGATCTTGTAATTTTACACCCTGTTAGGGATGTTCAAAAAAGCGCGATAAGCCTTTTTTTAGAGCGTTAATTCAGGTATTTGGTGAAAAAGAAAATCGGGACCCGGTGATGATTAGTAAATCTTTCTAGCTATCCAAAATAACGTAATTATGTGTAGAAAAAAAAAGGTTCAATTCACTTTTAGAGATGTAAAAAAAGATGTGATCCATCATGTAACTTTCTCCAATTCTATTGGTATAAACGAGATTTTCTGATAAATGGTTTATCAATATTTTCTCAAAATAATTGGATTTCAAAGAAAAATAATTCTTATTGACATTCTCCACAATTTTTGTTTAGATAAATTTGATTTAATTATTTTATAATTATAGAGCAAAAAAGTCAAAATATTCTATTTTTAATTATTTTCAAAAATAAAAGGGTTTATTAACAAAAGATTCTTTGGTATCTTCAACATTTAAACAAAGACTTTTGTAAAAATTTTCATATTTAATTTTTTTTGGGGAAAAACAAAATAATTAAAGGGAATGATGTAAACATTCACTTTCGGTTTAAATTTTTACCAAAAGCTTTTCAGTTGTTCAGGCTGAATTAAAGCATAAGTTTAAAGTTTTATTTCAATACCGGTATTAGTATTAGAGATTTATATTGAGGTTACATTTATTTCAAATTTTACTGAAACGGTGACGCAGTCGGGATTTAATTTTGGGGAGGGATCGACAGAATAAAATTCAGAGAATGGTACGAATGCGTATTCCACCTGATGAGAGTGGGACGAGAAACGTTCAATCGGAATAGTGAACATACATGGAAAACGCAATAAATACACAAATACATATTTTAATTATAAAAATAATTATGCATAACCAGTTCCTGGGGGAGGCAGGAAGTCTGAATGCCTCACTGTTTGTAACCATTGGCTAAGGATAATTGATTTGGTTGTTGGATAGTGGGCAACCACCACCCTCCGGAACAAGTTTTGCGTTACTGACCCTATTTTTCTTCCAACATCTGAAGTGATTAATGGATAAATATTTTTAAGCCAGTAAGGTTTTGTAGGTTAAGTTAAAGTTTATTCGAAAGGCGTTGGGAGGGCCCTATCCAAGAAACCAACAAGTTAAACATCGACAAGTATATACAAATTAAAAACTTAACATTTTTTCATTGAATTTATTTTTGCTGTAAATTACTTTATTTGTAATATCTATGCGCTACAATTAACTAACTGCATAGTAGGATAGGGCCTACCCACCTCCTCCAGAGCAAGTTTTACTTAAGTTACGGACCCTGTTTCTCGGCAATAATTAAATTTCCAACAAGGCCTAATTTGTGAGCAAGGTGACTTAAGATTATATCTTTCTAAATTAGAACCAACTGTTATTAAACTTTGCAAAGAACACCAACTACAAGGTTCTTATTAAAAGTCTAAGTTTCATGTAGCTTATTATTTGTATGTTATATTTACTGTAATGTATGTTTTATTTTGTATTTATTATCTTTGAAATTAACATGTACCTTTTTATCAGATTAGATTTGTACCTTTACGTAATATTGCTTACTAAATCTTTCCAGTTTTTCCTACTTACTGCTAATTTTCTGGATTTTTGTATAGTGAGATTATTCCTTGTAAGTATTGTCTCTATGTTTCCTTCCCATTTTTTCTTGAAGTCCATCCTTGTTTATTATCCCTATTATGGGTCCATACCGTGCTATTTGTTTTTCTCTGTTTTTTTTTATTTATTCAATTTGTAAGTTGCATCTGATTTGTTCATTCTTGTCACCCCTTCTAACTTTCCCAAATACTTCATCTGCGTCGGCTGCATTTTAATTGTATTTCTCTGGCTACATAATTTTTGCAGTTCTTGCTGTCTCCTTTTCTGTATACGGGTAAGGTCATTGCTTTTTCTTAGTCTGTAGGTATCCTGCCATCTTTTCATATTTTGTTTAGCAGTTCCAGCAGCAATTGTTCTGCTATTCTTTCATAGCGTGTCCTGGTGCTTTTCCGGTTTTAATTTTGTTACTACTAAGTATTTCGTTCAGTTCCTCCTCTCTTATATCTTCTAATTTGGGTGCTCTCTCCCTCTTCTCTGGTTTGTTGTTTCACTCTTATTGGCTTTTTCTTTTGTTCGAACAGTTCTTCAAACTGTCCCCTTAATCTGTCTAATATCTCCTTGGGATCTTTATGGTTTTTACCTGTTTCTGTCTTGTATATGTTTGAGGGGTATTTGTTTTCCTTGTCTGGAATTTGTTTGTGCTTTATGGAATATTTCTTGGTTCTCTTTAAAGTTGCCGTCTACTATTCTTTCGAATTCTTCCCACGTGTGTTCTTTTGCTTTGGTAATATTTCTTTACATGTTTAGTCTTTGTACTTTATTTATTGCGGAGTATTCTTGTTTTTTTGAATTTATATAGTTCTTCTTCTGTTTGCTACTTTTAACTTGGTATTTTACCTCAAGTTCCACCAGTGCGTTTATTTTGCACTATTTGTATTCTGTATTATTCCACATGTTTTCTTTGCTACTTTCGTAATTATGAATTTAAAGAAATTCCATGTATCTATTACACTGTCATTCTCAGATCTCGGTGTCTTGTCGAATAGTTCTTTTGTGTTTTCCTTAAATGCATCTCTAGTTTTACTGTTTTTTAATTTATATCTCTGATTCTCATTACTTCGGCGTCTCTACTATTTGTGCTTTAAACTTTGGTTTCTTCGTCGTCTTCTTCTTCTAGTTTTACGCTTGCGACTGTCAGGAAGTTGTCGCTACCTACTTCGCTACCCCACTTCACTATTGCATCATTTACCTTTTTACTTTGTGTTATGTTGGTTACAAAGTATATTTTTCATGGATTTTTATTCCTGCTGTTAACCTTCCCGGTGTATTTATGTAATTCGTTAAGTTAGAAGATTGTATTTAATATCATTACTTCTTTTATCAAATTCCAGCTGCATATTGTCCCAAGAATGTATACTTGATTATTTTATTCTCATCCTCTTATGGCTGATATGATGTTAAATTTGCTATTACTTTGCCGGTATCTTCTAACTCAATGGTTATTTTGTATGCTAAGCTAAAATAATAAGTACTAAATGTTACTTTCCTCTCAAATTTCTTTGTTTACGTCTTACCAACACTAACCTAAACGTACCTTACGTTGTTATGTAACGTTAAACTGTTAAAAATTCAAGCGGACAAAAGTGGGTATTTGGTCCAAAATGGTTGAGAAACACTGGTCTATAGCTTAAACCCAAAGAAAGAAATCCATTTGCGTCAAATGGCATGTCACTTTCACAACACGGCAATTTCATACGAAACAGATCCATTATGTCAAGAAGCGGCGGCTTGTGGATTTTCGTAGGAAGAGCAAAGACAAAGATGTCGCTCGTGCCGCACTACTTACTCTTATAGGGGAAGCAAATATTTCGTTGCTGTCTCTGTCAAATTTTCTTCCGTTGCCCCACCGCTGAACATCCATGACCCGCCCACTGTTTCGAGAGATATTGAAATATCTTTAAATAAATAGTTTTGTACGTTAAGTTAAAGTTTATATTAATAGTTTTGTAGATTAAGTTTAAGTTTATTCGATGGGGGGTGGGTGTGCCTTAACCCACAATCCAAACAGTTAAACATTTACAAGAGGTTTAATAAGTGTATAACAATATAAATTAAAAACCCTGAATTTTTAATTTAATTTTTTTTTTGCTGTGAATAAGTTTATTAGTAATAATCATGCGCCAGGGGTGGCTCATAGAGGAGGCTAAGACAGAGATGTACCACTTCCTCTTACAGAGGAAGCAAATGTTACTCCGCCATCCAACGCATAAACTTTGCTTAAGTTATTCCTGATTCTCATTCTACAGTTTTGTAGGTTAAGTTGAAGTATATTCGAAGGGCGGTGGATGGGCCTTAACCCAAAACCAAAAAGTGAAATATCTACAAGGGGTTCACAAGTGTATAACGAATTCAAAACGCAGAATTTTTAATTTAAATTTATTTGTACTGCGAATTAGTTTATTTATAACAACCATGCACTGAGGTTAACTGATTATATCGTAGGATAGGACCCACCCACCACTCTCCGGATTTTTACTTAAGTTACGGACCCTATTTATCGATAATAGTTAAGCTTCCAACAAGTTGAGTTATTTGGGGGAAAATATTTTGGGGCGAAATATTTGTAAATAATTACAGTTTTGTAGGTTGAGTTAAAGTTTATTCGAAGGGCCTTATCCTACAATCCAAAAAGTTAAACATTGACAAGGGTTTCACAAGTGTATAAAAAATTCAAACCTCGGAATTTATAATTTTAATTTATTTTTGTTGGAAATTTATTTATTTATAATCAGTCGCTCGGAGGATGGTACGCATGCGCATTCCAACTGACAAGAGTGTTGCGAGAAACATTCAATTGGAAGAGTGTATATGTATATAGACACGGAAGACGCAATAAACATACCAATAAATAATAATAATTTGAATTATAAAGAAAATTATGAATAATCTTTTTTTTCTGGGTTTAGGAGCACGGTGGCGTCGGTTGTCTCTTGGGTACGTCATTGTATTGTAAAACAATGCACAGTACTGACATAATAAGTATTTTTGCTAATAAAAAAATTAAAATCTGGATAAATTTTAATGAAAATGCAGCTATTATTTCAATTTTCTACTTTGGTTTAATAATGGACTTATTCTGACGTCAAAAACAGTTTAACAATGAGCGTTATTCTTAAACTGTTATTTGTCATGATTGACAGGATTTAGAATGTGACAGGTGTCGACATTAAAATGTAAAATTGTCGTAATATTAAGTTTTTATAAATGTGTATGCAAGCACGTAGCATACTATAAGTTTACAGCTATTATTACAACTAGGGAAATATGAATAGTATATTTGCCGAGGTTGGCTAGTTTCATCCCGAGGGCGGAGCCCGAGGGATGTATAGACAACCAAGAGAAATGTATTGATATTTCCCGTGTTGTAAACAATATATTTTTTCTGATTGAAAGAATATTGTTCTGTAAATGGGAAAATATTGGATTG
This sequence comes from Ocypus olens, assembly GCA_910593695.2. Taxonomy (NCBI): domain Eukaryota; kingdom Metazoa; phylum Arthropoda; class Insecta; order Coleoptera; family Staphylinidae; genus Ocypus; species Ocypus olens. The sequence goes on from OU343048.1 coordinate 54,506,310, forward strand.
TAAATTTTTGATTTATCGGATTGGTACGTTACTAAGGACCTTGTTTTTAAATATCATAGTTTACTTGTTTTAATTTTTGCTTTGTTTCATAAATCGGTGAAATGTCAAACTATGTGTTAATGCAAGCGACGAAAGACCATGAATGTTTGGTTCCGGTAAAATCCAAAGCTGTAAAATCCATAAAAGATACCTTCCTAAGAAATCGGAGGTGTTGTCCCGAGAGCAATTAAAACAATTTTGGGAGAAGCCTCTAATAACATTTGTTTCATGTTTATATTTTCCTAGGGAAATATGAGCACTTCATATTTCCCTAGGGAAATATAAGTGTGTTATGACATATCGTAACTAAGGCAACATTACTCAATATTGTTTTAATCAGAAAAAAAATTGGCTACTACTTATTTGGAAATAGTTTGTTTATAGCACCCTTAGCAACTTCCCTTATTTCTGGGGGTGTGCAAGAAATGTTTGAGGTAGTTCCAATTTAATACACTATTGAAATTGCTGTCGAAATATTTTCTTGTCAAATTTTTTGTTTTTTAAAGCAAAGAACTGTTTTCCAGTGCTGCCACAAACCATATCTCACTAGATGTTAAAATTATTGTTGTATTTAAAGTAGACAATATTATATTTGTTTGTGGCAATCGTTCCATTGGAGCACTCGTGCCACAATAGGCCCTCTTATTAAACTGGTATAATAACATACTACTGTAGCACGCTTTTAAAATGTTGGCTTCAAAAGGTAGAATAGCCGTGATCTATATTAGATTTGGAAGGCTAAGTTACGGACAAACTAAAACAGTTCGGCGAGGAGGCTACGGAAGAAAATTTGAACAAAACGGCAACGGAATATTTGCTCCCTCTGTAAGAGTAAGTACTGAAGCAAGAACGGCATCTCTGTCTTAGCCTGCTCTACGAAGATCCACGAACCGCCGCTGTTGCAAACCCAGTTCAAAATGTTCAAGACAAAGTCGTTCTGCATCAACTTTTGAGATTCAGTAGAGTTTGTTGTTTAGAGAGTTTTACGTTTCACATTAAAAAAAAAACTATTTGTATATTAAACTCTGATAGTTTACAAACCTGATTCCGAAGACCAGCAACTCGTCAAAAAATCTATCACGATCTTGTCAAAGCCGCAAAGTAGGAATATGGCAAAAAAAATGTTCACTGTTGAAAGCACGAGAAAGCAGTGGGGTGGGTTGATGAAGACCTCAATTTTCGTGCCAAATTCAGCGATGTACTTTCTAACGAGGAAATTTGGTGCAATCGCCTAAAAATGTAAAATTATCACAGTTGTACCATGAAATGAAAAAAATAATTCTAAAACTAAGGAATATATATTTTTAGATCTTGATTTCCAAAGAACATTAAATTATTAATCTGCGTGGCAAATTTGATCATGCTCCTCCAAAGAAATTTTGAGCAAACTAGGCAAGATGTATTTTAAATGATTTCCAAAGAACATTAAATTCTCAATTTTTGTAGCAAATTTGATAATAATAATGATACTTTATTGTTTTCTTTTTCATTTTACACAAGTCAAAAAATCTGCTACGATGTTCAATAACCGTGATCACAGTCACAGTTTAAAATCACTGATATGAAAGTAACAACCATAAGTAGCAACGCGATTCAAAAGTAGCAGCTTTGGCCATCTCTAAGCAAAACGATGAATTTAACTAAATGTTAAAATTCGTCACCCTTGTTTCTTACAAATTAGAAGGAAATTCAATCAACTATCTCTTATTCCAACATAACGTCCAGACGTTAAATTTAACGTTTGATTACGAAATAGGGCCGATTGTACAACTAAAAAATCTCTGAAATAATATGAATAATTTATTAGACGATGAAATTGAAAACCTGCACAAGTGTTATTATTAGAAAAACTGCCACCGATTTGTGTAAATAAAGATACGACTGTTTCAATATTTTCCTTAAATAAACCCAATTCCCTTAAATTAAGAAAAAACACACTTACATAAATATAAAAATAATAAATATATATTCATCCATATAATACAATACATAAAAATATAATCTATAAATTTCGTTTCGATATATGACTTGCGTATATCAGAACGCGCGATATTTACAATCCTTAAAGATAACTTACAAAACATAAAGCTACTGTTGTGCAATCGTTGAAATCCGATTTACAAATATTTACAAAATAATTACACAGTACATTGGGCCAACAGCTGATAAAATGACAAGATTGGTAATCACAAAAATTCACACATAAACATATGTTGGAACGTAGAAAAAAACACACTAAATCACAAAAAAGTGAAGACGCGCAAATCCACTAAAATGTTGAATGTTGACATTGTTTTCAACTGGTGATGGTCCACCAATGTTATCTCTAGTGGACAGCCGAAGCTCGTCAAATCTCAGCAGAGGAGGCTACGGAAGAAAACAGTGGCCCAATACTTGCTTCCTTTATAAGATTAACTAATTCACCCCAAGCGGTTGTTATGGAGACGTGACAACATCTCCCTCACGATAATTCACGAGCCGCCACTGCTAGTGGATTTGCACGCTTATAGTGTGAAGACGGCTTTAATTTCTATTGATACGAAACTGTGCGTAGTCTGTCATTTTCATTCCTCAGGGCAGAGACTTCGTACTTCAACTTCAGATTTTCCTGTTCCAAGAACGCGCAACGAATCGCGATTTCGTCCTCTTTGGCGCGGCGCGCATCCCTCGACCGTTTCGCCGCCTCGTTGTTCTTCCTGCGCTTCTCCCAGTACGTGGGGTCGGAATTTTGAGGATTCGAAGGCAACGTCGACCTTCGCATCTTGATGTTCGTCCCCTGGTTTTGATTCTGAACGTGGGACAGCATCTTGTGTCGGAATTCCACGTACGCGTCCGCCGAATTCTTTCCCAGGATCGTTTCCGCCGTCGCGACGCCCATGGCGAGAGTCAGAGGGTCCTTCGGGTACGCCTTGAAGGGTCGCGGGATCTTGGCCTTTTGGATCACCGGGTGCTCCTGGCTGGCAGGGTACGCGGAGAACGGGTCGGAGCCGTACGAGGATTCAGAGGAGTCGCTGCCAGAGTGGGAACCGGGACTAGAGAAACAAACCATGGAGGTCGGTGGATCTGCGTATAGAGGCTTCTCCTGGCAGGCTCCTTCCGGCGACGGTGTTCTGCATCGCTTCCGAATGCACAGGTCGAGGATTTCCGGCGGGGAACAGTCGAGCGGCTGCGGAAATCCTCCGTGGTGGTGAAGAGAGTACAGGTTGTGTGCTTGTTGAATTTCCATCTGAAAGAGAAAAAAACGAATTGTTAAGAAAAAAATATATATAAAAAAATGAATTAATATTTATTGGTGTTCAGTTCCCAGAACTGATTTCCAAAAACACCAATTCTGCCACATTTCTTTTAAAATTGTCTTGAGAATGTATTAACTAATCCATACAATCAAATATTTAGGAAGAAATATGAAGAACTCAATGTAGAATATTCATTCTATTACTTGTTATGGAATGAATTACATGCAAAATACATAAGCGCATAGTGTTTTGTTCCACAACAAGAGTGAGAATGTGTAAGTTCTGTGATCATAATTGATTTCAGAATCCTTAAATTCTACAATGGTCGTGGAGAAAAATTATAATATGCTTATACACAGCAAAGTAACATGTAGGAATAGTTGAGAAACGAAGCAAAAAAGGTTGGTACGAAAGAAAGTGCCAGGAATTACCAAAAAGAAGGGTAGAACCAAGACTAAATTGGGAAAGATCGAATAAGGATGAGGGCATAGAAGAATTTAACAGAATACGAAAATTTAGCAATAAAATATTAAGGAAAGCTACGAGAGAATAAAAAAAAAAATAAAGTACTGGTAGCATTAAAATTAGAAAATTAAGAAGGCGACGAAAGGAACAACAATTACAATTAAAAAACAAAAAAGAAGTAACTAAAGAATGCGTAATTAACAAGAGTAAGGGCAAGGAGACTCGCCGTTAGCAACTTTATTCAATCTAGGGCCAGAATATGTAGTAAGGAAAGTAAATAACGGGGACGTTAAGAACAAGAGGACGAAAAATAATAGCACACACCGACGATATAGCAATAAGAACAAAGACAAGAGAAATTATCTCGAAACTGTTAGAAGAGCTTATAACAGAAGCAGTAAGGTAGGACAAAGACTGAACAAGGAAGAAAGATGTGAGTTTTGACAAAAGAACAAATTGAATATACAGTATGGAATAAATTCAGTAAAACCGAAATAAAATATTTTTGGAAAAAAATTCCTAGAACTGGTCGATTTTCTCAATAAAAATACACATTTTTGCATAAAAATCGATTTTTAGTCGTCATTTGTTTTGTTTCTAAATTACAACCCCCTATTTTTGTTTTTGATATTGAGAGATATTTTCATTGTAGAACTGGCAGTATAAAAATATTGCAACATAAGAAATATTTTGAGTAAATGACAATTGAAGGCAAAAAACGATATTTAGAGTTTTTAGAAAATGATCTTGTTCTAGCGCTTGTAACAATTTTTCCAAACAACAATGATCTTGATCTTTCATTTAATACAATAATGTTTTAGCAAGACGGCGCACCTCCGCACTAAGCGCCTGTTTTTGACAGTTACTTTACAATTGACGAGGACAGTCCGCGAGAGAGATGAAATGCGCAGAATTAGCCCGGAAAATGTTCGGTAGACGGCAGTAGACGGTAGACGGCAGTTCGAACATTTCATTTAATAATCGAATTTGCTTGCAAAAGAGGTTTTTGTTTATTTTCTCTAGCCTATATATTCAAATTTTCAGGCCACTGTGTGACTGATGTAAAATATATGGATTTTTCTTTAGTCCACACGTTAACAAATGCATCCGTTTTGTTTTTAGAGCGTATTAATTATTGTGTTTATTTAATAAATGGTGGTAAACGTGGTATTATTAATGATTGAGATTTGATTATGCAGTTTTATGTGCTTCCGTTGAAAAAAATTAGTTTTAAGAGTTTAGACGTAATTAAGAATATCCAAAATTAAGTTGATAATTTCCAATCGTTCTGCAATCTTATTAAACCAATTGGTGCAAGGTAACTAGTGCTAGAGATTTTGATTCGTTGCTTTTCAAAAATAAATAAAACGAGAGATGAGAACAACAATCAAAATTTACTATATTTACGTATTGGTAATCAATATTATTAAGAAGTAAGTAATATTTAATAGATGCTAATGGTACCTAATCAAAAGATAGTTTAGAAACACAATTTTTAGCTTGAAGTATGGAATAAATTCAGTAAAACCGAAATAAAATATTTTTGGAAAAATTCCTCGAACAGGTCGATTCTCTTTGATAAAAATACACATTTCGATTTTCAGTCGTCATTTGTTTTTGAGTAATGACGTCATCCGTTTTTGTTCTTGATTATGAGAGATCTTTTCATTATCGAACTGGCAGTATAAAAATGTTGTCATCTTACATAAGACATAATGTAATTGTTAAAATTTTCGACATTCAGTCCGCATTTTTTTTAAATTTCTATTTTATGATTATTATTTATTATTATTATTAATATTTTGGTTGTTTTGTTTGTTTGTTAAAATTTTTGTCCTCTTGGACCATCATTTTTATTTTAGGCCCGAATTTTAGGTTTTTGGCCTATTTATATATTATATATTGTCCTATATTTTAGATTTTTTAACTTAAATGATTGATTTTATTTTGGCATTTTTTTGGTATTTTTCGGCTATTATTTTCAAATTTCTGGTCAGAAACTTATTTTTGGGGGCTGAAAGTGGTAAACTATTTTGCTTCTACCTAAATTTACGATTTTTTTGTCTGCGTTTTTTATTTTTAGATTAGGATTCTTAATTGGCCCATATTTTCGATTTTTTTAAATCTTCGGCCTAAATATTCTTTATTTCGATCAACATTTTCGATTTTTGTTGTCTTTACGCCCGAGTTCTCGATGTTCTCTAAATTTTCATCTTTTTATGCCATATTGTAGATTGTTACTTTTTTAGTCTATATTTTGTATTTTCTATTTACTTACTTTGAGCTGAAAATAGTTACTTTTGGAGCTGGAAAAGGCGAATTATTTAGATTTTCATTTTTTTTCAATTTTTTGGTCTGCATTTTTATTTTTAGACCAGGATTTTTTAATTTTTTGGCCGATATTTTAGATTTTCGATTGTTTTGTCCCATATTTTTGATTTTTTTGGCCGAAATTAAAAAGAGGGGGGAAGGTATATTGTATAAGTGGCTCTACCATAAACATGTTCCACGAGCCGCCGCTGATCAGCCATAAGCATAGTGGAGTTAGTAGACACTAGAGGTGGGCGAAATGACACTTTTTTGTGAGTCGACTCGTCGTGAAGAGTCAATTCTTGATGTAACTCATGACTCTTTTGCATAATTAGAGCTAAAAAAGTCCTCATTTCCAAATTTATAATCTCCAATATCATGACTCACAATGAGTCTGGACATTTACACAGGAGTCACTTGACTACTCAACTCATTCCAATGAGTCGACTCTTTGAATCGACTTACTTATGAGTTACCTACCTCTAGTAGATACTAACATGTTAACATGGTAAGTGTTAAATGTTTAAAATTCACGACTAGTTCATAGGAATTTTTAAATAAATTTATTGATACAAAAATATTTGCATGTGATACTATACTCAAAATGTACAAAATTGCAGACCGGCGGAGTAAAGATCACCAGAAATGCATGGTGTAAATTTCAATGCTTTTAAATTTTACAATATTATCATCGATACTAAAATGGTGTAAATGTAATTTACGATACAAGTAACGTTATGAAGGTTTTTACATTACGAGAGAAAAGTAATGTAAAAGCCAATAACGTTACGTGTGTCGTAACACGGTTTATTTTATCCTATTTCTATTTTTTTATTTAAAAAAAACATGTTTAATGAAAACCGTCAAAAGCGAATATCTCCATAGCAACGAGTTGCGTTAAGATACATATAACAACACTAGTGTTGTTAAGATTTCTTTACAACACTAGTGTTGTTAAAGTTACCTTAACGTTACTCGTTGCTAAGGAGTTATTGGCATGTTTACATTATAGGATAAAATAAAGAAATTAATGCAATATAGAACATACCAAAATAGTTGTATACATATACAGTGAAATGTACATTAGGATCACCTTGGTAATGAAGATTATTGTAATATTAATGCATTGAAAAATTAAAAACTGAACATTACGAATTGATCATGGTTATCTTTGTAAACAAACCTAAATACTACATTGAATAATTTAAAACTTGTACGATTTCGCCCAAAAAAACTAGTAATTTAGTACGTGTCTTTTTCTAACATTTATTCATGTAAATCGGGCTTTAAAACCGAGTCATTAAATGTTAATGTCACAATCTGTATAGAGAATTTTCTCTACACAGATTTCTCTATTTAGAGATTGATTCACAATAGCAAAAATATATGTCTATTATTTTTCGGCCGCAATTGTACATTGGAAACAACTCAAGGCTTCAATCATTTTGGGATTTTATTGGTAATGAAGATCCTTCGACGTAACATCTCAACATCTAAATTTAGAATACATTTTCATTTTAAGGATTTAAAAAATACAATTAATTAATTAGGCTCTTTAAATCAAACTGTCAAAAAATAAATCTGTTTCCACAGATATCTGATTTTACTATTTTAAGTTATGTACAGCTTTACAATATGCTCACTGTATACAGAATGTCTTAAAGTATTTATTTTAATTATAAAAATTATTTCAATTAAAGTTGTAAAAATTAATCTAGGAATGAAATGATTATTTTTTCGCCTCTATTGTTTCAAACATATTTCAAATGGCAACCTACCCTCTTTTTTCACTTTATAGATATTTAATTTTTTCTCTACATGACAAAAAAAATAAAAATCTTGCATTTCAGCGCCGCGGGGGTCACCGGTGACCACCAGAAAGATGATTACACACTTTAATTTGTCTGTTGTAAATAATATTTCACCGTAATATGTAACGCAGCCATGAATAATTAGTGTGGTATGCAACGTGTTAATATTTGCAATTCTAAAAGATATATAAAAGAAAATCCACATATTGAGTCTATTTGTTAATTACACATATTATTTATTACGCCGATGGTATGTAAGTTTGGACGAGTTGTATATCTTTCAAGGTATAAGCTACTGATATGTAGATATTAAAAGTAACAAAACTCACTCAAAATTAATTTTTCGTTGAATGTGGACTTGAAACAGATCGTTTTGATCAGGATGATACTAAACGAAAACTGATCACCAGCGAGCGCACGATTTTGATCAATTTTTAAAAACACGCGCCACGACTTATGACCGCAAAACAAAACACAAAATACCGACCACCTCAACCAAAAACAGCACTTATAAAGAAACCACTAATGACACTTACCTTTATTTTTTTTTCAATTTCACGTCAAACGAGGTAATTAAGTCCAATGCGCTATTATTATTCACACTATCCCGAAGACTGGCACCACACAAATGACCGCCACTGCACGTTTGCAAAACTGTGACTAATGTCGGAATGATAAGAGATAAACACTTCAACATTGCTTATATAGGATGACCATTGCTCAGCTTCAACCCTTCTGGCTCGGCCAATGGCTGCGCCGCATCCACCGGCTACTCCCACTATTCGTCTATTCATCTTCGTTTAGTCCGTTTGCGGTCTATGTTTACCTAGTTTACCGTTAGATCGGACCTTTTGGCGAACGGACTTTATTGCCACTTGTAAAAGCTAAAAATCGCAAAAAGGTAGGGATTTGCATAATTCGGACCGAAACTGTCGAAACACGAATTGTTCCATTTTTCCTTAGGGCACGAGCCTAATTGCATAAAACGTAATTCTGGAAATTGCAGCGAAGAAAAGAAAAAAAAAAACTTTCTATTGGTGTTATGAAAAAATGAATAATAAGGTCAGGACGGCGATTTCACAAATAAAAATGTAGTTTAGGTGTAAAATTAGTTTCGTAGCTGAAGAGGAGTTTTAAATCAGTTAATTGATGAAAATATTTGCAAATATAATATTTCCAAAAAGCGTAATGTTGTGAAAAATTATAAACTTTAGGAAGATTTGAAAAAATGTAATAGCCATTGCAATCGGCTTGAATCGAATATATACAAAGTTCACATTTTGTCAAAAGCTGCAGATTATGATTTGATCAAAATTGCATGTCAACAAAGAAAAGAGTAAAAAATAGTAATATCAGATAGAAACTACGTCTAAATAAAAAAAAATAAAACAGTTTAGATTCTAATTTGGAAGTATTGCTGCTCTTTATTTTTATTTATTTATTTTCTGAATATCTAATTCGATGTAAAAAAAATACAAAAAATTAGCAACCCAATAATGCTTAGGTAAAATAAATTAAAGTAAATATAAAATCCTGAATCGGTAATAATGGAAATTGTTCATGTAAATATTAATAACAGTGATATGAAAAACTAACTTATAATTTAATAAAAGACGGTTTAAAATACGTTTTAGCAGATATATTAGTATTTATATTATTTAATTGATTTGAAATTTTCTGGAGAAAATCTTTTTTTTTACTTTGGCAGGTGCCCTTCAGTCACATCAGTTGTTGTATTTGTACTTGGCTAATAATGAAATATCAACGGGGATACATTCAAGAAAATCTTAATAGACTACAATAAATAAACCAATTCTTAATGTAATAAAGAATTCGTCTAATTATTGTGATGTTTATAAGACTCAAATTGTAGAAAACGAAAATGCATTTTTACCAAAAGGTAAATATTAAAACAACTGATTCTTTTTCCATTCATATTGTTAAAACCTTCTATTGCGTAATAATATTGATAAAGCGGTGTTTACGACAAAGAAAAATTGGAAACTAATAAGTAAATTCTTTCGATTTACGCAATCACGATGACGTTGATAAATGCCGATTTTTGAAAAATACCTTCGGTTCTACGTTTTAACACAAGTAATTATTAATGAGCTTTAAATGAAGTGACGAATTCACACGTACTTACATAAATTGATTTAAAGTAATTAATATAACTAGTGTCGCAATAGTTTTTACTAATGATACAAACTTGTGATATTTGTGAAGTTTATTTTAAAAAAATGATAATATTAAGCCAGGCAGAAAGAGCTTATAATTATTTTTGGGAGGTGAAATGCTACGTAAAAATGAAATGAAAAATTCAGGTGCGTAATTAAAAAATAAATTTGATGTGGGTATCTAAATAATGAAACGTCGTATTAGAAAAATAAAATTATTTTCTGGAAGACTTTACAAAAGTCCTCTTGGTTTTTCAAAATAAGCAGTAATGAAGTTTAGAAAAAATAAAAACCGAAATTGACTTTTTCGGTTTTTATCGAATATCTTCGGAAGTAGTCTAATATTTTGAAATTGTTTTTAACAAATTATTCAGCATACAAAACTTTGACACACACGTTAAAAATGTAGACCAATAAAAAATACGCTCTTAATTAAAGTAAAAAACTAAAATATACGCCCAAAAGATCGAAAATTTAGACAAATTTAAAAAATTCGCCGTTAAAAAAATGCAGAAAATTTCTAAAAAAAAAAATGGAGCGAAGAAATGAAAAATATAGGCCATAGATCTAAAATATAGGCCAAGAAAATCAAAAATGCTGGTCTTAAAATAAAAAAATTGAAACCAAAAAATTAAAAAATCCCATTTTCCTCATTTTCAGCCCCCAAAATAACTCTTTAGCTCAAAATAAGTTGCCGACCAGAAACTCGAAAACCTCAGTTCCTGGAAGTACCACAACAAAATTTTATGGACAAATAGTGTTCAGAATGGTATCGGTCTTGAAAAAAAACAAACAAAAATTTTTTGAAAAAAAAATTAATTCAATCGATTTTAGTCAAAAAGTAACCAAATAGCTAAAAAAATCGCCCATAAAAATAATAATTTAAGTTAAAAAATCTAAAATTAAGGGCAAGAAATTAAAAACGATCAAAAAAACTTGAAAATATCGGCAAAGAAATAAAAAAAGTCGCGTATAAAAATCAATCATTTAGGTTAAAAAAATCTAAAATATAGGATAAAACATTCAAAACTTCGATTCTGAAAATCAAAATTGCGGACCAAAAAATCGAAAATTTAGAAAAAAAAAAATAAGGCTAAAAGATTAAATATTTAGGCCAAAATATCAAAGTCCGGGCTTAACGATAAAAAATGAAAACAATAAGATTGAAAATTCAAGTACAAAAATTGAAATTTTCAGCACTCGGGGTGATTAGCCCCAGAAAACATAGGAAAAAACTCAAGATTTGCTCTGTAGCAAAGGAAATTTGAACTCGACGATTTGAAAAATTAAAAAAATTTATTACTTGAAAGTTTCGCTTCAAATAAACTTCAATTATTCAAAAATAGTCTACTTTTAATTTCTTGAAAACAACGACATGCTTCTCAAAATTTGCTCTGTAGTGAAGGAAATTTGCACTCAATGTTTTGAAAAATTCTAAAAAATTAATCACTTGTAGAATTAGCTCCAAAATTATTAAAACCATGCAGAAAGAGTGTGCTTTTCATTACTTGTAAAAATAATTGCAATATTGCTAATGAAAACAACAGGAATTGACTCAAAACTGCACTGAAGGGAACGGAAATTGCACTCTATGTTTTGAAAAATCGTAAAAAAATAATCACTTGCAGAATTAGCTCTTAATATCAGAACTGCTAAATAAAATATAAGCACAAAAAATCGAAAATTTAGACAAGTATCAAAAATTCACGGTTAAAAAAATGCAGACCAAAAATCCGAAAATTTCATCAAAAAGTTTAACCAAAATCCAATAAGTTTAACTAAAATAAGGAATATTTCGGGCAAAAACTCTAAAATTTGGAACGAAGAAATGAAAAATACAGGTCAAATATCTGCAATATAGGCCAAAAAAAAATCAAAAATGATGGTCTAAAAATAAAAAATGCAAACCAAAAAATTGAAAAATCAAGGAAAACTAAATTAATTTGCAATTTATTCCTAAAATAACTCTTCAACTCAAAATTAGTTGTCGACCAGAAACCGGTAATCAAAAAGTAACCAAAAAGTAAAAACATTCCCCCCATAAAAAATAATAATCCAAGTTAGAAAAACTAAAATGAAGGGCAACAAATCAGAAACTGTACTTGAAAATATCGGTAAAAAATAAAAAAAGTTGCGTATAAAAAGCAATCATTTAGGTTAAAAAAATCTAAAATATAGGATAAAAAATTAAAAACTTTGACCAAAAATTCGATCCTAAACACCAAATTTCAATTATTCTGTCAAAATTTCAACCATCTGTTGCAATAAATGTGGAATTCCCATGCAAATTTCTGAAAAATGCGCCTTATTGGTCATCAAATGCTTTTTAGTGCAACCATTTTTGTTGTGGACCTTTCTTCGAGGATTCTTTTTCAGGTCTTTTTAAGAAATGTTTTTCAAGACTTCGTTTTAGGACTTTTTCTTTCAGCACCTTTATTTTCAGGCTTTCTTTTCAAAATTTTATTAACAGGAATTTTTTCTCGGTACGTCTTCGGGACTTTCTTAAGAACAAATTTTTCAGAATGTTCTTCATGACTTTTTTTGCGTGACCTTTTTTGGACCTTTTATCAGGACTTCAAAACTTCTTATTTCAGGAATTTTATTAAGGACTTATTTTAGGCCTTTTTGCAAGACTTTTTTCGACTCTTTTTGGGATTTCTTTTTCAGGAGAATTTCTTCAAATCTTTTTAAGTACCTTTTTAAGGACTTTTTACAATGCTCCTTTTTTCAGAATTTTTTTTGTTTATTTTTCAAAGATGTTATTTTCAGGGCAATATTTCAAGACTGTTTTTACAGGACATTTTTTTTATGATATTTCATTGGGACTCTTTTTCTGAACTTCCTTCAGGACTTATTTTAGGACCTTCTTTCAGGACTTGTTAAGACTTTTTTGGAACATTTATTTCTGGAATTTTGTTAGAAGACTATTTTAAGGACTTTTTCAGGACTTTCTTTCACGGCTTAGGACTCTTTTTCGGGACATTTATTTCTGGTATTTTACATGAAGACTGTTTTCAGGACTTTTTTCACGGTTTTTTATCAGGACTCTTTTTTCAATACTTTATTTCCAGGAATGTTCCTCCAGGACTTTTTTCCGGACTTTTTCGAGACTTTCTTAAGAACCTCTTGTTCAGGACTTCTTTTCAGGATTCTTTTCCGAATTTTCTTCATTACATTTTTTCAGAATTATTTTTTAGGGAATCTTTTTCAAGCCTTCTTCTGAACTTCTTTTCAAGACTCTTTTTGGGATTTCTTTAGAGCTTTGCAGATCTTTTTAATGATCTTTTTTTAGAATTTTTTACGATGTTATTTCCATAACTTTTTTTCAAGACTGTTAAGGACATTTTTACAGGATATTTTATCAGAACTCTTTTTCGGGACTTTTTTCAGGACTTTTATACCATCAAATCGGAGAAAGTAAGATGATGGCCACATTACCATTTTTTTTTATTAAATTTGCCGAAAATATAAAAAAATATGCGATTAATCTAAACTTCGCTTACAATTAGATTTCTTGACATTTTTGACTCCACAGCGCGTTGGCATATTTTGATCATTCAAATACGAACATATGCGTAATGTTAAGATCTTTAAATAACTGTTGATACATTTTTTCTAAAAAAGTTAAAACTGTGAACGCGTATCATTTCGATTTTTGCACCATATACCTCTCATTTGCGTGGATAGAATTGAATTATTCTAACGTCAAAATGTGCGCACTGGAATGTTATTTCAAATATATTTCAAGATATTTTACTAACATTTCTGTAAAAGATAAAAATAGTACGTTTTAAGTTAGAACGCGAACGTTAACTATTTAAATTTTTGACACTTCAGAGTTTTTCATCCTCAAAGCTTCATCACAATCGATTGAAAATACGCCGAGTTATGACGGTTTGAAAATCGTCGACATTTCACGAATTTCAAGTGTTTCAAATGGTGTATTTTTCACTTTTTTTTCTCTACAATTTCAAGAAATATTCATTCGTCCGTAAAATTTTAATCTGGTTGGGGATTTGTAAACCATCCTCTTTGCGAGTTAGTCGGATGTGAAATTATGCAGAGAGGACCACCTTTGCGACATTTTTGGCGAGGGACGCAAAATCCGAAAATTCCAGGAATTTGCATGACCATTGTTGCACAAACCCTTTCGTATGCTCAACGTGTAGAAAGTTGCGATGATTTGCATAAACAGATAATGGAAACGGGTTGTAACCACAAAGTTACTTATTGAAGTCAATGGGGGTTGAATAAGACCAGCTTAAAGACATTAGTTTCACTCCGATGCAATTATGGTGTGTATAAATTGTGATTTATTTTGAAATAAAATATTAAAAATTAAAATAATTATAATTATGGAATATGATTACACAGGGGCGGCTCGTTATATAGAGCCAAGGAACCATGGCACTACCTCTATTTTTGAGCTCAGCGAGAATTTTTAATTCATTCTTAAAATTCTTTTTGTTTGATGGTGAGGTTACGTGGTGGTGTTACAGATTTAGTGTATGTCTGGGACAAAATATAAACGCATGATAAATCGAAAGTATACATAACTCATATTTTCTGTTGACCTAAATTTTCTTTATTTTAACATAAATTTTCGATTTAATTGTTAAAATGCTCGTTTTTTTATTTGGTCCGCATTTTTTATTTTTCGAGCCGAATTTTAAATTATTAGATTTTTGAAATGTATTTTCGTTTTTTTTTTGTTCTAAATTTTTGATCATTTGCTCTAAATATTCTTTATTTTGACCTAAATTTTCGATTTAATTGTTAAAATTTTGGATTTTTCGGTCCACATTTTAGATTGTTCAGGCCGAATTTTTAATTCCAGTTCCAAATTTTTGATTTGATTTTGCTTAAAATATCTATAATCTGAATTATTCATTTATATGCGAGATTTATTTTATTTTTTCCGGTATTTTTGAATTTTGTTTGTTGAAATTTTCAATTTTTTAGTCTGCGTTTATTTTCTTTAGGCCCGAGTTTTCGATGTACTGTCTAAATTTTTGACTTTCTGGCCAACATTAGAGATTTTCATTATTTTTTTTGGCCCCCATTTTTGATTTTTCGTGTAGTCTGCATTCATTATCTTTAGGGCCGAGTTTTCGATGTCTAAATTTTCGACTTTCTGGCCAACATTACAGATTTTCATAATTTTTTTTGCCCCCATTTTTGATTTTTCGTTTAGTCTGCATTTATTATCTTTAGGGCCGAGTTTTCGATGTTTTGTCTAAATTTTCGACTTTTTGACCAACATTGTGGGTTTTTTAAATCTTTTGCCCTAATTTTTGTTATTTGTCTGCTAAAATTTTGCTTTCCTTGGTCCACTATTTTTATTTATTTATTTTATTTTATTTATTAATTTTTTATTTTTAGGCCAGAATTTTAGATTTTTGGTCTCAATTTTTTATCGTATATTTTAGATTTTTAGTTTATTTTTTATCCTATATTTTAGATTTTTTAACTTGGATTATTGATTTTTAATTTTTTGCTGTTATTTTCGAATTTCTGGTCGGAAACTTATTTTTGGCGGCTGAAAGTGGCAAATTATTTTGCTTCTACCTAAGTTTTCCATTTATGTCTGCGTTTTTATTTTTAGATCAGGATTCTTGATTCTTTGGTCGATATTTTAGATTTCTCTATTTTCGATTTTTTTGTTCCATTTTTTTTATTCTTCTTTATTTTGACCAAAATATTCGATTGGTTTGTAGAAATTTTCGATTTTTTTTGTCTGAATTTTTAACTTTACGCTCGTTTTCGATGTTTTGTCTAAATTTTCACCGTTTTGGGCCCTGTTGTAGATTTTTACTTTTTTGGCCTATATTTTGTATTTTCGATTATTTTGGTTTCAATTTTTGGTCTTTTTGCTGAAATTTTCTTTATTTCGACCTAAATTTTCGATTCGTTTGTTAAAAATTTTGTTTTTTTGGTCTACCACTTTGATTTTAGGATACGAATTTTAGATATTTGGTCTTAATTTTTTATTTTTGTCCCATATTTTAAATATTCTTAACTTTAATTTTTATATTTGCTATTATTTTCGAATTTCTCGTTGAACTTATTTTAAGTTTAAACGAGTTAAATTATTTTTCTTTTGTTTGTATTTTCTGCATTTTTTTTAAACCAGGATTTTTTATTTTTTGACAGATATTTTAGATCTTTGGCTGTTCCAAATTTTTATTTTTTGACCAAAATATTTGATTGGTATAGGAAGATAAATGGTTCTTTGTTTCTTCAAAAAATGAGGGAGGGATATTGTATAAGTGGCTCTACCATCAACATGTTCCACGAGCCGCCACTGTGATTACATAACAAAACTATAAACAAAGAAATCATATTTACTGTCTTCGTGTTATTATTCCGTCACCGGAATTTTTAATTTAATTATTTTTCTTATATTCATGTGTATGTATTTGTGACTTCAAATCAAATCAAATCAAATCAATTTATTGCACTTGAGCCACATTTAAATATACATGTTACAATAATATAAATGATACTGGGGATGTGTTCGTCAAGACTTGTCTTTATGTGTCTAGCTGGGTATTAATAAAAATATAATAATAATAATAATTATTAAAATCAGTATATCGTCGACGAAGCGGCAATGCCGCCTAACCGCCATTTGGACAAAAATTTAGATTTTAACATTTTAACATCAATCGTTTCCCAGAAAGCTATAAATTAGTTTTTTTGCCTTTCCTGTCAAATTTGGTAAATGTGAGATAACCGCCATTTGGACCAAAATTGAATTTTCCCAGAAAGCTATAAATTAGTTTTTCTGCCTCTCCTATCAAATTTGGAAAATGTGAGATAGGCGGTATTGCCGCTTCACCGACGATATTCTGTAAGTCAATTGTTGTCGAAAGTTTTCAGTCTTCATCTCCCTTGCGTTTACGAGCTCGGTTCATAAATAAATATTATGGAATGGTGAAAAATATAATTCAATAACTAATGCATACTATAGTAGTTAGTGACATAGCCTAAGCTAGGCAAAAAAATTGCGTTGTACGTTCTATAATTACCGTTTCGAGACGTGCTGAGACAGTAATTACTAATAATTGCTTTCGATAACTTATTTGGTTCCAAATATTTTTATCAAGTCTATGGAAAGTTTTGGGCTCGTTTCGGAATAAAATAATATGCGATAGTTGATTGTCTAATTCTAATTCCGGACAGTAAAAATCCCCACAATTAAAAATCCCGAAAAACAAATATTCACTTCTGCTTACCTGAAAAATTTGTAACACTCAAACTAACTTTATCAGCAGATTATGATGCAATTACTAGGCCTCTTAAGCAGCCGTAAAAAGATAAAGTAAAAATTATTAAAACAATTAAGAATAGTAATAAGAAACAGATAACTACCAAATAAAAATACAATTCAAATTCTAAAATTATTAATGAAGAGGATGGTTGCGACCGTTACTTGAAAAATTCACTAATTAGTTGTAAGTAAAATATGGTGAATTTTTCAAGTCAGTCCAAAATTATGATTAAAATTTTAAATTAAAACGTATTTTATTCATCTTTTCACATTTTAAGGTAACGTAAAATTCTATTTTGGCAAATTACAATTACATTTTTTTGAAATTCGGTTTACTTTGTTTAAATCTTCGATTTAATCCTTACAACGAACATTATCATTATCATTATCTCCAGAAAATTCGCAGGATGTTTTAAAATCTATTTTAACAACTGGAGGGGGTCAAACGGCGAAAAGCGCCAAAAGGCTCTTTTTTTAATAAACTGTCAAGGTTCTGAGGAAATGCAGGATTCTATATAACAAGCCCCTGTGTAAAATATCCTCCAAAGGTCAGCACCGATAGAAAATGGATCTCAATTTTAGCAACTAGCCAAAGTTTTCAAAACTAAACAATTCTTAAATTTGCAAACAGATTCAATGAAAAAAGGGTATAGCCGAACAAGATGGTCAAAAGTGCCCCTAAAGCAAATCAATAATCGCGATGACTGGATGAAAGATAATTAAAAATTCCGCTGATTGCTCGAAATGTCAGCCTCCTGAAGCAATTTGTTGTCGAGATATGACCGAAAACGTGAATTTTACGTTTTATTTTTTTTCTCCTTTTCTATGGCAAGAATCAAGCTGAAACCAAGTCTACCCATAACAAAACAAAAAATACATCTCGCAGTATTTTTTTCAATTTTTTTGGCGCCAAATTCAAATAGAAAAATGAAGTTAAAGTTTTCAAAATTTATTTTTGCAGTGAAGGTATTCGAGGACTGTCTCAGTTTTTTTTCTGTAAATGTGTTTTACTAAATTCTATAACATACATTTTTTTTCAGAATTTTAAACAGTGTGGAAGATAGTTAAAATAATTAAAAACCACTTTTACCACCTTAAAAATTTGAATTTCGTGCCAAAATTGTGATAAAAAAACTTATTTTTGTCTCTAATTTAAAAAAAAAGATAATCATTTCACAAAAATAAGTTTTTTATCACAATTTTGGCGCGAAATTCAAATTTTTAAGGTGGTAAAAGTGGTTTTTAATTATTTTAACTATCTTCCACACTGTTTAAAATTCTGAAAAAAATGTATTTTATAGAATTTGGAAAAACACATTTACAGAAAAAAAACTGAGACAGTCCTTGAATGCCTTCACTGCAAAAATGAATTTTGAAAACTTTTACTTCATTTTTCTTTTTGAATTTGACGCCAAAAAAATTGAAAAAAAAATACTGCGAGATGTAATTTTTGTTTTGTTTTGGGTAGACGTGGTTCCTGCTTGATTCGTGCTATAGAAAACGAGAAAAAAAAAATAAAACGTAAAATTCACGTTTTCAGTCATATCTCGACAACGAATTGCTTCAGGAGGTTGAAATTTCGAGCAATCAACAGTATTTTTAATAATCTTTCATCCAGTCATCGCGATTATTGATTTGCTTTAGGGGCATTTTTGACCATCTTATTCGGCTATACCCTTTCATACTGAACATTTTATTGTGGACGCATTTATAGCAGAGATAATCATGTCTAATCAACGGGGAGTGAATCGAAAACGCGATTTCTATTTCAAAACACAAATTAATATTTTCAGAAAAAAATTAAATTTAATAAATGATTCAATTTGCACAATTTTTAGTAACAACTCAAAACTCTTTATTTAGTTTAGTGGTTTCGTTGCAAAAAACAATTCTACAATTTGTTTGTGTGATTTAAGAAATATAATCATAGTAGTAATGATTATAATCAGGGGCGGCTCGTCATATAGAGCCAAGGAGCCATGACACCACCTCTAGTTTCGATCTTAGCAAGAATTTTTAATTAAATAGTGACTTACACGCGTTCTCAACGTGCATTTGAAGCAAATAAATTCTGTCTCATCTCGTGCGAGCGACGACGACGACACTTGTCGTATTTTCCGCGCCATACGTGATGAGTAAAATTAGTTCATTACTGAATAAGCATTTTTTCTCATGTACTATCCAGTACATAAATAAAACAATTAGGTAACCGTACAAAAAATACTGTGGAAAATGTCGAACATTTTCCAGAATATCAAAAATACTATATTTCTGGATGGATTTGAGAAGTTTGAAGCTAATTCTGGCAGTCACTATTTTTTTAGAATTTTTTAAATCACAAGATGTAAATTCTGTTTTTTCTAAAAATCAAGTTTCAATGGCTGACATTTTGTTTCCAGTGAGGGTATGTCGATCATTTTCCGGTTTGTTAAAAATACAATATTTCTGAATGGATTTGAGAAGTTTGAAGCTAATTCTGGCAATGACTATTTTTTTTAGAATTTTTTAAATCACAAGATGCAAATTCTGTTTTTTTCTAAAAATCAAGTTTCAATGGCTGACATTTTGTTTCCAGCGAGGGTATGTCGATCATTTTCCAATTTGTCAAAAATACAATATTTCTGGATGTATTTGAGAAGTTTAAAGCTAATTCTGGCAGTCACTATTTTTTTAGAATTTTTTAAATCACAAGATGCAAATTCTGTTTTTTCTAAAAATCAAGTTTCGATGGCTGACATTTTGTTTCCAGCGAGGGTATTTCGATCATTTCCCAGTTTGTTAAAAATACAATATATCTGGATGGATTTGAGAAGTTTGAAGCTAATTCTGGCAATCACTATTTTTTTAGAATTTTTTAAATCACAAGATGCAAATTCTGTTTTTTCTAAAAATCAAATTTCAATGGCTGACATTTTGTTTCCAGCGGGGGTATGTCGATCATTTTCCAATTTGTCAAAAATACAATATTTCTGGATTGATTTAAGAAGTTTAAAGCTAATTCTTGCAGTCACTAATTTTTTAGAATTTTTTAAATCACAAGATACAGATTCTGTCTTTTCTAAAAATCAAGTTTCGATGGCTGACATTTTGTTTCCAGCGGGGGTATGTCGATCATTTTCCGGTTTGTTAAAAATACAATATTTCTGGATGGATTTGAGAAGTTTGAAGCTAATTCTGGCAGTCACTATTTTTTTAGAATTTTCTAAATCACAAGATGCAAATTCTGTTTTTTTTAAATCAAGTTTCAATGGCTGACATTTTGTTTCCAGCGAGAGTATGTCGATCATTTTCCAGTTTGTTAAAAATACAATATTTCTGGATGGATTTGAGAAGTTTGAAGCTAATTCTGGCAGTCACTATTTTTTTAGATTTTTTTAAATCACAAGATGCAAATTCTGTTTTTTCAAAAAATCAAAGTTTCAATGGCTAAAAGCTTAAGAGGGAGATACATTTATTTCGACATCGTATCAACGAAATTATTTTAAGAAGTGTTTTTCAAGAAAAAAACATCATCAGACTCAAATATTCCTCAATTTAAAAATTAAGCAAATTATAGCACGGAATTCAAGACGAGTACGAACAAACAAAAAATAAATTCTTCAATTTTGCCTTTTAAAAAATTAAGGGAGAAGCAACCTCGGAAAGATTATAAAAACTACTCGAACTAGTCGATATACGAGTTACAAAACGAGTGGGATTATATTTAGGAGGAATTTCTTTTAGAGATCCATAGCTTTCCACCACGCACTACCAAAGCTGGTTACATCCAGAAAACATTTAGCTGAAGAGCAACTGAGATTTAGTGACATTTGCCCTTCTAATGTCACAATATAAATGATACAGAAGCAAAAAGCATGCGAGAGATATGAAGAGAAAAAAGAAAATAGCCGAACATAGAATAAAGAAGATGCAAATAAATAAAGCAAAACGATTCAAGAAAACAAAAAAACAAGTAGGGAGATAATTCGGCAGTATCGCAGTTTAAGAGAGAACTATTGTGGCCAAAAGGAAAATAATAATAATCAAAGTATTAAAGTTGGAGAAAGTACTAACTGTTGTAATTCTGAATGTTGGTAAATTTATTTTGATAAGAAGCAAGAAAAAGAAAATGGCCAAAGATAGAATGAAGGCAATGCAAATAACTAAAACGAAACGATTCAAGAAAGCAAGAAGCAAACAGCATGCCAGAAGAAAATAAAAAAGGCCGAAGATAGAACTAAAAAGTTGCAAATAACTAAAGCATGATGATTCAAAAAGTTTTCATATGTCAATTGCTTCAAATGGATCCCAAAAAAAAAAAGATTAATTTAGAATGGATTTTAAAATTTTGGAACTAATTTCAGAGGAGTTGATTTTCGCACCATCTTTCTAATCGGTGAATGTAATTTTCTTTTCTATAGTTTAAGTCTTTAATGATGTCATAAAATTGTGATAAAAAACTTAAGTGTTTTATTCAGTGTTTCGATGTCATATTTATTTTATTTTATTGTTTTAGCCGTTCATTCTGGATAGATTTTGTCATGTTGAAGGTAAACAACAATTTTTCTTATTGCCAAATACAATTTTCGTTTCCCTTTTTCAAGTTTTGAGTGTTGCTATTTTGTTACCAACCGGGATATGTCAATAATTTCAAAGGGATGTCAGAAATGGGTTTATTTTGGATGGATTTTGAAATTTTGAAGCTAATTTCAGCAGAGATGAATATTTGCAATTTTTCAAATTTCCGAATTAGAGATGGGCAAAGTAACTCTTTTTGTGATCAGCTTGACTAGGTCTGAATCAGCGAGAAGAGTCGACTCGGAGAGTCAGGTCACTACTCTGCTGAATAAATGACATGATTGCTATAAAGAAGAGTTAAAAACTAAAGGTTCTCACTTTCAAAAATGTTGTAAAAAAAGTCCTGGCTTTAAAATTTTCTATGTATGTCCCCTACATACAGTGAACAGCTAAAAAATATATCATCTGATTATGTTTAAAGAGTCGCCTCATCGGATCACCTTATCACTCCATTCAAAGGAGAAGAGCTAAAAAAAAAAGGTGATGTGGCCATCATGTTACTTTCTCCGACTTGATCGTATCATTTATATTTTCGCTTAATGGCTTATTTTCAATTTAAATCATATTTAAAATGTACATCGAGCGTTTTGTAGACTCGGATGAAACTGACGTTTAAAACGTCAAAATTATGAAAGATGGAAAAATTATACTTCAAATTCAAAAACTCAGTTTACTCAAAAACTAAAGCGATTTCAAAAAAACTTATTCTTTATAAGTTGTTCATTTTGGCATTCTTTACAATTATTATTAACATAAATTTGTTGTAACTATTATGGTTTCATATTTATAAAACCAAAAAAGAAAAAAAATGTTTTTCTCGAATAAAACTGATTTTATGAAAAATATTTTCAAGCAAAAGATGTTCATTTATTTGTTGTCTTCAATATTTGCTTAGATGTTTTTGTGATATTTTTTATATTTAAAAAAATATTGGAAAAAAGAAAAAACAGTTAAGGTACACACCCACTTCTGGTGTACGAAATTAACAAAGGCTTTTCAGTTTTTCGGATTATCAAATAAGACTTATGTTAAAAGTTTCATATCAATTGCTTTATTAGTTTTTGAGATACAGCGCGCACGGACACACACACGCACACACATTTTTTTCACTAATTGTTGAAATGGCATCTAGGGACCCAAAAACGGATATTTCCGTAAATTTTTTTTTAATTTTCACGATCACAATACTTTCTCGTACTTCGTAACGAAGAAAGTAATACAACTTACTAAAAAGCATTATTTATTTAATGTAATTTTAAAGGTACAATTGGTTTCTGACTGGATTGTAAGACCTCCAAAAGCTAACGACCCAGTTAAGTTAAGTTAGTTAAGGATATTTCGAAACTAGGTAAGTGTTTTGGATTTTCATACGCCGGCGGTGCTACTGGAGGAACCAATTTCTCTCCTTCTATAATTCAATTGGAGACTTGAATCTTACTTGCAATATGACTTTCCGCCATCGAAGTGGACTTCCACCTTCTGTGACATTTGAGGCATAAAATGTTTACTGCAGCATCCACTAAAACTGTGGTCGAAGTCCACCTTAGACAATGACCAGTACAGATGCTAGCATTTGGTTTTGCGAAGAATTTCGCAACAAAGGAATTTTTGCTAGAGTACTTTTCCTAATAACTTGAACTGTTAATTTCTGTTTTTTATAATTAATCAAAAACGTTGATGTGGAGTTTGGGAAGCTCTAAGAGAAACATACTTCTGATATATATTCGATATGTTAAACCCAGTAGATATTTCGCCAATAAAAAACAAATGTGCGTTGAATTCTTGGTTTTGAATAATCAAAATTCCACTTTTTGCTTCAAAATCGTTGATTCTCAATTTGGCGAGTTCATCGCACCGGCAGGCATGACATACCTAGTAATGGTCAAAAATTATTTTATAATGGAACATTTTTGTTTAACACAATTTTGTACGTTCGTCATCTGAAGCTTGTAATAAGAATTGAAGAAGAATTGTTCAACTTTCAAGTAGAAGAAAAGATTGCACCTTGTGATAGTTTCACCTTAGGACAGGTACTCTGAAAAAACACTTTATTGGTAACTCGCAGAATTACATGTTATACCGGCAATACCATTGTTTGTTTGCTCACCAAGTTATTTCAGAAGCTTTAAGTGCCAGAAAGTAAAATTTTGCTGCAACTTCCAGTATTGAAGTACTGTCGCGCAGCATTGTTTAAACAAGCAATCTATGCAGGAAGTATTTTTTTTTTGTGAAAAGTGTGCTTGGTAAACCTTCGAACACTTTTGTGGTTGCATCTTGGGACGTCTACCAAGGTGCAACCAACTACTTCATCTGCAATTTCACCAATGTTTGTGCAATTTTTCAGATGGACAGAAGTGCAACAGAGAAAAAGATAGCTAAACCAGGTGCAGAAACTGTAGAGGCAGCTGCTAATGATTTTATCACACACAAACGACCTGTCGAGAAGTAGCGAGAGGTTATGGTTTGTCAAAAAGCCTCCTTGGCAGGCACATAAAAAAATGATTAGTTGTGTGGATAAACTGATTTTAAATACAGAAGTAATTTTCTCTTATACTTTAAAGTCTGCGCAATGGAACTTTGACGCGACAGTGGACGATCTGAATAAATCAGCTTTCCAAAATATGGAGAAAACAACAAGTATCCAAAAAATGGAGAGAACATGAATCCGCAAAGAGACAGTGGTACCAAACTTTTTGTAATTCATTTAAAACCATAATATTTCTTCAAAAACTGAAGTTTCCTAGCCTATGTCGAATTGCCTCTTTCAAAAAATGATGAAATATGTTTTGGAAACCTCCGAGAACTCTGTGAAAGGTACTACCTACAACCTCAAAACGTGTGGAACCTGACGAAACGAGTTGTTCTACAGTTGACAATCCGTCACGCGTTATTGGTGACGTAAAAGTCAAACAAATTGGAGCAGCTACTTCAGGAGAACGTTACAATTATTGTCAGTATTAATGCTGTAGGAATATTTAAATACTCGGCCATCATATTTCCGCGCGTTCGTTACAAAACACACATAATTAACAATGCACCACCTGGTACCTTAGGAATGGCAACTTTTAGTGGATGGTTAAATGCAGAATTATTTGTGAAATATCTCTGGTAAAAACTTCTTGTGGCAATTAAGCATTAGTCATGAAAACAATATTTAATTGGAAGCGATAAATTTGGCGAAAGAAAACGGCATCATTAAAACCATGAAATCAAACAAGTGTTTAATTTTGAAACCTAATCAAGTAAATTTCTGTTGAAATTTCGAATTCGAAAAAAAAACACGGTTACAATACTTTCCCCGATTTCACAACTTACGCCATTCTGTAGAACGTAATTTTCATCAAATTGTGTAAAAAGCAAATTGTAGGTTTCATACAAACTATTTCTTCGGTTAGAAAAAAATAACAACCATATTCAACGGAAATATCCATTTTAAGATCCCCCCAAGACAATCTGTCCGTGGGCGCTGTATGTCAAAAATGAATACAGGTATTGAAATAAAATTTTAAGGATAAGATTTATTTATTAATTCAAAGAATGATACATTTTTGATAAAATTACAAACACCGGAAGACGTAAAAAATGGTGATGTGGCCATCATGCTACTTTCTCCGACTTGATGGTATCATTTATATTTACGCTTTCATGGTTTATTTTCAATTTAAATCATATTTGAAATGTGCATCGAACGTTTTGTAGACTCGGACGAAACTGACGTTTAAAACGTCAAAATTATGAAAGATGGAAAAACTATACTTCAAATTAAAAAAACTCGGTTTACTCAAAAACTTATTCTTTAGAAGTTGTTCATTTTGGCATTCTCTGCAATTATTATTCACATAAATTTGCTGTAACTATTATCGTTTCATAATTTTAAACCGAAAATTTAATAAAAATTAATAATTTTTTTTTGTCGAATAGCAATGATTTTATGAAAAATATTTTCAAGCAAAAGATGTTCATTTTTTTGTTTTCTTCAATGTTTGTTTAAATGTTTTTTGTGATATTTTTCATATTTAAGAAAATATTGGCAATAAACAAAAAACAGTTAAGGTAAACGCCCACTTCCGGTGTACGAAATTTTACCAAAATCTGTTCTGTTCTTCAGATTATCAAATGAGTTGGATGTTCAAAGTTTCATATCAATTGCTTTATTAGTTTTTTAAAATACAGCGCGCAGACACAATTTTTTTTTCCAGAAATTTTTGAAATGTCATTTAGAGACCCCAAAACGGATATTTCCGTAAAAAAAAAAATTTGAAAAAAAATTCCGATCACAATACTTTCTGGTACTTCGTAACGGAGAAAGTAAAAAGGTCTTCGCTTTCAAAATTTCTCAAATATTTATTCCTGTAAATAAAGAGAAACGAATCTTGTAAATCTTGCACTGAGTCATAACTCAAAAATGGCATTTAGAGACCCCAAAACGGTTAATTCCGTAAAAAAAAATTAAAAAAATCACCGTATCACAATACTTTCTCGTACTTCGTAACGGAGAAAGTAAAAAGGTCTTCGCCTTCAAAATTTCTCAAATATTTATTCCTGTAAATAAAGAGAAACGAATCTTGTAAATCTTACACTAAGTCATAATGCAAAAAGACCTTCATATTTTCAACTGAGTCACTTGACTACACTTTACTGATTCGGCTCACTCAAGAGTTAACCATCTCTACTCCGAATGTAATTTTCATTTCTATAATTTACGTTTTGCGTGTTATCAATTTGTTTTTGTTTCCAGCTGTAATATATCAATTATTTTAGCAGTATTGCAAAAATCGGTTCAATATAGAAGGATTTTGAAATTTTTAAGCTAATTCTAGAAGTGATTGATTTCTTACAGTTTTTTTTAATCGCAGGATGCAATCTTCTTTTTCTCCATTCAGGATTTGAGGTTTGATATTTTGCTTCCAGCTGTGACATATTAAATGTTTTAGCGTTTTATCAAAAATAGGTTCATTCTGGATGGATTTGGAAATTTTGAAGCTAATTTTTGGAGATATTAATTTTTGGAAATTATTTCATTGCCGAATGCAATTTTCTTGACTTCCGTTCAAGCTAATTTGTTTTCAGCTCCGATATGTCAACTTGCTTAAAGTGATGTCAAAAATCAGTTCATTCTGGATGAATTTGGAAATTTTGAAGCTAATTCCAACATTTTTTTAATCGCTGAATATAATTTTCATTTCTATACTTTAAGTTTTACATGTCACCATAATGTTTGCAGCTGAGATATGCCAATTGTTATAGCCTGATACAATGTTCATTCTCTAGTTCAAGTTTTGAGTATTGTTTTCCAGCTGTGATATATCAATTGTTTTAGGGGGATATAAATAATAACTTTGTTCCGGATAGGTTTTAAAATTTTAAAGTTAATTCCTGTAAAAATATTTTTTTTTACAATTTTTTAATCGCCTAATGGAATATTCTTTTCTCCAGTTCAAGTTTTGAGTGTAGCCATTCTATTTCCAGCTGTGATATATCAATTTTTTTTAAACAGATGTCAAAAATAGGTTCATCCTGGACAAATTTTAAAATTTCGAAGTTAATTCTCCACCCTCCCTTAGTGGACTATTATGCCTTCGGAATGACAGTTTCTTATGAAATCAATCATAATAACACACTGACATCTGTCAAATAATTTTAAAAATATTACCATTAGGGACAAGTTTAACTTCTACTAAAAGCAAAAATTGATAAATACGTCTACACAACTACACTTAATGATGGAAGTCCTCCAAAGAGAATCCACTTTCTAGAGCAGCAACCTAGGTCAGAGTGGAAGATCGTTTCGAGTAATGAACTCTGCCCGTTACTTTGCTATCGAAATTCTTGTAGGATTCTACAAAATTTTATATTATTTAGACGCATTAAGTTGGCAAACGTAACGAAGTAAAATAAATAAATACATGAAGAATTTGTAGCACGTGTTCCGTTTATTCGATAGATTTCTGTGGTGTATTGTAGATGGAAACAAAATGTTGGTTCTTTCATCTCGATTTGTATAAACTATCGTACATGCTCCACCCCATAACATGATCAATATTTTCGTATGGCTATCATTCTCTCTCATTGGTATTCTACGGTTAAAAAAGGTTTTCTATAAAATAATAAAAATGCTTCCTTCTCAAAAAAAAAACTAGGCACACAAAAACCAACATTTTGTTTCCAGCTACAATACACCACAATTTCAAATTTTGCGTCCATTTTTATTTCCGCAAATAGAGGGAAACAATATAAACTAAAATTCTTGGTTGTAATTGACGTCCTACCATGCATGCTTTACTGAATTAGACAAAATACAAGAAAATTACTTCTAGATCTCCGAAAAATCTTCCGCCCGGGATGGGAATCGAACCCACACGGCCGCGGTGCAGCCGGCACAATTTCGCCAAAACTTGCGTGATATTAATGACAAGTGTATTTCTTTCTAAAAGTTCTGGAATTAACAAAATTATTAAGAGTATTATAATTTCATAAATCTGACGGAGAATGTTTACCATTACAACTAAAAAAATTTTCATAATTTTATAAACCTTCATCATCAATTTTTTTTTTCAATTTTGACCTCTCTAGCCCGCCGTTTAAGCGTGTCGGAAAGATCAAAAGTGCAGTAGCGAAAAGTGCACACAAATCCGCAAACTTGCGGACAGTTATGTATTTGTTAAGGTCAGCTTAACGAGAACATCCGAAGTGATGTGTAAATATCTCAATGTTCCCGGTGTACCGTTACGTTTCTTCCACCTTTTTGAAGGCACCACAAAAGGGACGCAAGAAACCGTCCGCAAATTGATCATCGGATCCCACGCAGTTATTCCCATGTTGGTCCAAACAACCGCAAACCATTATTGTCCACACCACGCATAAACCCCCGTATAACGTGTGGGAGTTTGTAAACCCTTTAACGCGTGTCACCTGGCCCTCCAAAAAGAAACGAAAAAAAGAGAGAGAGAGAGAGAGAAGAGTTGACCATTTACAGTTACGCTGATTGTGATGAATTTTGCGAAATTACTCAATTACTCCCCGCTGTGCACTTAAGCCGTTGGATACAACAAAAGTCAACTTTAATCCCTTTTAAACCTCCTTAATTTGGTCAAAAGTCATTGGATTTAATTTTATTGCGAACTTTTATGAGCAAGTAGCCAGTCTGCAATTATGTTACGTTTCGGTAGGTGAAATATTGATATACAACCCTTTTGTAAGTAACGGTGGTTTATAGCTGTGCACGCTGTGCGCTTCTGGGTCATCGTGTCAACCCTTTGACGTGATTCTGTGAATCATCTGCTTGCCCCAGAAAATGAGGGTGCATTCGCAAACACAATCTATATTGCGGACGACCCTTCCGCTTCCGCGAATGCAAGTTTAGACATGTGTGGCTGATGATTTCATCATCCTGATTCCCCCAAATTGTTTGATTTTGCACAAATGATATCGACAAATTTGGAAAAATTTCATGCGATCATGAAATGGAGTAAAAATGTTACAATTTTTTTACTTAAAATTAACTTAAAACTAATACTACTACAAATACTACCAAATAAGTGTTATGTTTATTTAAGATTTTCTTAAACACACATTTTTTGTATCAAATAAATCAACATATTTTTTTCATTAAATAAGTGGATTTTCATTCCTAAAAAAAGTTTCTTTTTAATTTTCTTCATACGAGTGGCGAATCCGGAAGGTTTCGAAGTAAAAAATTTAAGAGAAATTGAATAACACATTTTTTAAATGCCACCACTGACATTTTCGTAAAGTTCACGAGAATATCTAGGCTCAAGAGGGAGGCAATTGTCCCCATTTGTTATAAGACTATATTTTACGTAAAAAAATAAGTCTTTTTTGATTGACTACAATTTATGGCATTTATATTGTTGAAGCACGTGTCAGAATCCGTTTGAGTTTTTTATTTTGTAATTCATAAGAATGATTGGCTGCCCAAAATCTAAACATACGCAAGAAAATAATGAATAAATATAATAACAATGTTTATTTCACCATTGCAACTTCGTGTCAAACAGAGTAATATACAATCTGAATTAAAAAAATCACCAAAAATAATGATTTGTAATTTTTTTAAATTCCGTTAAATTATGGATTTCCACGCAGTAACGATGGCAAACATCCTCTTCAGATAAATATATTATCCATCCTCAAATGAACCCTCAATCAATTGGTAGCTACAGCATTGAAGAGAATTACAGAAATACATTTCCATGAATTTACAAAATTGACTTTAAATTCTCCTTGGAGTCGTTAACTTTTCGCCACGCACCGTCGGCTTGCCCATAATTTACGAGCGAATTAAGCGAAAGGGTTAAAGCTCCAAGAAATTCCGAAGACGCACACAAAACGGCAATAAACTTTTATTGCATCCAAATTTACGCATTCAGATCGATTTTAAATAATTACGTTCGGTTTACCTAGGCTACCGTAAACCCATTTACAATCCATCGTCCGAAATAATTAGGACAATCAGTGTGTCCCAGTAATACCTTTAACAGACACACCCACTTTTCACTAATCCTGGTAAATATTTATGGTAAATCCTTAAAAATATACGCTTTATGGTAAGATTGCAAATTCATAAAAATATATTGATCATGGCAACATGAAACTTCGATGTCATTGTATATTCTTCCAAAAAAAAAAAAAACTAATAAATAAGGATAAACATTCATATCAAACGAAATTTTACCTAATCTTGTTTTATCCGATGAAAGCAAAAAATGGTGATGTGGCCATCATGTTACTTTCTCCGACTTGATGGTATCATTTATATTTACGCTTTCATGGTTTATTTTTAATTTAAATCATATTTTAAATGTACATTTAGCAAATTGTAGACTCGGATGAAAGTGACGTTTAAAACGTCAAAATTATGAAAGACGGAAAAATTATACTTCAAATCCAAAAACTCAGTTTACTCAAAAACTAAAGAGATTTCTAAAAAAACTTATTCTTTATAAGTTGTTCACTTTCGCATTCTCTACTTTGTTTGTTGTCTTCAATATTTGTTTAAATGTTTTTGTGATATTTTTCATATTTCAAAAAATATTGGCAAAAAACCAAAAACAGTTAAGGTAAACACCCACTTCCGGTTTTCGAAATTTTACCAAAAGCTTTTCACTTCTTCCTATTATCAAGTAAGACGTATGTTCAAAGTTTCATATCAATTGCTCTGTTAGTTTTTGAGATACAGCGCGCACAGACCCACAGACAGACAGACACGCACACACACATACAGCGACAAATTTTTTTTTCCAGAAATTGTTAAAATGGCATCTAGGGACACCAAAGCACATATTTTCGTAAAAAAACCTACCATTATAAAGTCAAACCGAAGAGTAACATTTAAAAAATGTCCTTTAAAAAACTTAAACAACACATTTTTCCAAATCTAAATTAATTCATCACCATTTTTACTTTCTCCGTTACGAAGTACGAGAAAGTATTGTGATCGTGATTCTTTTTTTAAATTTTTTTTTACGGAAATATCCGTTTTGAGGTCTCTAGATGCCATTTCAACAATTTCCGGAAAAAAAAAATTGTGTCTGCTTTGAACATAAGTCTTATTTGATAATCCGAAGAACTGAAAAGTTTTTGGTAAAATTTCGTACACCGGAGATGGGTGTTTACCTTAACTGTTTTTTGTTTTTTGCCAATATTTTTTTAAACATGAAAAATATCACAAAAATATTTAAACAAATATTGAAAACAACAAAGAAATAAACATCTTTTCTTTAAAAATATTTTTCATAAAATCATTGTTATTCGAGAAAAAAAATATTATTTGTTTGTTTATATTTATGAAACGATAATAGTTACAGCAAATTTATGTTAATAATAATTGAAGAAAAAAATTGTATAAATCACTTTAGTTTTTGAGTAAACTGAGTTTTTGAATTTGAAGTATAATTTTTCCATCTTTCATAATTTTGACGTTTCAAACGTCAGTTTCATCCGAGTCTACAAAACGTTCGATACACATTTAAAATATGATTTGAATTGAAAATAAACCATTAAAGCGTAAATATAAATGATACCATCAAGTCGGAGAAAGTAACATGATGACCACAAAACTTTGAACATAAGTGTTATTTGAAAATCGGAAGAACTGAAAAGCTTTTGGTAAAATTTCATATTTTTGAATATTTACATTAACAGTTTTTTTTTTTGTTTTCTTAGCCTTTTTGGGTATTCAGGACAATGTTTTCAGGTCTTTTTTAAGAACATTTTCAAAAGACCTTTCTTCGAGGATATTTTTTCAGGACTTTTTAAGAAATTTTTTAGGACTTTTATTTTCAGGATTTCTTTTCAAAATTTTATTAACAGGACTTTTTCTCTTGACGTTTTCCGGACTCTCTCAAGAACCCTTAGTTGAGACTTATTTTCGGGATTTTTTTCAGAACAAATTGTCAGAATGTTGTTCATGACAATTTTTTGAATTTTTTTTTCATTCCCGTTTTTGGACCTTTTTAAGGCATTTTTTTCAAGACTTTTTATTTCAGGACTTATATTAGGCCTTTTTGCAGGACTTTCTTCGTAACTTTTTTCAAGACACTTTTTGGGATTTCTTTTTGAGGACAATTTCGTCAGATCTTTTCAATGAAAAATATTCAGAATTTTTTTTGTTTATTTTTTAAAGATATTATGTTCGGGGAAATTTTTCAAGACTGTTTTTACAAGACAATTTTCTTATGATATTTCATCAGGACTCTTTTTCTGAACTGTCTTCAGGACTTATTTTAGGACTTTTTAGGACTCTTTTCGGGACATTTGTTTCTGGTATTTTGTATGAAGACTGTTTTCTGGATTTTTGTTCACAGCTTTTATCAGGACACTTTTTCAAGGAGTGTTCCTCCAGGACTTTTTTAAGAACCTCTTTGTCAGGACTTCTTTACAGGATTATTTTCAAAATTTTCTTCGTTACATTTTTTCAGAATTATTTTTTCAAGCCTTCTTTACAGGACTTTTTTCAGTACTATATTTCAGAACATTTTTTAATTAATTAATTAATTTTTAGGACTTCTTGTTCGGGACTTTTTTTCAAGAATCTTTTTGGGATTTTCTTTAGGACAATTTCTTTAGAACTTTTTCAGGTCTTTTTAACCCGCCAATGGTGACCTACTGGTCTGTGAGACCGGATGTGTCGAATAACTTTATTCTCCGTTATTGTTTTTTGTTGACATTTCGAGCTTAAATTGATTAAATATCTTTGTTTTATTGTCAAAGAGCATAAATTAAAAAAAACATGAACTATTAGTAACACGTTTCGAAAAATCTTCAGTTGAAAACTCCGGTGCGTGAGACCATTAAATTTGCGTCACCAATGGCGGGTTAAGGATATTTTTGCAGTGTTTTTTTTTCAGAAATGTTTTATTCGCATTTTTTACGATGTTATTGTCATAACACTTTTTTAAAACTGTTTTTACAGGATATTTTTTCAGGATATTTTATCAGGACTCTTTTTCGGGACTTCATTCAGGACTTTTTCAGGATTTATTTTAGTACTTTTACGGACTTCTTTCAGGATTTTTTAAGGACATTTATTTCTGGTGTTTTATGTGAAGACTTAATTTTTCAGAACTCTTTTTTCAGTACCTTTTTCAGGATTTTTATCACGACTCTTTTTCACAACTTTTTAACAATACTCTTTTTTTAAGACTTTATTTCCAAAACTGTTTCTCCAAGACCTTTTTCAGGACATTTTTTTGTCAACTCTTTTTCAGGACGTTCTTTTCGGACTTTATTTCTGGTCTTTTTGGATCTGTTTTTCAAGACATTTTTGCCTGGACTCTTTTTTCGGGATTTTTTATCAAGACTTTTTTATTGGGACTTTTTCAAGACTTTCTTGTTTAGGATTTTTATTAGGTTTTTAGGACTTTTTAATCAGGACTATTTATATTTTCAGAAATATTTTTCAGGAGTTTCTTGCTCAGGGCTTTTATTAGGTTTCTTAGGACTTTTTACTCAGGACTATTTTTAGAAATCTTGAAACATAATTTGTCATTTTTACCTTTCATAATATTGACATTGCTATCATTCGATCATGTGAAACGCTCGATTTAAAATATGATTTCAATTGAAAATAAACCGTGAAAACGTGAATATAAATGGCTATGATACCATCAAGTCGGAGAAAGTAACATGATGGCCACATCATAATTTTTACTTTTTCCGTTATGAAGTTGGTACGAGAAAGTATTGTGATCGTGATTTATTTTCAAAAATTTTTTTTTACGGAAATATCCCTTTTGGGGTCCCTAGATGCCATTTCAACATGTTCTGGAAAAAAAATTGTGTGTGTGTGTGTGTGTGTGTGTATGTGTGTGTGTGTGTGTGTCTGGATGTGTGCGCTGTATCTCAAAAACGAATAGAGCAATTGATATGAAACTTTGAACATTTTGAACGTCTTATTTGGTAATCCGAAGAACTGAAAAGCTTTTGGTAAAATTTCGTATACCGGAAGTGGGTGTTTACCTTAACTGTTTTTTGTTTTTTTGCCAATATTTGGTTAAATATGAAAAATATCACAAAAACATTTAAACAAACTTTGAAGACAACAAGGAAATGAACATCTTTTGCTTGAAAATATTTTTTATAAAATCATTGCTATTCGAGAAAAAAATGTATTAATTTTTTTTTTATTTTTGGTTTATAATTATGAAACGATAATAGTTACAGCAAATTTATGAGAACGCCAAAATGAACAACTTCTAAAAAATAAGTTTTTTTCTAAATCCCTTTAGTTTTTGAGAAATCTGAGTTTTTGAATTTGAAGTATAATTTTTCCATGTTTCATAATTTTGACGTTTTAAACGTCAGTTTCATCCGAGTTTACACTACGCTCAATGTACATTTAAAATATGATTTCAATTGAAAATAACCCATGAAAAATAAATAAATGGCGATGATACCATTAAGTCGGAGAAAGTAACATGATGGCCACATCACCATTTTTTAGTTTCCGGGTTAAATGAGCTAGAATTAGTATCTGTTTTACATGAAAAGTGAACTTGTTTTATCTCTTGGAAACTTGATGGTTTTCAAAAACCGAAAAGATTCTTTAAAATTAGTCTTTACTCATATTTGTAGTGACTTTGCAGAGTTTTATTCCTACGGCAACTATTTTTTTTTACTGGATTGATTTACTTAACACTATTCATCAGCGTTCGAATTTTTTTTTGAAAATTTATAACTTCAAATCTATTTGCGTTAGAATCACAGTTTTTATGCAAAAGTTTAGATAATTTTACTGTGAATTAAAGGTACTTTTCAGACTTCAAATTATTTTTTCAATTTCACAGTTATGCGAATTTACATGAAAAGTGAGTTTGTTTTATCAACCGCCTAACTCTTAGGAAAATTGATGAGTTTTCAAAAACCGAACAGATTCTCCAAAATTAAACCTTTGTAATGTGTGCAGTGACACA
Source organism: Ocypus olens (assembly GCA_910593695.2). Taxonomy (NCBI): domain Eukaryota; kingdom Metazoa; phylum Arthropoda; class Insecta; order Coleoptera; family Staphylinidae; genus Ocypus; species Ocypus olens. The sequence goes on from OU343048.1 coordinate 54,541,611, forward strand.
ACTAATTTTTACTAGGTTTTTTTCTTAGCAGTATTCATCGGCGATTTTTTTTTTAATTTGTAATTTCAAATCCGTTCTCGTTAGAATCACAATTGCATAATTGTAGATAATTTTACTGTGAATTAAAGATACTTTTCAGATTTCATATTGTTTTTTTCAGTTTCGGAGTTAAAATCAGTATCTATTTTAACAACCGCGCAACTAGAAAATTGGTGGATTTTAAAAAACAAAATTGATTCTACAAAATAATTTTTTCTAATGTATGTAGTGAATTTCAGACTTTTATTCTTTTTTTTAACTACGAAGCTATGTTTTATAAAATGGTCATACATTGTTTTTTTGTTTTAAGTTATAATTTGTTTAGATATATAGAAATAATATATATTTCATCGTTTTTTTTATTTGAATAAAAATTTATTTTATAAAAAAAATTGAAAAAAAAATCATGATCACAATACTTTCTCGTACTTCGTAACGGAGAAAGTAGAAATATTTTCAGGCCAATCTGCAGCAATGTGCAGTAACGCTACGCCGGTCAGTCTGTAATGTTAAATGTACAAAAAGTGTGACCGGCGGCGCAGAATGAGGGTTCTAAACTAAGCTTGCTGTGCCGGTCACCGGTGACCCTCACGGCCCCATTGGAATAACTAGGTCACCGGTGACCCCCATGGCGGTTAATGTGTTAACACTATTATTCGCATTTTTTGGAAATTTGTAACTCCAAATCCGTTTGGGTTAGAATCACAGTTATTATGCACAATGGTAGATAATTTTACTGTGAATTAGAGATATTTTTACGGTGAATTAGAGATATTTTTACTGTGAATTAGAGAAATTTTTAAATTTCAAATTGTTTACTTAGTTTCTCGAATTAGAAGGAGCATCTGTTTTACACGAAAAGCGAGTTTATTTTATCAACCGCGTAACTCTTTGAAAAATTTGTGTATTTTCAGAAACTGATATGATTCTGGAAAAACTAGCCTTTCTAATGTATGTAGAGTTGCACCAAGCAGTCGAGGCGTGTTGCGCAGTGACCTTTTTAAATTAAATTAGCTCCGGAGCTTTGTCATCGCGTTCTCTCGTGTTCTCCGAATACTTTCTCACTCTGTGCAAACTCTACCCCCTTACGTCTCGAGTGCTCGGTGATGGTGGAATGAGTTTTCCGAATTTTATTTAAAGACAAACTATTTTTTAATCGATTTTTTTTTGTGAAAACATTAATCACAATTCGCATTTTTTGAAAATTTATAACTACAAATCTATTTTTGTCAAAGTCATAATTTGTATGCAAAATTGTAGATAATTTTACTGTGAATTAAAGATACCTTCAAGATTTCAAATTGTGTTTTTAGTTTCTGAGTTATGCGAGTTGGAATAAGCATGTTTTATACGAAAAATGAGCTTGTTTTATCAACCGCATAACTCTTTGAAAATTGATGAATTTTTGTAATATCCGAAATGATTCTGCAAAATTAATCTTTTCTAATGTATAATATGGTAGTGAGTTTGTGGGATTTTATTCCAACGCCATTTTTTACTTATTAATAACTAGATTTTAAATTATTAAATATTACTACTCCATGAAGATATTATCCGCTTAACAAGATTAATTAAGATTGTAATTCTAAATAGGATTACCAGTGTTATTAGTCCAATGGAAATTTTGAACATATTAACTGTCGTGTCTGGCTTATCGACCATTTTACATTTATTGTTATCCGAATAATTGGGTAAATCCCAAAATGTAAAACATAATTCGGTATTTTGGAAATATCTGGTGACCATTTTAGGGTAGCAATTGTATAAAAAATGAGGAAGGTTTTATTGCGTCTGCGGAATAAAAGTAAAAATGCCAATTGCGGTTGTAAAAAGAAAACGGTTCCCTTGCAATTTTATATAACAAGCCAAAAAATCGTTCTCGGAAAAAATTACAGCCCTCGGCCAAAATGGCACAATGACCGTCAATAAACTTTACGGCCCTTGCGGAACCGCCGGCTGCTCCTTGAGTTTTATATTTTCGTGAAGCAAAAGTGCGTTTTACTGGTAAGTTGTGGAAACTAAACTACAATTTGAGCAGGTGGTGCAAAAAAATTGAAAACTCGCTGTATCCAGAAATAATGCTGACTGACAATTAATTTTTTTTTTATGTTTGATTGAATTGCGGGTTAAGGAGAGTGAATGATTATAAGGGAATTGGCGTAAGCGATTTGCTGTTCGGCCACTAACGTATATAAGTTTTTGAAGATTTCATTTTCTAAATGAATGGGACATACACTACACATCCATGGACCCGCACGGCCACTTCTTCGTTCTGAAAAAGTGACCGCACGGATGGGATTCGAACCCACGACCACGAGGCCCAGAAGCAGGAATGGTACTCACTAGGCCACCGCGGCCCCAATTTAAAATTAATTAACAAAAGTCCGCCATTACATTTGACCAATACTTGTATCAATTTACATGAAAGAAAAATAACGAACAAGAATTAAAATTTTGAAAAATTATTCGTAAACATAAAATGAGGGCAGATCCATAGCACTTTGGCAATCTTTTAAATATAACTTTAAACATAACTGTTTAGTAGTAAAACAACAAGTGTAATGATTGCCGAAATACAAATTCATTCGATTTTGAGAAATAAATTGTTGCTTTCGAAAAAGCGAAAAATTTGCGACAATCGTAATTTTTCTCCAAACCATTTTAGATTAATTTTTAATTAAATCTTTGATATTTTAACCAATAAAATAAGTCTGTTTTGTGTTGAATAAAATAATCATTGGGATTTATGTATTTATATCAAATGAAGACGTTTATCCAAAATCGGGTGTAATAATTGAATTACAGTGGTCATTTGAGCCATGCAATGTTGCTCATTACCCCCTAGTGAGAGAATAAGTTTCTCTCACGGATTGCATAGATCCTTCATAGAATTTTTGAAATATTTCAAATTGACACCACGTACGTCAAAAATTCTTGTCAAAATTTTATAAACATTATTTCAATATTTAATGCAATTACAGACGATTTTGGATAAAATTTTATATTATACTCATGTGGAATTCCTTATTAGTCCTTTAAGAAAATAACATTTTCTTGCGGGACTAATTACGTACATTCCACATTCGTATAATACATAACTATTATTAAGAGCATTACGAAAACTTGGATGGCCTTAGATTAACTTATCAAACTCTAGAAGTAAATACATTGTGAAAATTTGCAAAAATCATGGGAAACGGAACGGTACATTTTGCCACAGAAACGGTAAAATCTAAACCCTTTCAGAACGGCCGAGAAGGGCAGATGTTTCCTGTTTCATGGATGTAGGTCAGAACCACGCACAGTGCGGGGACAATGAGGATTAAAATATGAGCAAAAATTCTTGTATACAGTTATTACAGGACATTTGACACAGACATCAATCATAACTCGGACAATGGAAATACACAAGTATTGGCCAGTTCTCCGCCATCCAACCCTACCATAATGGGTCTATTTGTTAGGGCGCAACCATAATGACAGGTGACATGCCGTTTTCCGCATTTCTCCATATACACGTAAAACTTATTCAAAAATCAAGAAACCCTTACGAGATCATTTACTTGCGTGATCCATCATTTCGCACAATGTGTGAATGGAGTTTTTTTTTTCAAGAAAGTAATTATTTATTGATTACGAATGTTAAACAACGTTCATTCACGAAATGTCGTTGTTGACATTCGCGATTATGAATCAATTTTGTTTTGGTTAAAGATGCATCATTACCATTCATGATTAGACACATAAAAATCAATAAATAAAAGTGCGTTGTTTGATTCATCGCAATTCCGAAAGTACAACAACGGCGATGTTTCATTCATGATGCGCGAACGACATTGACCGTCAAAATTTTAGAATTCTATCGTTCAAGGTACCAAAATTAATCACTGAACTGATTTGAAATCAACGAATAATTTCGATAAATATAGAATAGTGCTGTTTCTTAAAGTACTTACCAAATCTTCCATTCTTGCTTTATTCTTCAGTTCCGATGTTATATTTTGTACTTTCATGCCTTTTGGAGTTTTTGGTTACAAAATATTACATCGTATTTAGAACTGTGAATTTTGTTTGAAAAAAAAAATAGAGGCAGAAAACTTCAATAATTTACAGTGAGTGATCATATTATTAGAGCCACTGCGTAAAAAGCATATTTTTGGTTTCGGTGGATAATAAAATTACAAAACTAAGACAAATTTGATCGAATTTCGTTTTTTTTCACTCTGTTTAAATAGCATATTGTATTGAGGTAGGTAAGTATAATATAAAACAAATAACGCTAATATTTATTATGGCTTTATTGATAATTTATGTAGGTGGCTCTAATAATATGATCACCCACTGTAAGCGTCATAAGATTATTTTAAATAAACGTGAATGTATTAAAGATCCTAACGAAAGGTTATATCAAATAAACGTGAATGATTAATGATCTTAGCTTAGGTTACATCAAATAGCAAAAATATTACAATCACTATTTGGTGTTGTTAGTGCTGTTATGAGAATTAAAATTTATCGCCTAATTGAATAAATGTACAAAATTTGCAAGAAGTTAATGTTTTAATTCAGAATATATAAAGAATCTCAGAATCATCTCGGGGATCACAAAATGGATATTTCCGTTAAATGGTGACCCTACTTGTCTGTGAGACCGGGTGTGTCGAATAACTTTATTCTCCGTTATTGTTTTTTGTCGCAATTTCGAGTAGCTGCCGCATTGCAGATTAAATTGATTAAATATCTTTGTTTGATTAATTAAAACACTTCGTTTTGTTTCACTGATTTTCAACAAAACCAAGTGTTTTAATTAATCAAATTATATAATTATGTTTCACCACGGGTTAAGTGAGAAATTAATTAATCATATAAATATCTTTGTTGTATTACCAAAGAGCATAAATTAAAAAAAAAACATGAACTATTAGCAACAGGTTTCGAAAAATCTTCAGTTAAAAAGCCCGGTGCGTGAGACCGGCGGCACCATTAAATTTGCGTCACCAATGGCGGGTTAAAATCGCCCAAAACTCATCAGGAATACCAATAATAATGTGTAAAAATCTATATTTCACTAAACCTTACAACAATACTCTCCTATCATATTTAAAGAGTCTTTAATCAAACCATAACATATTCTGATTGGGGCTGAAAACTGGGTATTGTACATTCTTCCAGATTTTAAAATCCGGCGAGATCAACAACAATCTTACATCAGTTTGATTAAAAAAACTCTCCATTAATGAATTTATTTTTTGGCCTTTATTACATGCGCCAAATCAAATTTTCCTCTCACGCATTTTAATTTCACTCCGGGACAATCTTGGACACGTCCGACTCGACACAAGACGATATTGTGTTCTTGTAAATTGTGTCCGATTCCCGGGATGTAGGCGATCATTTCTTTGCCGTTGGACAGGCGGACGAGGACGCATTTTCTGTTTGCAGAATTTGGCTTTTTCGGCTTTTTGATGAGAGTTCTTAGGACCACCCCCTTCATGAAGGGGTTGCCTTCCAATGGCTGGCGTGGTTTCCTCTTCTTGATGTGCGGACCGGTGCGGTGCATCTGGTAGAGAGAAGCCATTGTTCTTTCTGCAAGAGAAAAAAATCTAATATAAAGTCGAGTATTTAATAGAAATTGTTGTTGTTGCTTCAATCTTTTCTTATAAAGATCGACAACGCGAAATCCTTTAAATTTATTTTCGAGTAAATCCAAACCTCAAATGTTCCTTGAAGGTAATGTAATTAGCGTTAATATATACTTGAAATATTAGCAATTTCTTAAAGGTTATATAATTAGCGTTAACATAAAATAAGCAAGACCTTTATTTAAATTATCTGGAAGTGCAGTAGGAACCGCATACTTCATAATGTTATGAATTATAGCATTGATGATTTGTTTATGTAATTTTTTGCTACCAGTTTATTTATTTATTTTAAGTACACAGCTGGACAAAATCAACGCAATACGTTTTTTTCTAAATTTTCAGCATTTCCAATTTTTTTTAGATGGTATTTGCTCGTGGCATCATTGATATCAAAGAATTGTAAATATCCTTAATATTGCTCTGATAAGTGATAAGAAATAGTACTTGCATTCAAATCGATAAAAGTTAATAGTTTTGGTCGGATCCGTTACGCAACTTTGGAATTATTTTAAATCTTATAACGTTACGTAGTGCTCTCTTTTTTTGATATATCCAACCCTGTCTCCACTGAGGCAGCTGGGACGGAACAAAAATGTTAAGAGGACAAGTTAAGGTCGATCGTGATATTTATTTGTCAGCGCTGTATGGCGAAAAGTTAAGCAAATAACGTCGTAATATTCTTGAATCTAATAATAATCTTCAGAGAGCAAGTCAAGGTCGATCGTGAATTTCTTTGTCTCCATTGTATGGAAGACAGGTAAGCCGAGTACGTCGAAATATTCTTGAATGTAACAATAATCTTAAGAGGGCAAGTCAAGGTTGATCATAATATTTATTTGTTTCCGTTGTATGGCGGAAAGGTAAGCTAAGTATGTGATTTATTCTTTAAAGTAATCACGACTTAACCGTAGAGGAAGCAGTGCAGCGCCAACATTGCTGCGAGAGTGATATTTTCGAAGATATGGGGCAACTTTGTTCGGAGCAAGTCAATCATCAGCAAAGCCCGTGGCTAGGAGTTCCATTGAGAATAGATCTCATTATCTAAGTTTAGTTCAGGGGCGAAAAAGTCTACCAATCTATTGGATAGAAGTTTTTTAGACTTCTTGTCCTAAGAAACAAGATCCCTACAAGCTCGAATCTAAGAAATGAAGCAATTTCCGAAGAAATTATTTGAATGAAGCACAATTTGATTGTAGTAAGCTAGCAATTACATCACTACTTACTATGACCATTTTGTATTTATTAAATTTACGATTTAGATCAAATTCAACATTATTTAATTTCTAAGATCATTTTTGTAAAAATTCAGGGAAATAAACGAGCGTACCTTCTAATATGAGTGGTAAGAAACTATAAATCTACTCGCACCCAATATTTTAGTTTGGTTTTGGACATTAAAAAGAAGAGGACTTTTTTAATTTTATAAATTAAAACTTCAAATTGGGTATTAGAAAAAGAAAACGTAAACATTGCCTTTAATATAACTCACCTTTGACAAGAATTGTTCATAGACACGATAATTTATGATTGGTCATCTAGTAATAGTTATCAAAAAAAAGATAATAAAAGATAATGATGCGTGTTACCGTATATGCGTCATAAATAATTCATTCATAATTTAAAATAAAACGTAGTTGAGTGTTAAAATTTATCATTTTGATAAAGATGATGACTACATAACCACTTCACATGTAATCTTTACGAATCATAATAAATGCGGATCTTTGAACGAAAGACTAATTCGCAAGAAGATTTTTTGGCTATTTAAGTAAAATAATTGTCTAGTTTAGATTGAGCTCCAGGAAATATTATTTCCTTCACACAGGAGCATTTCTGTAGAACATCATCGTTAATTTGATGAGCTATTGCAACCATGATGATGCTCATTATTTCTTTATTTTTATTTTTTTGTATATGCTGGTGCTGATTTGTCAATTTAAAAAGGATACTTGAAAAACTTCTTGAGTAACAGATTAATATCATGAATATTCAATCAAAGGAAAACTAAAGAAAATTCCAGTGTCTGGCTATATTTTGGCATTTTCTTGTAACAGAGGGAATTAATAGGGGGCCGAAGGAGGAAAGACAGGATTTTTGCAAGAAAAGAGGAAGAACATTTAAGTGGGAGGTAGTAAAGAAATTTAAATCCAGCTTAAAAGAAGTGAGTTGGGAGACTAACCAGAGATTCGAGAGATTAACTAGTGTCCGAACAGAAAAGGATAGCATATGAGTGAAGGAAAATCAAAACAGAAAGAAGAAGTCTTAGCATACATTTTCTTCATTCCATCAGAACCTGTAGCAAAAAAACAATTGAGATTAGAATCCCCATTTTTATTATAATTAAAACAGCTATAGGTTACATTAAGATGGTGAGCGAATAATCTATATATTTTTTTCCGCTACCGACAACGTAAATAAGCATTTAACGTTACAGACACCGTAAGTGGCTGATAACACTCGTGGTGTTTGTTGTCCTTGGCGACGGAACTTAATTTTTACTTACGGACCTAGGAAAATAATAAACAGAAACGTAACGATCCAACATATAGGCGAGCAACACATATTCGTCTATACCTATATCATCGGCACCCTTTTTACATAACCACAGCTTAAAAGAGTCGTAACAGGGCACATACATTTTTCGATTTTGTCTTTAACAGGTTCTAACACGCAATATTCGCAGCTTCGTTTGTATCCATGCCCGCAGAAAGTTTCATTGGATTGACACAAACAAACAAAGTTCGACATTGTTTTCTTGGTTGCTGGGTTGCCATAGGACGCATAGGTGACTTTAAAAATATTAATCCCAAATGTTACAAGTCGTATTTTAGAATATTTTCTGATCTTTTTTAAGTATTATATTTCCGGTAGCGGAAAAAAAATAATAAGCAACACGGAATGTAATGACACTTAACATTTTCGGCAGGCGAAGTGTTCGCATACCTCAAATGTTAATACGTCCTTACGTTCCTGGTTGCTTAAATAACTATTATATGTTGCACAATTGCAACTCGAATCTGTTATTTTCACTGGTATTAAAATAGCCCATACAGTAAGAATGATCGAAATCTGTTTATTAGCTCAGAACTTGCAACAGAAAACTGAAAAGCAATTGCGACTTTAATACGTTTCATTTGGCTTTAATTAAAAAAGAAAGAAGAAAGAGAGGAAAGAAAAAAAAAACTGATGGGTTTGGTAAGTATTAAACAAATGATAAAGTGCTTTGAAGAGAGTGTCATTGAGGGACATTACTACGAAAAGCATAAATCAAGGACATTATACAATACAGAAAAAATGGAAAGGGTAATGAATCAGATGAAGGCACAAATTCAGGATCCGGGAGGGTAGGAAGAAGCGTTCTGAAAACTGAAATGGTTGAGATGTTTCATGGGACAATTGAAGAAGATATGGAGCAGAGAGAGGTCACAGGCGGAGGTTAGATTCCATTTACATGGAAGATCCGGCAAAAAGGATTAAAAAGTCTGAAAAGTTTATTGTATAGATGTCCCATAGAGGGCGCCAAATCAAAATCGGGCGGCATTTTGGTTTCGAAGTTGACAGGCCTGTTCTTATCATTTTTGTTTTTTTTTGCTCCGATTAATTTAACTTCGGTTGATTTCAGAGTTAGTATTGGTTTGTTTTCGTCTAACCGAGCAACCAAATTTTATCAAAGGGGTAAGGGGTGAAATTGTCACGCAGACAGTGTGACAACTTTGTGCAGTTCTCCGAGGAAATGAAGCACCCAAAGAGACGAATGAGCCAAAATTTGATTTAATGAAGTTGTCAAAATGTCCAAATGCTGCAAATTTTGGGTAATCGATTTTCAGGACCTACAGTGACAATGTTTTGCACTATGGCGATTTGTTACTCTGTCAGATGAGAACGATTTCGCCGAAGTTCGCGTACAGTTTAACGTTTTGTGCAAGACCTAATATGTATATGCAAAAATAGTAAGAAACTGCTGTGAAAAAAAAACGAAATGTTTGAACTTTTAAATACATGGCTTTGAAACCCGTTTTTTTGACATGTAACGTCAGAATTAGAAATGTTAGGTTTGGAATGCATGTATCTCAAGATACGCTAGTGTTATATAGTGTGACTTTTACAAAATTGTTTACGTGAGTAAACACTTAACCGTGGGTAAATAGGAACTTTCCCTGGCTTAAATCGCGTCAGCAATGAAAAGTTTTAAACAGAATCTATATTATAGGCCTCCTAATATTTGGTGTTAGATTGCGCTTAGGGAAGAAGCGCCGAAAACTCATAATTATTCAGCGAGCGTGGCGTGAACAGAATATAAATATAGACACAGAATCGTCGTGGAGATTTGTTATCGCGTTCTCTCGCGTTCTTTCCGAATACTTTCTCACTCTGCGCAAACTTTACACCCATGTGACACCAGATATTTGGAGGCCTATACCTCCTCCTCCCTCTCGCTTATCTAAAAAGTGATGAATAATTTACTCATCCAAGTGAGCCGCAATCAGATAAGTTTGAGAAATACTGCATTAAAACAACACATTTTGGATTTGCCGCCACACTGCAGATATTTGCACGTATTTTTTGTCATAATTAATTCATCACAGTTTGCAACGAATCTGCTAAACATAGCTTTAAATAAATACATTTAGTTGATTAAATGTCCTTTTAGTCTAATCTTGAATTTCAATCAGATAGACCTGTATAAATTTCTTTACAATTGTTGCACGTTATTAATTTCTAAATGTCTATTCATGTATTGTTGTTTTTAATAAAAATAAAAATATTAATTTTTAAGTTGTTTGCTAAGTTAATGTCATGTTTTGTCTAATAACAAACTATATAACCGTAGGTGCCAGGATCGTGTATACTGGGTGTTTCAGACCACCCGTACACCCCAAATATCTCGCAAAATACAAATCGGATTGACATACAAAAAAATACGCCTACATTTTTATTGAGCTCTATCATGTGGTGTGAAATTTAAACCACAACCCCTCCCCCCTGGGGCGTGGTGGGGGTAACTTTGAAATCTTAAATAGGTACCCCTATTTTTTATAGCAGATTTGGCTTCTACTCTAAAATATATTAGGTTTTTATTCGAAACATTTTTTTCGATTAGCAAAAAAAAAAATTTTTTTTTTAATTAAAAAAATCCTGTTTGTCGTTACAAACATTCATACATTGCCACAATAGAAAAGAATAGAATGGAATTTGATAATCAAATGATTTTTATTCGTTTCTACGATTTTTTTTTACAAAGAATTTTTTTTTTTTGCTTATTTCTGACATAAAATTACGAATGTCTTTAATTATTTAAGAGATGACTACGTAAAAAATGTCGTAATCTATCATTTGATGCGAGAAATAAATATATTTCAATAAATGTTTTTGCTGAATATAGCGCCATCTGTCGCTCTTCGAAAAAATTTTTTCGGATAAAAACCTAATATTTTTTAGCATAGAATCCAAATCTGAAATAAAAAATAGGGGTTCCCATTTAAGATTTTAAAGTTACCGCACTCCCCGACCCAGGGGGGAGAGGGGGCGGTTCATTCACATTTTACATCACATGATAGGGCTCAAAAAACATTTTTGGACATATTTTTTTTATCCCAATCCGATTCGTATTTCAGGAGATATTTGGAGTGAACGGGTGGTCTGAAACACCCTATACAGGGTGTATTTGAAATAACGAACAGGCATTTAAGGGCACATACACAAAATATTTGTGAACACATTTCCGTCAAAATTTATTCGAACATTTTTTTTTGAATTTTCCTAATTTTTCGAGGTTTTTAAAACAGTTTGAGAACCGATGCTTTTCTCATTTAATTAGGTCTGCATGGAATGTGTGTTTGTTTATTTAAAACGCGAGATACGATTTCTCGCCTCCAAAATTTGAAGTGTTATCGCAACGTTTTTTTTTTGTCAAAGATAAACAGTCCTCAAATTCATTAAAGAGTACTCAGATATTTCCTACGCGCTTGTTGTAATTCGATATCTAAAGCCGATGCCGTTTAAAAATTAGGTCACATTACCACTGCCCCCAAACAAGTTGCGTATTTTCACTCATTAACTTTAATAATTGATTGCGGGCTTTTTGTTACAGTTATAAACAAAATAATTGCGAATATTGTTTAAAAATAATATAATCTCTTTGTGGTTACGAGCCTGTTCGTTATTTCAAATACACCCTGTATATATTTCAATTTATAACAAAATACCTTTTTTTGCTTCATCCAAACTTCCAAAGTGAATTAGTCAAAATTTGTCTACAAGGCGATCAACTAATGACATTTTTAAGTTCAAATTTAGTTGAAACCCATCAAATTTATTTAGTTTTTCAAATTTATTTCAAATTCTTTCATAACTAATTATTTAATCGAACCTTTCACAATTTGCACGTACTAAATCCGAGCTCATAAATGATAAATTCGTTACATTTAAAGCTATGATTTAATTTATTTGTAGTAATCTTTTATTACCAACATTATCAATAATTTAATCTCTATAAAAATTTGATTTATCTGCAAATGTTTGTTTGTACGTTTTTGATAAATCTTATTTAATCCCACATTATGTTGTGGTCTCGCATCCCCTGCTTTATCCATGTACTGTATTGATTCTGAGAATCTTTAATTCTATCTTATTTCTTGTAAACAAATAATTATCATTATCATTAAAATTAGAGCCGTCCAAAAATGACGTGACACCTGGATGTAAAGTTTTCCGGAAGTGAGAAAGAATTCGGAAAAAAACTCATGAGAACGAGATAACAAATCTAAGCGTGGCCGCATTACTGAATTAAAGATGAACCGTCACTTTATGACCAATTCTGTGCCCATATTTACATTGTTCACGCGGCAATGTGTCACGACATTTTGCGACGGCTATACTTATTAAATCTGTTCTGTGTAAAACATGTATTGTTAAGCACCAATAAAATATTGTATTGTATTTCTAATCATCTTTCACATATCACAGTTATAAGTATAAGTAAATGGAAAAGTAAATATTAAATATTAACTCAAGTGAAGCACACTAGAAACAAAAAGAAACACAGATGAATACATTCTCATTCAATTAGTATTAACTAAGGGTTTTTGGTTGTCTAAGAATGATTATTTTACAATTTCTTATGTTTGTCTCTCACGAGTGAAGTATGGTTTAATTTGAAACTACCATATGTATAAACATTATTTAGATAAAGGGTGGCTTTGTATTTCGGAACGTACGTTGGAGGTTTGATACGTCGCATCACGTCTTCGCCACCAGTTGTTCAAAGCAATTAATTGACATAAAGTCAACAACGTGCTGAACTAATCTAAGACCGTGATTTTTTTTATCATGGCCATGCCTTATCTAAATAATTTTTATACATATGGTATATTATATCCTGATAAATAAATTGTGATGACCATTTTTGATTAAAATTCTGCCCTGCGTGTGGTCATTGTCGTGGCACGCTGCACTAACCTAATCCATGCATTTCGAAAACGTCCCCAATTTCCTGGTGCAATACAGCATGATGTGAACAACTTATTGTGGCTTGCGCTATTCAGCTGACAATGGTCAAATGTCCGAATGCGTCACCTGCCAGCCCCCGCACATGAAAGGGGTTGTGTGATAGTTAAGGGATTAAGTACAGGACTGTACTCAACAAAAGAGAAAACTCAATCCGCAAATCATATCTTGCGTTTGCTAAATCTGCAATAGTAAAATCATTCCAATAAAATAATTGCATTGTTTTTATTTAAAGGAAGGATGATTACCGAAAGTGCGGATGATATGAGTTATTGGTGTAGAAATCGAGGTCTTTCGGCCAGTAATGCTGTTTTTGTAGATAATATTTATATAAACATGATATTTGAGGGGAGAAACACTAGAACACCTATAAGTCTGCACAGTCATTTTTCGTTAGAAAAAATAACGCCCGGACGGGAGTCGAACCCGCACCAATAAGGCACAGAACACACTGGGCAACCACCGCCCACAGAAAATAAATTGTTTTTTCTTTAACGTCAGTAGGGTTAACACACTGAATACATGGCATTAAAGTCGAACTTTATCATGGACTTTGGTAAAAGTACTACGGGTGGCATTAATTCGAGTTCGTACTTAAAAAAAAATACTTATGGCTTCTGCACTTTTTTGTAATATATGTGGTAAGTAAAACACATGTGTTGAGAATTTTCACAAATTTTTAATGTCGAAACACTGCGACAAATGTTTTTGTAATTATTTTTTGCAATAAATTATATACTTTCTGCATATTGTAGTATTATTTTTTTTTTATTCATGAAATTACTAAATTATTTTTGTCCTTCAGCGGTCATCCAATCAGACTGCAGCGTTTTTCGGTACCAGATGAATCTGGAATTCCGGTTATCTGAAATGAAGAACAAAACAAGGACCTTAAAATGTATCAAACTTTGCAGTCCCTTATGAATGCATTTTTCGATTTTCCGATTCTGAACAAAATTGCCGCCTTTCAAATTTTTAGTTGTCGTTTTTGAGTTGTAAATTTTCGGATATAATTGCTCAAAAATATACTTATAATTTGAAAATTGGAAAAAAAATTCGAGAGGGACTACAAAATTTAATACATTTTAAGGTCCTTGTGTTGTTTTTTGTTTCAGATAACCGGAATTCCAGATTCATCGAAAAACGCTGCAGTCTTCACATGCCCTGATTGGATTACCGCTGAAGGATAAAAATAATTTAGTAATTTCACGAATAAAGAATTATTTTAATACTACAATGTATGCCCTTTCAATAGCAAGTCCCATTATCCTCAGTATACAATTTAATGTAAAGAAAATTACAAAAAAGTGCAGAAGCTTTAAGTCAATTTTTTTAAGTACTAATTCGCCTTAAAAATACTTTAAGTGCCGCGTACAGCGGCGTATAAGACTTCAATGCAGGGGCGGCTCGTGATATAGAGCCAAGGAGCCATGGCACTACCTGTAGTTTCAAGCTTAGCAAGAATTTACTTTGGTCTCGGAAGATTAAACGTCCTTTCTTTCTTCAAAAGGGGGTTGGAGGGTATATTGTATAGGTGGCTCTACCACCAACATTTTCCACAAGCCGCCACTGAAATTAGGTACATTTTTGAAAATCCGCGAGTTGCGAATTTTCGAATTGTTTAATACTCGAGCAAAAAAATAGAAGAAAATATAAAACGTGTCGACGAAATTCTACAAAAATTAAATTCGATTTGCAAATCATCGTTTTATCAAACTAAATGGAGATTCTTCAATTATTTCGCGAATTGTGAATTTTTGAAAATTTTAGATCTTTAATTGTGTAATACTCGAGTTAAAAATTAAAAAAATATATATAAAACGTGTCTACTAAATTCTACAAAAATTAGATTAGATTTGCAAATCATTGTTCTATCAAATTAAATAGAGTTTTTGAAAGTTCACCGATTATTTCGAAAGTTGTGAATTTTTGAAAATTTTAGTTTTCGAATTGTGTAATATTCGAGTGAAAAATTAAAAAAAATATATATAAAACATGTTTACAAAATTCTTACAAATTAGATTTGTAAATCATCATTTTATCAGACTAGGTGCAGTTTTTGAAAATCCACCAATTATTTCGCGAGTTGTGAATTTTTAAAAATTTTAGTTTTAAAATTGTGTAATGCTCGAGTCAAAAATTAAGAAAATATATAAAACATGTCGACTAAATTCTACAAAAATTAAATTAGATTTGTAAATCATCGTTTTATCAAATTAAGTGAAGTTTTTGAAAATCCACCGATTATTTCGCGAATTGTGAATTTTTGAAAACCTCAGTTCTCGAATTGTGTAATACTCTAGCAAAAAAATAAAAAATATATATAAAGCGTGTTGACTTAATTCTACAAAAACTAAATTAGATTTACAAATCATGGTTTCATCAGATGAAATGGCGTTTTTGAAAATCCACCGTTTATTTCGCGAGTTGTGAATTTTTGAAAATTTTAATTTTCGAATTGTGGAATACTCGAGTGAAAAAATAAAAGAAAATATGAAACGTATCGATTAAATTCTACAAAAAAAAAATAGATTTGCAAATCATGGTTTTATCAGATGAAATGAAGTTTTTGAACCTCAGTTCTCGAATTGTGTAATACTCTAGCAAAAAAATAAAAAATATATATAAAGCGTGTTGACTTAATTCTACAAAAACTAAATTAGATTTACAAATCATGATTTTATCAGATGCAATAGAGTTTTTGAAAATCCACCGATTATTTCACGAGTTGTGAATTTTTGAAAACTTTAGTTCTCGAATTGTGTAATACTCTAGCAAAAAAATTAAAAAAATATATAAAGCTTGTTGACTAAATTCTACAAAAATTAAATTAGATTTACAAATCATAGTTTCATCAGATGAAATGGAGTTTTTGAAAATCCACCGATTATTTCGCGAGTTGTCAATTTTTGAAAATTTTAATTTTCGAATTGTGTAATACTCGTGTGAAAAAATAAAAGAAAATATGAAACGTATCGACTAAATTCTAGAAAAAATAAATTAGATTTGTAAATCATGGTTTTATCAGATGCAATGGAGTTCTTGAAAATCCACCGATTATTTCACGAGTTGTGAATTTTTTAAAACTTTAGTTCTCGAATTGTGTAATACTCTAGCAAAAAAATAAAAAAAATATATAAAGCTTGTTGACTAAATTCTACAAAAATTAAATTAGATTTACAAATCATAGTTTCATCAGATGAAATGGAGTTTTTGAAAATCCACCGATTATTTCGCGAGTTGTGAATTTTTGAAAACTTTAGTTCTCGAATTGTGTAATACTCTAGCAAAAAAATAAAAAAAATATATAAAGCTTGTTGACTAAATTCTACAAAAATTAAATTAGATTTACAAATCATAGTTTCATCAGATAAAATGGAGTTTTTGAAAATCCACCGATTATTTCGCGAGTTGTGAATTTTTGAAAACTTTAGTTCTCGAATTGTGTAATACTCTAGCAAAAAAATTAAAAAAATATATAAAGCTTGTTGACTAAATTCTACAAAAATTAAATTAGATTTACAAATCATAGTTTCATCAGATGAAATGGAGTTTTTGAAAATCCACCGATTATTTCGCGAGTTGTGAATTTTTGAAAATTTTAATTTTCGAATTGTGTAATACTCGAGTGAAAAAATAAAAGAAAATATGAAACGTATCGACTAAATTCTAGAAAAAATAAATTAGATTTGTAAATCATGGTTTTATCAGATGCAATGGAGTTCTTGAAAATCCACTGATTATTTCACGAGTTGTGAATTTTTGAAAACTTTAGTTCTCGAATTGTGTAATACTCTAGCAAAAAAATAAAAAAAATATATAAAGTTTGTTGACTAAATTCTACAAAAATTAAATTTACAAATCATAGTTTCATCAGATGAAATGGAGTTTTTGAAAATCCACCGATTATTTCGCGAGTTGTGAATTTTTGAAAATTTTAATTTTCGAATTGTGTAATACTCGAGTGAAAAAATAAAAGAAAATATGAAACGTATCGACTAAATTCTAGAAAAAATAAATTAGATTTGTAAATCATGGTTTTATCAGATGCAATGGAGTTCTTGAAAATCCACCGATTATTTCACGAGTTGTGAATTTTTGAAAACTTTAGTTCTCGAATTGTGTAATACTCTAGCAAAAAAATAAAAAAAATATATAAAGTTTGTTGACTAAATGCTACAAAAATTAAATTTACAAATCATAGTTTCATTAGATGAAATGGAGTTTTTGAAAATCCACCGATTATTTCGCGAGTTGTGAATTTTTGAAAATTTTAATTTTCGAATTGTGAAACACTCGAGTGAAAAATTAAAAGAAAATATGAAACGTATCGACTAAATTCTACAAAAAATAAATTAGATTTGCAAATCATGGTTTTATCAGATGCAATGGAGTTTTTGAAAATCCACTGATTATTTCACGAGTTGTGAATTTTTGAAAACTTTAGTTCTCGAATTGTGTAATACTCTAGCAAAAAAATTAAAAAAATATATAAAGCTTGTTGACTAAATTCTACAAAAATTAAATTAGATTTACAAATCATAGTTTCATCAGATGAAATGGAGTTTTTGAAAATCCACCGATTATTTCGCGAGTTGTCAATTTTTGAAAATTTTAATTTTCGAATTGTGTAATACTCGAGTGAAAAAATAAAAGAAAATATGAAACGTATCGACTAAATTCTAGAAAAAATAAATTAGATTTGTAAATCATGGTTTTATCAGATGCAATGGAGTTCTTGAAAATCCACCGATTATTTCACGAGTTGTGAATTTTTGAAAACTTTAGTTCTCGAATTGTGTAATACTCTAGCAAAAAAATAAAAAAAATATATAAAGTTTGTTGACTAAATTCTACAAAAATTAAATTTACAAATCATAGTTTCATCAGATGAAATGGAGTTTTTGAAAATCCACCGATTATTTCGCGAGTTGTGAATTTTTGAAAATTTTAATTTTCGAATTGTGTAATACTCGAGTGAAAAAATAAAAGAAAATATGAAACGTATCGACTAAATTCTAGAAAAAATAAATTAGATTTGTAAATCATGGTTTTATCAGATGCAATGGAGTTCTTGAAAATCCACCGATTATTTCACGAGTTGTGAATTTTTGAAAACTTTAGTTCTCGAATTGTGTAATACTCTAGCAAAAAAATAAAAAAAATATATAAAGCTTGTTGACTAAATTCTACAAAAATTAAATTAGATTTACAAATCATAGTTTCATCAGATGAAATGGAGTTTTTGAAAATCCACCGATTATTTCGCGAGTTGTGAATTTTTGAAAACTTTAGTTCTCGAATTGTGTAATACTCTAGCAAAAAAATAAAAAAAATATATAAAGCTTGTTGACTAAATTCTACAAAAATTAAATTAGATTTACAAATCATAGTTTCATCAGATAAAATGGAGTTTTTGAAAATCCACCGATTATTTCGCGAGTTGTGAATTTTTGAAAACTTTAGTTCTCGAATTGTGTAATACTCTAGCAAAAAAATTAAAAAAATATATAAAGCTTGTTGACTAAATTCTACAAAAATTAAATTAGATTTACAAATCATAGTTTCATCAGATGAAATGGAGTTTTTGAAAATCCACCGATTATTTCGCGAGTTGTGAATTTTTGAAAATTTTAATTTTCGAATTGTGTAATACTCGAGTGAAAAAATAAAAGAAAATATGAAACGTATCGACTAAATTCTAGAAAAAATAAATTAGATTTGTAAATCATGGTTTTATCAGATGCAATGGAGTTCTTGAAAATCCACTGATTATTTCACGAGTTGTGAATTTTTGAAAACTTTAGTTCTCGAATTGTGTAATACTCTAGCAAAAAAATAAAAAAAATATATAAAGTTTGTTGACTAAATTCTACAAAAATTAAATTTACAAATCATAGTTTCATCAGATGAAATGGAGTTTTTGAAAATCCACCGATTATTTCGCGAGTTGTGAATTTTTGAAAATTTTAATTTTCGAATTGTGTAATACTCGAGTGAAAAAATAAAAGAAAATATGAAACGTATCGACTAAATTCTAGAAAAAATAAATTAGATTTGTAAATCATGGTTTTATCAGATGCAATGGAGTTCTTGAAAATCCACCGATTATTTCACGAGTTGTGAATTTTTGAAAACTTTAGTTCTCGAATTGTGTAATACTCTAGCAAAAAAATAAAAAAAATATATAAAGTTTGTTGACTAAATGCTACAAAAATTAAATTTACAAATCATAGTTTCATTAGATGAAATGGAGTTTTTGAAAATCCACCGATTATTTCGCGAGTTGTGAATTTTTGAAAATTTTAATTTTCGAATTGTGAAACACTCGAGTGAAAAATTAAAAGAAAATATGAAACGTATCGACTAAATTCTACAAAAAATAAATTAGATTTGCAAATCATGGTTTTATCAGATGAAATGGAGTTTTTGAAAATCCACCGATTATTTCACGAGTTGTGAATTTTTGAAAACTTTAGTTCTCGAATTGTGTAATACTCTAGCAAAAAAATAAAAAAAATATATAAAGCTTGTTGACTAAATTCTACAAAAATTAAATTAGATTTACAAATCATAGTTTCATCAGATGAAATGGAGTTTTTGAAAATCCACCGATTATTTCGCGAGTTGTCAATTTTTGAAAATTTTAATTTTCGAATTGTGTAATACTCGAGTGAAAAAATAAAAGAAAATATGAAACGTATCGACTAAATTCTAGAAAAAATAAATTAGATTTGTAAATCATGGTTTTATCAGATGCAATGGAGTTCTTGAAAATCCACCGATTATTTCACGAGTTGTGAATTTTTGAAAACTTTAGTTCTCGAATTGTGTAATACTCTAGCAAAAAAATAAAAAAAATATATAAAGTTTGTTGACTAAATTCTACAAAAATTAGATTTACAAATCATAGTTTCATCAGATGAAATGGAGTTTTTGAAAGTCCACCGATTATTTCGCGAGTTGTGAATTTTTGAAAATTTTAATTTTCGAATTGTGTAATACTCGAGTGAAAAAATAAAAGAAAATATGAAACGTATCGACTAAATTCTAGAAAAAATAAATTAGATTTGTAAATCATGGTTTTATCAGATGCAATGGAGTTCTTGAAAATCCACCGATTATTTCACGAGTTGTGAATTTTTGAAAACTTTAGTTCTCGAATTGTGTAATACTCTAGCAAAAAAATAAAAAAAATATATAAAGTTTGTTGACTAAATTCTACAAAAATTAAATTAGATTTACAAATCATAGTTTCATCAGATGAAATGGAGTTTTTGAAAATCCACCGATTATTTCGCGAGTTGTGAATTTTTGAAAATTTTAATTTTTGAATTGTGTAATACTCGAGTGAAAAATTAAAAGAAAATATGAAACGTATCGACTAAATTCTACAAAAAATAAATTAGATTTGCAAATCATGGTTTTATCAGATGAAATGGAGTTTTTGAAAATCCACCGATTATTTCGCGAGTTGTGAATTTTTTAAAATTTATTTTTCAAATTGTGAAATACTCGAGTGAAAAATAAAAAAAAATATATGAAAAACGTGTTGACGAAATTCTACAAAAATTAAATTAGATTTGCAAATCATCGTTTTATCAAATTAAAGAGGGGCGGTTCGTTATGTGGAGCCAAAGAGCCATGGCACTAGCTGTGGTTTCAAGCTCAGCAAGAACTTTTAATTAATTCTTAAAACACGTTTTCGCCAGTTACTTTGATCTAGAAAGATAATGTTTCTTTCTTCGAAATGGGGGGGGGGGGGGTATATTTATAAGTGGCTCTACCATCAACATGTTCCACGAGCCGCCACTGCTTCAGTGAAGTCTGATATGAAATCAAATTACAGATTTACGAATACATTTCGCTCGAAATAAAATAAAATAAATAAATAGATGAAATTACACATTAAATATATCGACTCAAATACTTTATGTAATTTCTATGAATATTCCTTTTGTAAGACGAATGCAATTGTCTGTTGGGAATAAATATTTATTATTATTATTATTTTCGCGTTTGAATCACCAATATTAGGTAAAAATGTCGCCTTGTCTCTAAAAAATTAATTGTTTTGTGCTTCCGTCGTTGTCTACATTATTGTTGTGAATTATATAACGTATCTAAAAATAATTTAGCACTTTGGACCCAATTTGGGACTACTAATAGTTTCTCCAATTAATACGACCTGCATGACTACAACACATAAGAATGGAATTTTTCCAATTAGGTTATCAATAAATGTGAATAATAAAAACATCAACGAATTCAATACGTAATACGAAACCGAATCACGAAAATGACTTATTAGTATTATCATTGGATCTTTATCATACTTGAATACAGAAATACGAATAATAGTAGTAATATCGCGTGAGAAACAAAATTTTGTTTCAGAGTTGGCTGTGAGATAAATGATGTATGTCGCATATTAGTACCTCATGAGACTAGATTAGTTCAAATGAATTAGATTAAAAACTCAAACATGACTGCTTTGTTTCTCTCTCTCTCGCGCATGGCCAACTTAAAAACAAAATTATGTGGCTCACAACTTACAATTTATTGCACCTTACAAATGGTCATCGACCAAAGTCTTTCAGCCTACGAATAATATAAAATTGAAAAACACAATTAATTTGTATAGCAAATTAAATAGTAGAATTTCTCGTGTAAAATGATCTTTCACTCTAACCTTTCACATAGCCAGCTTTGGAGATAAATTATTTTTACATTTAAATTCGAATTCCTTTCAAGTCGAATTTTTGCAAATTTCAAGATGTGACGTAAAGGTTAAGCCGGAGTTAAATCCCTTTTGCAATGATAAATTCAATCGTCCGTTCCTTGTCCGCTCGTCCATTCATGAAAACAAGAAAAACTCTTTCCTCATCCCATTGTCCGTCCGACGCAAATCCGTTTTGTCCGAAAGGGGACAAAAAAGAGAAATAATCTCGAAAATTGAATAATCGACCTCCGGCGTAAATCCGCTTGTTCTCCTCGCACAATCCCCAAAAATTTAACAAACTTAAATTGAAAAACGGCGGAAGGCACACAGATAGAAATCTTGCAGATTTTCACGAAGGGGTAATTGGTCGAGGGGCATCTTCTGGTGACGTCCGAATGACAAAACGGACGTGACAGATTCCAACAATGTCTGGGGGACTGGAAATCTGCGAGATTATAATCATCACAACTGGACGGAGAACAGAGGCGGATTTAAAATTTTTCTTTATACTATCTAAACATAATAAATAATGAGCAGAACATACAACAAGGATTGTATTGGATCAAAAAGACTACTAACAAAACTATCAATAATTCATAAGTATAAAAATTATTTAAGGCTAAAATTATAATTAAAAATCTCCCAGAGGTCTTTAGTAGGTTTTTTTGATTCAATAAAATCATTGTTATATGTTCTTCTTAAAAACCATCAGTTTTAATTTAAAAAAAACAATTAAAAACTAATCTCAGTTTTTTGTTGTATAACCAGAAAGATTATACTGGGTTCCCCATAATAGGCTACCCATTTTAATATTTGAATTAATTTTTTTTCAGTTAATAAAACTAACTTTTTATTATACTAAATTACAGCTAACTCTTTGAAATTTATGATAAAATAAATATTTGGCTAATTTAATTCTAACTTTAAAAAATCACGTCTTCTAAATGACCTCCACCAACTTCAACACATTTTTCAATATTAGATAAAAAGTGGTTCATTACAAGGCGTAGCAAACCTTTGTCTATTCCTTCAACTTCTTCACGAATTTTGACTTTGAGTTCCTCGATTGTACCTGGACGACTCGCAAACACTTTGGCTTTTAAATATCCCCACAGGAAAAAATCGGGTGCCGTTAAGTCGGGGGACCTCGAAGGCCAAGGCAAATTTCCGAATCGAGAAATGAGTCGGCCATTAAACGTTTCTCGCAGAACCCGCATTGAGTTTCTGGCGGTATGAGCTGTTGCCCCATCTTGTTGGAATAGTAAGGCATTGTTTAGTAATCCTCGTCTATTTAATTCTGGAATGAGGAATGTCTCTAGCATGTTTACGTAGCGCTCAGATGTTACGGTTACAGCGCGGTTATTTTCATCCTCAAAAAAATATGGACCAATAATACCAAAAGATCCTACTCCACACCACACAACAACTTTTGGATTATGAAGGTTCTGTGTAAAGATTTCACGAGGATTTTCATTTGACCAGTATCTAAAATTCTGTTTATTAACCATGCCGTTCAAATAAAAATTTGCTTCGTCGCTCATTAAGGGACTGTGAATTCAAAAATTCTTGACAAAATTCTAACCTTGCTTCTTTATCTTGATTTATAAGTTGCTGTGCCATTTGGTATTTATAGGGATGAAATTTTAAATCTCTTTGAAGAATTCGATCTAAGCTTCCCTTTGATATTCCTAGGATAAGGGTTTGTCAATTAGCAGACCTTTTAGGACTTCTCGTAAACGCAATTCTAACTCGTTCAATATTTTCTAGTGTACGAACTGTTATTCGACGTCCAGGCTTCTTCAAATTTTGTACAGAACCATTTTCACGCCAATGACGAACCCATAACTTAACAGTTTTACGATTTGACGCGTGACCTCTATTGTTGTTATTAAACTGACGACGGAATGCACGCCTAACTTCTTCTATCGAATTGCTTCTTATGTAAGTTTCTACACAAAATACACGTTGTTGGACTGAGTAATCCATGAAAGTTAAATAATTATGATAAAAACTAACAAACTTCTCGTAGAAAAATAACGTTCCACAAAATTATGAATATAAAACTTATTTGTGACAGGTGCCTACCTGATCAATAATTAACTTAAATCCCAAAGTCTACAGAACATAATCCCACAGAGATAAACTTATTTAGTTATCTCGTAGGGAATTAATTAATTAATACAATAAAATGGGTAGTCTATTATGGGGAACCTTGTACAACAACAATCGAAAATATGAAATTAGTTTTCGTGTTTTTTTTTTAAATTAAAACTGATGATAAAGTCTGGTCGCGCTATGGAGGCATCTGAGGTGCTATCTGTAACCTTTTAAGAACCTCTCGTTTATAAATAGAAGCCGATAATGCACCAATAGTTAGTTAGCAAGTAAAGTGTAAACATCTGTGAGTGTAAAGTAACAAAATATCCAATCACTTCTGATGAGGGCGGCCCTTCCGACCCTTCGTTAATCACCTCAGCCGCCTTCATAGCGCGGCCAGAGTATATTTAAGAACACACAGCGAGGATTTATTGGAATATTGTGTACCAATTATATTTCGTGAATTAAAATCGTTTAATTTGATGAATAAATGAACAGAAGCTGCAGTTTAAATTAAAAAAAATAAATAATTAAAAACTGGTTTTGATAGGTACAGAATGATTGCGAGTAATTCACAATAAATTATGTTTAAAAACCAAATATTTATTTAAATAATATTATAAATAATAATACATATTTCAATTAAGTTTAAATTTGCTATGTTTATTATTATTATTTGTTGTTTGGATAACTAATTCAATATAATAAATAAAACACTGTTGCTTTGTTTGTATAACTTTCGAAATATTATTTCCGTGACTATAGTTTCGGCAACTTCAACGTGCCATTATGAAACTTACAGTTGCCGAAACCAGGGGCGGCTCGTTATATAGAGCCACGGAGCCATCGCACTACCTGTAGATTCAAGCTCAACAAAAAATTTTAACTGATTCTTAAAAAAACTTTTTAAATGTTAAACAACACCTGCAACACCTCGTGGAAGTTGCAAATTAATTTCAAAAGATGTTTAAAATTTTGAGAGACTATTTCTGAATAATGCGTCTTTACAAATCGCAAAGTTTACCACAACAAAAATGGCTTTTTTTTGATCACCAAAAAGACAATTTTTTCAGAAATTCACTTGAGAATTACACATTTCTTTCGACAGATAGTTGAAATTTTAACAGATCAATTTTGAATAATGTCCCTTTATAAATTTCTTCAAAAAGTTTACCACAACAAAAATGGTTGCACTAGAAAAGCAAATTTTGATTTTTTAGAAATTAACATGGCAATTCTACTTTTATTGCTTCAGATGGTTGAAACTTTGACAAAAATTTACAAAAAAAAAATAATCACAAATTTACCACAACAAAAATTGTTGCACTAAGAAGCAAATTTTGATAACCAATAAGGCGCATTTTTCAGAAATTTGCATGCGAATTCCACATTTATTGCAACAAATGGTTGAAATTTTGACAGACTTTTGACATTGAATAATGTGTCTACAAATTTCCAAAGAAAATAATTTCTTCTAAATTTTCGAATTTTTTTGTTAAAATTTTCGAATTTTTGGCCAGCGATTTTGATTTTTAGGATCGAATTTTTGGTCAAAGTTTTTAATTTTTTATCCTATATTTTAGATTTTTTTTAACCTAAATGATTTATTCGGTACTTTTTTATTTTTTGCCGATATTTTCAAGTACAGTTTCTGATTTCTTGCCCTTCATTTTAGATTTTCTAAATTGAATAATTTTTTTTATGGGCGTTTTTTTTACTTTTTGGTTACTTTTTGACTGCCGTTTTCGAGTCTCAGGTCGGCAACTAATTTTGAGCTAAAGAGTTATTTTTTTTTTAAAGGAAGAGATTGATGGAAATTTGGGTTGGGGAATTAAGGATGATATTGGGACATTGGCTTAGACATCGTAGGTCATTCAGTCACAACCGATTATTTATAATATATTATTTATATTAAGTTATTTTGTTGATATTTAATTTTTTTGGTTTGCATTTTTTATTTTTTTGGCCTATATTGTAGATATTTGACGTATATTTTTCATTTCTTCGTTCCAAATTTTAGAGTTTTTGCCAGAAATATTCTTTATTTTGGTTAAACTTTTTGATTTTTTTGTTGTTGAAATTTTCGGATTTTTGGTCTGCATTTTTTTAACCGCGAATTTTTGATATTTGTCTAAATTTTCGATTTTTGTGCTTATGTTTTAGTTTTTTTTTTACCTTAATTAAGAGCTAATTCTGCAAGTAATTATTTTTTTACGATTTTCCAAAACATTGAGTGCAATTTCCGTTCCCTCCAGTGCAGTTTTGAGTCAATTCCTGTTGTTTTCAGTAGCAATATTGCAATTATTTTTACAAGTACTGAAAAGTACACTCTTTCTGCATAGTTTTGGTAATTTTGGAGCTAATTCTACAAGTGATTATTTTTTTACAATTTTTAAAAACATGTATATATATATATATGTGATATATATGTGATATATATGATATTTGTCTAAATTTTCGATTTTTTGTGCTTATATTTTCGTTTTTTTTACCTTAATTAAGAGCTAATTCTGCAAGTGATTATTTTTTTACAATTTTTAAAAACATTGAGTGCAAATAATTTCCTTCACTACAGAGCAAATTTTGAGTTTATTCCCTTATTTTCTGCAGGAGCATGTCGCTTTTTCAGGAAATTAAAAGTAGTCTCTTTTTGAATAATTAATAATAATAATAATAACAATTGAAGTTTATTTGAAGCGAAACCTTCAAGTAATATTTTTTTTTAATTTTTGAAATCGTCGAGTGCACATTGCCTTTGCTACAGAGCAAATTTTGAGTTTTTTCTTATGTTTTCTGAGGCTAATCACCCCGAGTGCTGAAAATGGCAATTTTCGTACTTGAATTTTCAATCTTCTTGTTTTCATTTTTTATTTATTTAGCCCTGATTGTGATATTTTGGTTTAAATTTTTAATCTTTTAGCCTTATTTTTTTTCTAAATTCTCAATTTGTTTGTTAAAATTTTCGATTTTTTTGGTCCGCAATTTTGATTTTTAGGATCGAAGTTTTGAATTTTTTATCCTATATTCTAGATTTTTTTTAACCTAAATGATTGATTTTTATACGCGACTTTTTCTATTTTTTGCCGATATTTTCATGATTTTTGGATGGTTTTGATTTCTTGCCCTTGATTTTAGATTTTTTAACTTGAATTATTTTTTTTTTTACTTTTTAGTTACGTTTTGACTAAAATCAATTACATTAAATTTTTTTTTCAAACATTTTTTTTTTTTTTTTCAAGACAGAGACCATTCTGAACACTATTTGTCCATAAAATTTTGTTGTGGGGCTTCCAGGAACTGAGGTTTTCTGGTCGGCAACTCATTTTGAGCTAAAGAGTTATTTTGGGGGCTGAAAATGGGGAATTATTTTCGTTTTCCTTGATTTTTCAATTTTTTGGTTTGAATTTTTTTATTTTTATACCAGCATTTTTGATTTTTTTTGGCTATATTTTAGATCTATGGCCTGTATTTTTCATTTCTTCGTTCCAATTTTTTTTTTTTTTTTTAATTTTCTGCATTTTTTTAACCGCGAATTTTCGAAATTTGTCTAAATTTTCGATCTTGTGGGCGTATATTTTAGTTCTTTGCTTTAATTAAGAGCGTCTATACTTTAGATTTTTATGTGCAAATTTTTGATTTTTTACCGGTATTTAATTTGTATAATTTGCCATTTCCTTTTTTCATAATTTTGACGTTTCAAACGCCAGTATCATCCGATCCAATAAATTGTGAAAGTGGCCGCTACTGGCCGAAACTATAGTCACGGAAATAATAAATTTTCCAAAGTTATACAAACAAAGCAACAACGTTTTATTTATTATATAAAATGTATAACGAAGTAAAAGCCTCCAGTATAAACAACATAAATCGATATAATCCTAATCTACACTCAAAATTTAAAAAAAATCCCCCATTAACACAATAATAGCAAAAAATGTGCATTCCCTGCAATAAAATATGCAAATTTTAGTGCAAATTTTTAAGGGCAATTCTGGAACGTAATTAACCCAAATATTGGTCAATAATTGTCTGAGGGAAGGTAATAATGCCGAATTGTTATCGGCGGTCGTGCGGATGAGTCGGTGCCCTTTTGCTTCGACCCTCCGTAAAAAAGGGCACCGCCCAACAGGTAATAAAACCGGGGTGCGGATTTTTGCGAATTTAGGGCGAGAGGCGATTATGCAAAATCCCAACCATAAAAACTAATCGGACAATTGTGCAATTGTGTTCAGCGTCGTAATCTTTTCTGGTTATTCCATGGTTTCAAGAAAAAATGCTTTTGTTACTGCTATATGCCAAATAATAATAAGTTTATTAACGGATGTACAATTTGTTACTAAAGTTACAGTAACAAAAAAAAATGTTTCATTTTTGGCCTCGGAGATAAGTCCATATGGCCAGCTGTAAAAAAATGTTATACAAAAGAAAAAAAAAATACTACAGACTAATCTGACTAATTATGCTTAGGACAGTACATAATAATAAACTGATTTTATTGAAAAAAAATTTTTTACAGATAATCCAAACAGCTAAAAAAATGGTGATTAGGCCATCATGTTACTTTCTCCGATGGAATCATTTATACACTTTCATGATTTATTTTTAATTTAAATCATCATTTAAATGTAAATCAAGGGTTTTGTAGAATCGGATGAAACTGACGTTTAAGACGTCAAAATTATGTAAGATAAAAATGACAAATTATATTTCAAGTTCTAATCGTCAGTTTACTCAAAAACTAAAGAGATTTCGAAAAAAACTTATTCTTTATTTGTTCATTTAGGCATTCTACACAATTATTAGTTATATACATTTGATGTAACTATTATCGATTCATAATTATAAACCAAAAATGAAAAAGTAATAATAATTTTCTTTCTCGAAAACCAATAATTTTATCAAAAATATTTTCACGCAAAAGAGTTTCTATTCTTTATTGCCTTCTATATTTGTTTTTAAGTTTTTGTGATATTTTTTATATTTAAGAAAATATTGGGAAAAAACAAAAAACGGTTAAGGTAACCACCCACTTCCGGTGTACGAAATTTTACCAAAAGCTTTTCAATTCTTCGGATTGTCAAATAAGATTTATGTTCAAAGTTTCATGTTAATTGCTGTATTGGTTTTTGAGATACACCGCGCACAGACATATAGACACCAAATTTTTTTTCCAGAAATTGTTGAAATGGCATCTAGGGACCCCTAAACGGATATTTCCGTAAAAAAAAAATTTGAAAAAAAAATCACGATCACAATACTTTCTCGTACTTCGTAACGGAGAAAGTAAAAAATGTGAGTATGAGCTTGAAAAGAAGTTCAAATTTGGATTTAAGGAAATTGCGTTAGCATTGCGCATAAAACGGGATAACGGATTGTTAAAACTGTAGTTGGTATTGTGAAATGGTACACGAAACAATGGCGGATGACGTACAGAATGACCATCTTTTTTTTTCTAGATGGCTCCGATTCAATTTCAATTTCTTTTATTCATTTGCCACTTCCTTCTTTACAAGCCAGGTAGAACTAGTCGCAGCTTCTTCATTGCCACTTCCCGGGCCAAGTAGGTCTATTCAAGATGAAATGGGTAGAAAAAGAAAGAAAAATGAAGACACTTGCAAAAAAGGAAAGTGCAGAATTTACATAAAAACGAACTTGAAAGAGGAGCTGCGGACATTAAATTAAACCACAGATAATTTTAAATATGGTTGACAAATTCACATAAAATCTGCAATAGAGATGAACAATATTTAAGCTCGACCTGAGCCACTTGTTCTAACTTAAATGACTAAAACACATGAGAATGGTAATCGGTAACCAGGAAGAAGCTAAACCACCTACAACGATCGGCGTGCCTGGCTATGACGGGTGCAATGCGCACAACACCCACGGCTGCAATCGAAACTCTACTGAACCTGACGCACATATATATAAGGGAGATGGCAATAAGCATAGCCTCAAGACTAAAGGCAAATGGCACGTGGAGCCCGACAGCAAACCGGAAGAATACTGAGAAAGGCGGGATCAAGAATGCCTGAACTCAAAGAATCCTTCGACAGTATCCCACCGAGACACCTGTTTAAGCGGCAATACGAAATAAAAGATCAGATTGATGATAAACCAGAAATCACCGTTTATACCACGGAGTTAAGTATCATGAAAGCGCAGGGGCAGGCATTTACTGCCAGGAACTTGACCTCAGACTCAGCATCCCCCCTTGAATGTGACGATTATTCAAACGGAACTTTTCGGGAAACTTGAAGGTACTCGGAAACTATTGGAACTAGCAGTCTCGAACAAATCCATTTTGTTCCTCACTGACAGCAAATCAAGCATAGCTGCGCTATCGAGACCAAGGATGGCCAGCAGCATAATACTGGAGTGCAAGCAAGCTCTAGACAAACTCGCCGCAACCAACAGAGTCACAATATCCTGGATTAAGGGACATTCAAATAATGAAGGGAACGAGTGGGCCGATAGGCTAGCCAAAAGGGCTGCCCTGAAAAGGGAAGGCTCTAAGGCTTTGCCGCTGGCACCACTCACTATCTCCCAAATACTTAAAGGAAACTCCCTTGAAGAACACAAAAAGGAATGGCTACAAACTGACAAATATGTGGTCGCCAAAAAATTCATCCACTCACCAACACCGAAGCTGAGCAGGAAATACATTGAATTACCAAAAAGCAGTTTGCGGCTACTAATCGGTACCCTTACTGGGCAAACTAAACAAGCACCTCCATAACATAGGGGTGGTAAAAGATCCCCTATGTCGGAAATGCAAGCAAGAAGAGGAGACCCTAAGACACATCCTGTGCGAATGTAAGTCACTCAAACAACTCAGGAGGTCCGTATTCGGAGAGGAGTGGCCAGATTGGTCACAACTGGGCAACACTTCACACGGCCAACTACTTGACTTCACAAGAAGTTTAGGTTGGCTTGAGAAGTAGGGCTCAGGAGGTGACCCAAAGGACCAACGAATGGTCTAAGTGCTGCGACCATTTGGTCGCCCTCCACAAACCATCATCATGAGAATGGTAGTCATTGACCAAAACACGTGTCACGAAAATGAATATAATAATATGAAACCAAACAAGTGGTTTAATTTGAAATTATCCAATAAAAGACATTTGTTTAAAGTATGAATTAGAAATGTTTATTTTAATTAAATGCAATCAAACCTTGAAACTATGAAAGAATATTATATTTTTAGAATGGACTGGTTATTTCTAGTAGCAATGCTTTTGCTAATTAGGCAGTCCTATCCGTTCTCCATTAAAATTAATGTGTATATTACAGGTAATATTATATTAAATAGATATTTTACTGCTCTAGAAGAATTAAGTGAAAATAATTTGAAAACTTAAGGAAGCATGTTTTAAGACTGTAAATAATTGGGTTTCAAAAAACATTCGGTTGATAATCTGCTTACCAAATTTCCCACCGAGAGAATTTCGAGTAGTCGCCCTTGAAGTTAATTTTAGATGTAAAATTTTCCTCTTCCACAATTTAATAAACCAGGAAAGTTGCTTATTTGGATTTTAAATGGTTTTTAAAGAACATTAATTAGAGAATTTAGAGCAATTCATTAGACGTTAAATGTTGATATAAAATCATCACACCTCCATAATTAAGTCAAAATAATTCGAAAACTAGAGAAGGCGTGTTATTATATCTTTATTGATTTTCAAAGAAAATGAAATAATTGAAATAAGTAGGATAGGAATGTTTTTAAATTTGAATTGGTTTTCAGAGAACATTCAATTATTAAACTGTGCCAAATTTGCTGATGAAAATTTTAAATAATTTTTCTTAAATTAAATTTATTTAAACTTGAAAACCTTTATATATATATACAAACATCTTTATTCACAGAAATAACTAAATACATTATGTTACAAACTTCAAATCCGCTTTCCGTTGTCTGTGAAAAGGTTATCGACCAGTGGTCTTTCAGCCCATGTTTATTAAAATTGATGAAATGGATGCTTATGTATTATCTGTGAGATCAAATAAATTTATGAATTGATGGAGTGTGTTCTGGGGATTTTTGAATTTTGAGGTGATGTTAGGATTACGAGTCAGACAAAATTTGTTTATTAGCATTCTATTAAATACGTTGCATGAAAATTTGCTAATGATGGATAGTGCTGAAAACCTTAATTGTTGCAAAAGCATTAAATATTTCTTTTAATATAATGTTGTATTATCACAATTAGATCAAAATAACTCGAAAATCAGGAAAGGATTATTCATTTTTCAATTATTAATTTGTGTGCTAAATTTGGATATTCCATGCAATCGCTATGTTAATTTTTAATGTAAAATCATATTTTCACAATTAAGTCAAAATAACGTTGAAAACAAGAAAAGTCGTGCTTCAGACGAGTATTCAATTCACAATCTAATCCAAATGTCAATTTCGTTCTATTGTAATTTAATTATTTAAACTCTTTGTGTAGGTTTTTATTCTGTTATTTATATTTTAATTTTAAATTGTTTAAAGTCTTTCTGTATCATAGGTTTTTATCCTGTTTATTTATGTTTTATTAACATTGCAAATTTTAATATGTATTAATATTTAGAGTGTAAAGATATGTTAATCTCTGGCACAATAAAAGTGAAATTGAAAAAAAAAGATTATTATTTCAAAATAAAACCTTAAAACTTTGTTTTACCACTGTATATTTGATAAATGTGACTATAGTTTCTACTATACACAAATTTTTAAGTGTTTTATTTCGAAATAATATCAAGCTACACCACTAAGTAAACGGCGCCAATATTCAAGAATTGAAATATTATGTTTATGTCATGAATATTACTACTAATATTATTATGTTTAACATCTAACAATGCCACATTTTCAGCCTTCTTAATTATATTTTCCATATTATTAATACTCAGGCTCTCGCAAAGCAAAACCAAATCAAACAAACGATTTTTTTATGCAAGAATATTTTTTTTTAGTAAAAAAACGAGAAATGATAAAATTTTTATACAAACATATGTTTATATTTATTGATAAAATGCAATAAATCAATGAAAAGGCACAAAAAACGCCATTTCTTAATTTCAAGAATTTATGAATGAAGGAATTCCCACGGAATTCCACGCGATTTTACTACGCGTTTCCAGGAAGGTTAATAGGTCAGGAAACCCCTTTAATTTCATTCATAAAACTTACACTACACACATGTCGCGACGTCGTATACCACCACAAAGATGGAAACAATAAATTACTCTCACCTCGAAACATGTTATGAAATAAATGTAAAATAAGTACGGTACGAAATATAATAATAATAAATCAATTCCAAATTTGTTGAAAGATTAATGATTTATAAGTATAAATCCACTTTTACACAAAAGAAATCAATTTAATAACATTTCAAACATTAACGTTAGGCAACCAAATACACACATACACACGTTCCAACGGTCAAGATGGCGGCGAAAAGCAAATTCTTGAATTGATGTAGCAACGATTTAAAATAAGTATCATTCATGGATTTAAAGTAAGTACAATTCATATAGCAAAGATTTTACGTAATTCATGTATATTTCATAATGTCCTCATAGTGTAGTCAAAAACAGAACGTGAATTCTTGTGTTTTTGCAATGAAATTAGTTAATTTTGATTCAATTAGCATTTAGTAATGATTTGTGCCATTCATCCATTAAAGGTATGAAGTTAAGTTACCACAAGCTATGAAAAAAGACAAATAATGTGGGATGTTAAGAAAGTACAGGCAAATTATTGAAGTAAGTTTAACCTTTACAAACTTACGCAAGTATCGAATGTAGAAAATTTAAGACTCCTTTTATCATAAGTGGAGTTTTCTCAAATACATAAGATCTGTGACACTAATAATCTATCGAGTTCTTGGATTCATAAAACAAAGTAGCAGAGACTTCGAAAACATAAAACAGTTTAAAATTTAAGACTTCCCTTTTCTGCCTATATATGACGCTATGAGAGCAAAAGTGGCCTAACCCACCAGCATACTATTGGGGATAAATTGAATTTTGTTTTTCATAATATTTTATATACTTTTCTCAGTAATAAGACTTGATAGTCAAAAAAAAATTGTTTTTCTGTCACCAATGATTAAAGTATTCCAAAATTGCATCTTATGAAGTCACGCGTAGGTGTAAATTATTACGGGCTAAGATTTTACAATACATTAAGCTTATCTATAAAAAAATTACCTTTTAAAAAACATTTAAAACTATTAAAAATTTATTAAAAAAATTTGTGCCGTATAATTACAGCGATTTTTTTCAAAGTAATATTTAATTAATCAAATGTTCTTTTTCTTTCTCTTTCTAGATTGTAAGTTATCCAATTTATGTATTGTTGACCTGTGTAGTACGTACGTTTAAAAAAAATTTAAATTAATCTAATGGCAACAGAATACGCTACAGCAACTCGATTTATCGTTTTTTCAGTTTTCATGGTTTTGTGGGTTAGGCCACTTTTGCTCGCATAGCCTCATACAGAGTACTACCCGAAAATTTAAAATTCTTTTGACTGGAATCGAAAAGCCCAAATTTTTAAGAAAGGTATTTTATGAATTCAACTTTACTCCGACAGCAGGGGTGGCTCGTGAATGTTCAACAAAGGAGGCTACGAAAGAAAATGGTGGTCGATTACTTGCTTCCTTGTGAAAATTCAAGTATAGATGTGACTCTCAAATGTGTAGTTGCAAAATTCGCAATTCCAGTGGCTCTCAACCAGTTTCTAAATGTTTTACCTTTGCACCTGTGCATTTTAACACATTCACTGCCACCGACACGCCAGTGCGTCCAACTTTATACTTGCGTATGTGCAATCCCAATTGTAGTGGCAGCGAAAGTGGTAATACTTTGCGATAACTTTGTGGGTTCACCATGATCGATGGAGAAGCCTCTAGAGCTATCGCAAAGTGTTAACAATTATGAGTGCACGAGTTAAAGATTTTAAATCTTAATTTTGCTTGCAGAGTTACGAACAGGTTGAATATTCATATATTCAGGCTACATTTTATTGAATTTATTGAATTGATTTTAAATCTGATTGAGAGCCACCTGAATTGCCAATTTCACATCTGCAAGTTAGAGAGTGGGATTTAGCAGCTTCCTTTATAACAGTGGGTAGTGCATCCTGATCGGTTGTTATCATTTCTCTTTTAGCCTCCTCTACAAAAGTGCACGAACCGCCACTACTGTCCTGTCTTATTTAATTTGGAATGTGTTGACTACATACAGTAACTCTTAAAAATATTGCTTCCTTCATTCCATTGGCTTCCTCTATGAAAACCACTGCCCGGCAGAATCAACTGTAAAATGCTTTTAGGTTATAAGCAAAGCATTATAATTCCTCGTACCAAGAAAGGGCTTACCTTGAATGTAAAAACTGTTGAACATCTTGGTGAGATCCATAATTGGGTTGGAAATTTTCTGCTGTGTGGAATTAACTAATGCAGTTGCTCTTGGCAGCTTGTTAACCAATTGTCGTAGGATGTTCATATCTTAAAATGATTAATTATGTAATGAATATTTAGGCGTGGGAGTACTTTACATACTTGAAGAACAATTTCTGTGGTTATATAGAATTAATTTACGGTTTTACCACCGATTTTAAATGATAATTACGACATGCACTAAGTAAGGTTATGTTCTGTGTTTATTTTAAAACGCTTTCGTCTTTATAGTTTTGAAATGCGATTTTGAATTATTTAACATTAAAAAACACATTTAAGTAATAAAAAAGTTTAGGTAATATACCCTCTTTAATTTAATTCAATTAAAAAAAATATTGATATGGCCTTTTCTCTTCGATTTTTTCAAAAATTAAGTAAGTACAAAAAAGGGTAACGAAAAGGCCTTATTCTTTATTAATTGTTTATTTTAATATTGTACACAATTATCGTTAATGTAAATTTCATGTAACTATTATTATTTCATTATATTTTCATACTTTGGTAAATATTTATTAACAGAAGAAATTATTTTTTTCTTTATATCAGTTAACTCTAGATAACTAAACTTACAACAGTGTTACTCTGTAACTAATCATTCGACTGATAGACTACGAATTAAAATCAAGAATATTTTGAAATGTTCTTGAATTATTTTGAACCAATTAGCTTAACTTAAGAGATAAATTATAATATTATAGTTTAATGAAAATATAGAAAAGTGCTAAAAATTAGCGTTTGCACTGCTGGTAAAAGTGAGCTCTTCATAATTGCTTTCGCAAAACTGTTAGAAGTCGGTAATCTACTAGACCAGGGGTCTCCAAGCTACGGCCCGACAAGCAGTTACATTTTTCATAAATGTCACATTGTAAAAAATTCTTTAACGATTTCTTTTTTTGTTATAGGTTTTGAAATTACTTATAAAATTGATTATATCTTGGCCCACTAGGTTATGAAGAATTGTGTATATGGCCCGCGATGGAAAAAGTTTGGAGACCCCTGTACTAGACGAATGTTTAGTTATCTAGGGTTAATGGTATACAGCATGCCCTGCGCACTCCATACGAAATAAATTGTTCGCATTGGAGCTTCACACTGGAAACATGGGATGGCGTAAGTATCGCCAAACAGGCTAAAATTTGTTGCAGCAAATGACGCCAGATGACCCAACCTGCTAATACAATTTGAAATCTCGTCCGTAAATCATTCAACACCAAGCGATAATCAGCAGTGACGGTTCGCGGGGTTTTTTCTGGTACGGCCGAGGAACAAGAGGTGGTAATACAGATAGGTAGGGTCAGTTGCAGAGACGGCTGGCTGCGTGACCGCACCTATCTGTATTACCACCTCTTGTTCCTCGGCCGTACCAGAAAAAACCCCGCGAACCGTCACTGATAATCAGCGAGGCCGAGTATATGTAAACAACAAAACCGTATGTGAATATTCGATTCCTTTCAGTTTTTCGTCTGTTAAAACGAAGAGAAAGTCGTCCATACCCTTCGCGTTATAAAAATATTATAAATAATGAGTCGTTATTGTGCCAATAAATCCTGCAAAAATTACAACAGAAACACTTATATGCATTCCTTCACTAGAAAGGAACCCGTAAGTTATATTTAGTACAAGTACATTTCTTTATAGTTTGTATGAAATTTTGAATGTCAAAATATTGTTATCGTTTATTTCTCATAGGTGACGAGGAAATAATTGCATTGTTTGATTCTCCTCATTTTCTAAAGTGTGAGAGAAATAATTAATTTAATCAAATACCGTGCCACATTCAAATGGAAGGGAACAAAATTTTCTTCTTGCTGGTTGGAAATTGAAATATAATATTATTATTATTATACTGTAAGTAACCATTTGTGCAATTTGCAATAAATATATTATTTGAATCAATAACTTCTTATTGCTCCTACATTTGATTTTAATAAAGTACTGTGAAATTGGAAACTCACTAGCTCTGCAACCCGTTTTACACGCACCTGCTTTTGCTTCACCAGCGCCATCCCATGACTACAGTGACGAATTAAAAATGCGGTAAATATTTTATACAGAGAGTCGCCGATCTATTTTACTTTATCTATGGTATACAGTTTTATTAGGAGTAGAAGTGGCACTTTTTGTGGCGAGTCGGTATGTTTGGTTGCCGAGCTTGCAAGGCAACCAAATACCGTCGAGCCACAAAAAGTTAACTTCTACTCCGAATAAAACATGTTGATTTTTCCTTCAAACGATTAATATAGATCAAAACATTCTCTGGCTTTTATATTCCCAACTCCATAAATAAAATCTCAATGAATCGGTGCAATTCATTTTGTAATCTAGTTACACATAAAATCATTTCAGTTTAATTCAAATTAAAACAGATGTTTTTTTTTAACTATAGCTCTATATTGTAGTTACACTTGTTTTTGGTTCTAGGATTAATAAGTAATTCAAACCTATCAAAAATGAGTAGACATAAAACCCGTGAAAAGACTAATGCCCACTTGCACCGCAGCTACTTAATCATGATTAAAAAGTTAATCAATGGTTAGCGGAGAATTGGCTTGCACCGCAACTTAATCATGATTAAAGTCCCCAAGAAACGTCAAATATTTAATCAGCCGATTTTGGCCGATTAACTCAAAAACTAATAACTTCACGACGAATATAGTCGTGAAGTTATTTACATTTGGCAGACGATTTTGAAATTAAAAACCTTTGTTTTGTATTTGTTATTAAAAACGATGGATTTGGGAATAGTTGAGCAGATTGACGAAATCGATGGCTTGGAGGTTAATGATTTTATTAATTTTGGTTTGTTTACCTCGTCCAATAATAAGAAATAATAATAATAGTATAAGTTAGTTAGCATTTAGTATTCATATTTACCGCGCATTTGTTTCCTGAGTTCTCAATAGAACAACGTAAAACAACCAAAAAAGAACTTAAAATCCCTAGAAAAACGTGTGCTCTCTATAATAATACTCCGTGGTCGATAGATGCTTAATCAGCCGACGGTGCAACAGAAATACTCTGATTAAAGTTAATCATGATTAAAATTTAATCATGATTAAGTTCTGCGGTGCAAGTGGGCATAAATGCGATATATTCCCAAAATGTGACATACTTAAGCCTATTCGAAAATTGGATTATGGACGCATACTTAAAATCAGATCCTCAATGTAGGCAGATTCACAAACAGTCGGACCATTTACCATTCTTAATTGTAATTTTGAAGCATCTGATTTTGTCGAATTATTTTTTTGGAGCTGTCTGAACCACAAATATTTAAAATTCTAAATACAGAAGGTATTCTAAGGACGTCATCATTGATTAGGTAAAATTTGACAGTTTTCGCTGCCACACTCAAGCAGTTGAAACAACAGTAAAATTAATTACTGAATCATCTGCATCAGTTTGTGGTAAAGATCGCGTGATAGTTTTGACCAGGGGGGGTTAATTGAATAGGGAGAATTGGAAATGCGACAACCACGCCATCTCACAGTCATCTGGTCCAACTAACGCAATGCAACGCTGCCAAATCTATGTACAAATCGTTGTAACCAAGCAATATGGTCATATTTTTGTTGGTTAAATTTATTTTAGGTATTTAAGAACATCCAAATATCTGGTAATATTCAAAGTCCACTAGTGTTAATTGTTTGTTTAAGTCAATTTGATAAATTTTAAAGCAAAATAGACTTTTGAATAATTTCACAAATGAGATATGACAACATCTATTTCCCATCAAATTGCCGGCCTTTTTAGACGTACATAACCCATGGAATAACAGGAAGCGACAAGGCATGTTGATAAATAGGAATCGATAAGCGCCATCTGTGAATAGCGGCGGGAACTAACACCATACATGCACACAACTGATACGCGCCTGTGTGTGTGTGTATTCTTTCGTACTACACTAAAATAAGTTAAATATTGGTAATCAAAAACACTTGGTTTTACTTAGTAGGTAGTGGGACACTTTAGCGTGGGAAAATTTTGGAGATTGTGGGAAAAAGCGGCACCCTTTGATGTCCGCCCCCGCCCCCAATAAATCATGGTTGACTGTTGGCTGTTTTTCAGTTAAACAGACCCGTTAAAAAGCTGTTTTTCAGTTAAACAGACCTTTTCAAGACATGTTGAACCTTTTAATTTAAGTATATTCAAACATGAAGGAACAAGATAGCAAAACAGCGTTTAAACAGGTCTATTTAACTGAAAAACAGCTTTTTAACAGGTCTGTTCAACTGATAAACAGCCAACAGTCAACCATGATTTATTGTGGGCGGGGGCGGACATCAAGGGGTGCCGCTTTTTCTCACGGTCTCCAAAATTTTCCCACGCTAAAGTGTCCCACTACCTACTTTACTTGTTTCCCGCATTGTTTGACATTTTACGTTTCAAGTATCACGGGGAATTACACGGCATGTAGATAAATTTTACCGGAAAAGCGCCGTCTAGTGTTAGCAACAAACATAATTTACAGAAATCCATCGAATTTTTATGGTGGCGCCATCCAATATTAGCGGCGCAAAGCTCGATTTCTTATGCCCTGTTTCCCATATATCTTGTTATACCCCTGACATAACCTCATTAACGTCACGAGTCGAATTGTTATTCGGCCAGGTACTTATAATTCAAATTTAAGTTAATATTCTTAAACCTAAAAGAGTGTGCAATGGGTAAATTAAGTACTCTTATTGCAGTAACGTTTATGCCTGCGCTTCAAATATTAAAAATAAAGCTTTCTTTACATTTCCGAAGTGTCCTAATCGCAGAGATGAATGGGTTAATTCCATTGAATGTATTACTCTAAAAAAATTCCACTTTCAAAAGTTATGCACATTTGTGTGGACTACTTTTTAAGTATTTATTAATTCCTGTAGAAAATATGTAAATTGGAATGCAATTACGACAATTTTTAATATACCTTCTTGTAGTACTTCTTCCAATACAATTCCTGCAAAATCTTTTTTAAAACGGCTCCTTCAAGAATGTAGCTCACTTCATGATTTAACATCCGCCCCAAAAAGAATTCGTTTGGAAAAAATTTCAAGCGAATCCCCTTCAACATCATTTATTGCTTAACTTTTTGCGTTTGATTAAGTCTAAGCTCTTTATGAAGCAAGTGTCTGCGATTTCCGCTTTTATTTGGATGCGTCGCACTGATGAGAACCAAAAAGTTCGAAACACTTGCAAAAATGAATTGTAAAGTCGCATTTTTAAATTTCTCGCTGGCTCGATGTGTTTGGCCAGATGACTCGCAGACGGCGCTGATGGCGTTTCCAAAAGTTAACATTGAACTGTCCCTCTTTATCCTTAATGCTCTGTGGTTTTGACCGAGCCAATCAAGAGTGCCATCTTTCGAAACCAAATCGGAATATCGTACAAAATAATATTTTATGTATGCGTTTGTAAACTTGTTTTGCGAAGTAAATACACCTTTTTCTATTTTTAATGATGTGAATAAGAGTATTAAAACAAATTAGTAATAATTTTTTTTTTCACAAAAAATGTTCATAGTTTTTATTGCTTGACGGGAAAACATTCACTCAGTTGTAAAACGTTCCTAAAAGGTGTTTGATTGTGTTCAAACTGTGCAACATATTCTTGTAGTTATGACGTCATCAGACTTGCGCAACATGAAGCATTTCTTTCCTTTATTTTGTTAGTGCCATCATTTTTTTAACAGTTTTTAGCACGTTTTCAATCCACAGGACATAAATTAATAAAAAACACTTAAAAATTCCTGTATACAACTGTTCCACCCTAATGTTCACTTTTACTCCGAGGTGAAAATATAAATATAAATGAATTAGTAAATGTACACACAGAACACATTAATATAATTCAAAGTATATTACAGTATAAAAAAGTGTACAAATAAAATACATTGCTTGAATGAACAAAATACTTTTTTTTTTTTTTTTAAAGGAAAGATGGTTGACAGGAATTCGGGTTGAGGAAGCGCGGATGATTTGGATATTGACGTAGCCAACTAAGACATTCTGCCACAATCGATAATTTGTATAATTATCATTTATAATGATGAAAGGGACATACTAAACATCCATGGACCCGTTCCGAAAAAGTAACCGCGCGGATGGGATTCGAACGCAAGACCACGAGGCCCGTAAGCAGGAGCTCTACTCACTGGGCCACCGCGGTCCAACAAAATACTTAAATATAGATAATGTTGAGTAAGCATTTCCCAGGCGCCATTTGAAAATTCCTCAAATGTGTAAAAGGCGCAATTAATAAGAAATTTGTTAATGTCGGATTTAAAACTATTTTAACAGAAAATTACTGCAAAATTCTTTTTAGAGTTTATTAATCAGGTGCACTCATCTGCAATAGTTTGGTTTTCGCAATTACATTTGAAATATAAGATCACAGTAGACTCATGGAGGTGGGTAACTCATGAGTGACTCGACTCAAGGAGTCAACTCTCAGAAATGAGTCGAGAGTCAAATGAGTCCTGTGTAAATTTCCTGATACATTTTGAGTCATAAAAGTACGGGGTACATTTTTTTTGCTTTTCAGTATGTTTTCAAGTTGAAAAAATAGTGAGGACCTTTTTTGCTAATTAAAGGAGGAGGAGAAGAAATAACTGACTAACGAATATATACACGTTGTATTTTTTTAAAAACGAGCGAATAAAACGTATAGGATTTCCTGGTTATTCATCCATAATTTTTTATTGCAACAATTCAATACTCGATTGTTCTTGTGCGTAATTACTACGTAGTAGCGTAATTGCATGGTGTGAAATCTTTCAAAGAATAATTACCGACCTATCTATTTCTAATCGCTCAGATGTATCTGTTATTTTTTATAGTGCAAATCACTGCATTTGAAGGACGCGAATATTGAAATATTGAAATATTGAAATATTGAATATTGAATAAACCATAAAATGATTTGAGACATGATTTATATGTCTATATTGATTATTTTGTGCTAGAGAACAACGTCTACAAAATTCTGCGGTGCAATTTCGATACAGCTTGAATAAGTTTCTGACTGTGTGACCATGTTCAGTTATTTTAACTTTTACAGCTTCGAGTTCATTCGTATGAAGTAAATTCTTATTGACTGCCCAGAAGTTTTTATCTTATAGTTGATAAGCATGATATTTCACGTCCTTCTCCTTTGGCTCGTTTATTATTTCAGTATAATTGACAAAAGTTTGGGATATTTTTTACTTTCTCCGTTACGAAGTACGAGAAAGTATTGTGATCGTGATTTTTTTTTCAAAAATTTTTTTTACGGAAATATCCGTTTTGGGGTCCCTAGATGCCATTTCAACAATTTCTGGAAATTTTTTTTTTGTGTCTGTGTGTGTGTGTCTGTGTGTGTGTGTGTGTGTGTGTGTGTGTGTCTGTGTGTGTGTGTGTCTGTCTGTGTGCGCTGTATCTCAAAAACTAATAGAGGAATTGATATGAAACTTTCAACATACGTCTTATTTAATAATCCGAAGAACTGAAAAGCTTTTGGTAAAATTTCGTACACCGGAAGTGGGTGTTTACCTTAACTGTTTTTTGTTTTTTGCCAATATCTTCCTAAATATGAAAAATATCACAAAAATATTTAAACAAATATTGAAGACAACAAA
The DNA here is from genome assembly GCA_910593695.2 of Ocypus olens. Classification (NCBI taxonomy): domain Eukaryota; kingdom Metazoa; phylum Arthropoda; class Insecta; order Coleoptera; family Staphylinidae; genus Ocypus; species Ocypus olens. Next base: position 54,584,676 of record OU343048.1, read on the forward strand.
TAAATGAACATCTCTTGTTTGAAAAAAAATTTCATAAAATCATTACTATTCGAGAAAAAAATTTATTAATTTTTTTAAATTTTTGGTTCATAATTATGAAACGATAATAGTTACAGCAAATTTATGTGAATAATAATTGTAGAGAATGCCAAAATGAACAACTTCTAAAGAATAAGTTTTTTTCGAAATCTCGTTAGTTTTTGAGTAAACCGAGTTTTTGAATTTGAAGTATAATTTTTCCATCTTTCATAATTTTGACGTTTTAAACGTCAGTTTCATCCGAGTTTACGCAACGCTCGATGTACATTTAAAATATGATTTCAATTGAAAATAAACCCATGAAAACGTAAATATAAAGTCGGAGAAAGTAACATGATGGCCACATCACCATTTTTTGATTTATCATTTAAAATTTTTAGGATGTAGCCGTTATTAACATTTCAATTAGGTGATTGACATCTTAAATTATGGGACGTTTGGGTTTGTATTCACATTCTGGTGTATTGAGTTATTTTCTTCTGCTTAGTTTACAATGTTTCTATTATCTGGAAGTGTGCTTGCTGGCAATGCAGATGACTGAAGGACATTTTGTGAGCCCATTGAATTATCGGCTGTTACTAACAATAAGTTCAAAATTTACACTTGCATCCTACTGCTATAGAATGCTAATTTAGTGCAAGACTCGAGTATGCAAGTGTTATGCAAAGTAAACAAATGAACTTTGTGCCGAGAATGCTTGCAGTGAATTTCTGCATACAAATATGATATGTAACCGATTCTCGATAGTTCCGAGTTACCAACGAAAGAATAAAGTTGAATATCTCGGAATTGGGCTTGTCTCTATAAACAAATAAAGACGATGGTTGTAACCATAGATGGGTGTCGAAAAAATGGTCATGAGTCACTTCAATAATTGACTCTTCACGACAAGTCGATTTACAAAAAGAGCCATTTCACCCATCTTTAATTGTTACCGTTACAACACTGAATTAAGTTTAATATACACATATGTTTACGCAGTACACAAAACAGTAAGTCGTGCGGCTTTTTAGCCAATGCTCCAGCTTCGTGAATCGGCTCATTCGAATGAGCCACATGCAACCCAGCAGGTCACTGAAATTAAGAATTAACGTTTACCTAGATTTACTTTGAAAGATTAACAATTTAAAATTATTGACGCTTCATAATGACCAGAAGCGGTAAACAAATATGTCGCAAAAAAATATATAGGAAAGACCAGTAGGTAAATAATGCGTTGCGACAAGCTCAAAAATTAGAACCGTTACTATCATGACAGTGCGTGAAATTAAAAAAAATATATGAAGTTACGAGGCGTGGAATGTCGCAAGCCAATTAAGATTTGAATGGTGGTTTTCGCAAGCTTATTTAAACTCTAAATAGTGCCATTAGTTTCGGCAGAAACAATTGCCGTGCGTTTGTTTGTTGTTGAGAAATGTCGGCAATTTACAAATAATATATCGCTATTACTAATGAATTTTCTTGTTAAGCCAGAATCATTCACAACATGGGGACCTCGCTTATTATGAGACATAATATTTGATTAAATTAGAAAAAAATACTCCTTAGGTAAATCAAACGTTGCAAAAAAGTGAATTATTTTATTTGAATCACAATTATTTTCTTATGTTGCCCAGGTCAAGCTGTCTCACCATACAATATGTTTTTTTTAAATCTTTTCAAAATGTATAATAGGCTATAAAGTAACAATTCTATAAAAAATTTCATCAAATTTTACGACTTGATATCAGGATCACAGGAACGAAAGGACGAATTTTGGTCTTCATATTCTCTGCCAAATTCTTAAAAAATTTACATCAAATTTTACGATTTGGTATCAGGATCACAGGAACGAAAAGAGGAATTTTGGTCTTGATTTTCTCTGCCAAATTCTTTATTAAATTTTTAACAAATCTTATGATTTGGTATCAGGATCACAGGAACGAAAAGAGGAATTTTGGTCTTCATATTCTCTGCCAAATCCTTTTAATATTTTCATCAAATTTTACGATTTGGTATCAGGATCACAGGAACAAAAAGAGGAATTTTGGTCTTTATATCCTCTGCAAAATTCTTAAAAAATTTTCAACAAATTTTACGTCTAGGTATCAGGATCACATGAAAGAAAAGAGGAATTTTGGTCTTCATATTCCGTGCAAGATTCTTAAAAAATTTTCAACAAATTTCACGATTTGGTATCATTTGGTATCAGGATCACACGAAAAGAGGAATTTTGGTCTTCATATTCTCTGCCAAATTCTTTAAAAAATTTCAACAAATTTTTCGATTAGGTATCAGGATCACAGGAACGAAAAGAGGAATTTTGATCTTCATATTCTCTGCCAAATTCTTTAAAAAATTTCAACAAATTTTACGATTAGGTATCAGGATCACAGGAACGAAAAGAGGAATTTTAGTCTTCATATTCTCTGCCAATTTCTTTAAAAAATTTCAACAAATTTTACGATTAGATATCAGGATCACAGGAACGAAAAGAGGAATTTTGATCTTCATATTCTCTGCCAAATTCTTTAAAAATTTTCAACAAATTTTACGATTAGGTATCAGGATCACAGGAACGAAAAGAGGAATTTTGGTCTTCATATTCTCTGCCAAATTCTTTAAAAAATTTCAACAAATTTTACAATTCGGTATCAGGATCACATAAACGAAAAGAGGAATTTTGGTCTTCATATTCTCTGCCAAATTCTTTAAAAAATTTCAACAAATTTTACGATTAGGTATCAGGATCACATGAACGAAAAGAGGAATTTTGGTCTTCATATTCTCTGCCAAATTCTTTAAAAAATTTCAACAAATTTTACGATTAGGTATCAGGATCACATGAACGAAAAGAGGAATTTTGGTCTTCATATTCTCTGCCAAATTCTTTAAAAAATTTCAACAAATTTTACGATTAGGTATCAGGATCACATGAACG